>JAMWET010001837.1:355000-523672 GCA_024036415.1 Prochilodus magdalenae
ACTCATTTCTGAGATCAACTTACTTGCTAAAATAAAGCTTATGGCTCTTACAACATGCCCGTTCTAAACCATGCATTACATACGGAAAGCAGGAAATTACAGTATATAGTATATGACCGTTTCTCTTTCACCTCTGTCTCACTGCTGGACTGAGAATCATCCACCAACCAAAACTATCTAACCATCTATCCAGTAGCATCATGTGGGCAGTGTTCGGTGACCACTGATGAAGAACTAGAACAGTGTTTATCAACCCTGGTCCTGGAGGCACCCTGCACATTTTTAGGCATTCCCTGCTTCCAGCAAGGGGTCCACTAAATTATGCAGGGCAGGGGGCTTCCAGAACCAGGGTTGAGACACACTAGACTAGAGGATGACCAACACAAACTGTGCAGCAGCAGATTTAAGGTTGTCAAACAGGGTGAAATGCTCTAGCAATGTGTTCAGATAAATAGATGGACCACAGTCTGTAGCTGTAGAACCACAAAGTGCTCTTATGGTAAGTGGTTTTAAGATAAGTGTACCTAGTGCCATGCTCTGTCAGTGTACGCCCTTACTGGCAATGAACATGATTTATGCCGATCTTTGAACTTCATAAAACATACACACTAGGGTTGGCTCAGAGAGGATGGGGCCTTCCCTCTTGGTCTGTGTTTGTGATCTAATCTGATGATCTACCTACCTCTTCATCAGAACTCTCTACCTCTTCTTCAACAAGTTTAAACGAATCCTCAGCATTTCTTCTCATCTGATAAACAAGCCTCATATATTTTGTGCAAAGTCTTGTTTGCTTCTATTTGGTCCTCTACATGTGTATAGGCATTAATCATCATCTTGGTGTCCATTGTAGTGGACATTCAAAATGTGGTTATGATTCAATTCCAAAAATCAGACCTCATTATAACAATTCCTTACATCACCAAAATCAATAAAACACAGTCATTTCTCATATTTAATATGCTTTTATAAACTCATCACTGAAACAGCTGCACCCAGAAAGAATCAAAGGGTAATCAACTGACAGGAGTGAAACTTGGTGGGTAGGTTTGACATCATGAGACATGCAAATAATGTTGCATGTGACTTAAGCAAGGATTGGCCTTATCACTGTACCTGACTGACTATATAAGGTAGTCCTGTTGTGTGTGCTTTCCATTGGGCATAAAGGATCTGAGAGACATAGAACTACATGTATGGGGACTGTTACGACTGCTCTTAACACCACATCAGTGCAAGTGCAATGGCAGCTGGTCATCTTTAGTGATCTTCAGACTCCTGCTTTAGGCTTTGGGGAGAATCGAATCGGTGTGGAGGCACCATGGTCAGCACCAAGATGAATGGTTTGTTGTCGGTATGATGTTGGTTACCTGTCAATAAAATTACATGATGCACTGCGAACTATGGTTTTATGCAGACTCATCCAGATTTATGTACAGAAGGTCTGGTTTTACTCCACCAACACCACCCCCTGCAAAATCTGCAGGAACTGTGTGAGAAAAGTCAAGCTGCAAGGGATGAATTATCACAGGACACCATTAGGAACATCTACAACTCCATGCTGAGATGTCTGGCATGTTGCGTTAGCAAACACCATACTGGGAGACACTACTTCTGTATGTGTAGCTCAATAAATATTGATCATATCAGTCTAAATGTATCATCATGTATTGATCCTGGTAACCTTTATCTTCCTTTCCAATAGCACTGCTATCCCACCCTTCCTTCTGGGTAAAGCTATTCTTTTTGAGGTTGGTTTTGATACAGGAGCCATTTTGTGGGAAACGCAAGTAGAATTTGTCAGCATCCTACCATGACAGCTATGTAATTAGAGTCACTCTAAAATAAAGTGTCCAATACAGAGGATACTAATTAATAGGTGGGGTCTTATAGGGATATGGAATACAATCCCTTTTTATTCAAACAGTGACAAATAGTGTGATGTGCATTTACTTGATATTAAAAAAGGATTTAAAGCAAGTGAAGCAAGAGCATAGAACATAGGAACAAGCCCACAGGCAGGCCTTCTGAGAGGATATTGCATAATCTTGAAATCACTGTCTGTGCTGAATGTGTTTATCTAACTTCACTGAAAGTCGCCTTCATGGAAAACTGAACTTCCCTCACTGTTGTGAAATCAAAGTTGGATGTAGTACAAAGTTTCTCAGCCCTGGTGCTGGAGGTCAACTGCCCTACATGGTTTAGCACTGTCCCTTCTCTCAACACACCTGATCTGACTAATCAACTCATTAACAGTGCGAATGGTGCTAAAGCAGGAAAGCGCTAAAAAGTGCAGGACACTGGGCTTCCAGGTCTAAGGTCAATGTAGTACATAGACAATAGGTAAACTCACCAAATGCACCACTGACTCCTCAATCCAAATAGCCTGTATGTGGATACACTGACCGCATTTCCCACTACGACACATGTAACATATACCAGTTTAGCCCCACTTGTTCAGGTTGAAGGAGTGTTTCAACCTAGATGAGTCTCAATGTAGAGCCATCAGTGAGAAAATAGGTTAATCACATATACAGAAAGGTTTAGGCTTAATTTCTATGTGAAAATATAAATCGTCTAAAGGGAACATACTTCTACTTGGACTGGGCAATACAACAATGTAGATTATTGACAACAATATTATGATCTAAATAAAATACAGAATACTTTTCTAAACACATTTCGTGTATTATCAGTACCTGGTGAACACTGACCCACGGCATGTTTCATCACATAGAGGGCAGTTTATTAATTTATCCTGTTTAATTTGATTCAGTGTACCCAGTACAAATATTTAATAATGTACTATGCATTCATTCATCTTCTTTATCCTTCTGTGTCCGCGGTTGGTGCTGGAGTTTATCCCTGTGCTCACTGGACAGAAGGCAGGAAACACCTCAGACAGGTCACCAGTATATTGCATATGTAGCACTATTGGTTCCACTATGAGCTTCAGCTGATCAGATCTGAAAAAAGGAAACATCTTAAAGTATTGCGATATCATTTTTTATCACATTTTGATGCACAACTGCTGGTTATTTGCAGAATGTAACATCTTCGGGGTAAAGAGCAAAACATAATATGTGGCCTGGGTGACAGTTATTACATACTGTGGGGAAGTGCGTTGGTAAATTCACCCAGTCTGGAGGTTTAGCTCAAGTTCCCAGTGCTCCCATTTATTAACACTGAAATGTATTTACATCAAGAAGTGAGGTAAAAACTAAAGCAGGTTAAGATATGATAAGATAGCCTTTTATTATCCCACATGGTGAAATCATCATCATTACAGCAGAATATACTGTAAACAGATGCGGAGCAAGAGGTAGACAAAAGTGCAAGTTATAAAAAAAAATAGAAGAAATTACAAAAAAATGAATAAATCTGTGTTATTAGGCAAAAATAAAGTACAATAAGAAACTATAAAAAATTATGTATATATATATATATACAGTGGGGAAAATAAGTATTTAGTCAGTCACCAATTGTGCAAGTTGTCCCACTTAAAAAGATGAGAGAGGCCTGTAATTGACATCATAGGTAGACCTCAACTATGAGAGACAAAATGTGGAAAAAAATTGAGAAAGTCATTTTGTCTGATTTTTAAAGAATTTATTTGCAAATAATGGTGGAAAATAAGTATTTGGTCAATAACAAAAGTTCATCTCAATACTTTGTTGTATATCCTTTGTTGGCAATGACAGAGGTCAAACGTTTTCTGTAAGTCTTCACAAGGTTGGCACACACTGTTGCTGGTATGTTGGCCCATTCCTCCATGCAGATCTCCTCTAGAGCAGTGATGTTTTGGGGCTGTCGGCGGGCAACACGGACTTTCAACTCCCTCCAAAGGTTTTCGATGGGGTTGAGATCGGGAGACTGGCTAGGCCACTCCAGGACTTTGAAATGTTTCTTACGAAGCCACTCCTTTGTTGCCCTGGCAGTGTGCTTGGGATCATTGTCATGCTGAAAGACCCAGCCACGTTTCATCTTCATTGCCCTTGCTGATGGAAGGAGGTTTGCACCCAAAATCTCACAATACATGGCCCCATTCATTCTTTCATGTACACGGACCAGTCGTCCTGGTCCCTTTGCAGAGAAAACAGCCCCCAAAGCATGATGTTGCCACCCCCATGCTTCACAGTTGGTATGGTGTTCTTTGGATGCAACTCCGCATTCACTTTCCTCCAAACACGACGAGTTGTGTTTTTACCAAATAGTTCTACTTTGGTTTCATCTGACCATATGACATTCTCCCAATACTCTTCTGGAACATCCAAATGCTCTCTAGCAAACTTCAGACGTGCCTGGATATGGACTGGCTTAAGCAGGGGGACACGTCTGGCACTGCAAGATCTGAGTCCCTGGCGTCGTAGTGTGTTGCTGATGGTAGCCTTTGTAACGTTGGTCCCAGCTTCCTGCAGGTCATTCACTAGATCCCCCCTTGTGGTTCTGGGATTTTTCCTTACCGTTCTTGTGATCATTTTGACCCCGCGGGCTGAGATCTTGCGTTGGAGCCCCAGATCGAGGGAGATTAGTAGTGGTCTTGTAGGTCTTCCATTTTCTGATTATTGCTCCCACAGTAGATTTCTTCACATCAAGCTGCTTGCCTATTGCAGATTCAGTCTTCCCAGCCTGGTGCAGGTCTACAATTCGGTTTCTGGTGTCCTCCGACAGCTCTTTCGTCTTCACCATAGTGGAGTTTGGAGTGTGAGTGTTTGAGGTTGTAGGCAGGTGTCTTTTATACTGTTAACGACTTCAAACAGGTGCCATTAATACAGGTAATGAGTGGGGGAAAGAGGAGCCTCTTAAAAAAGAAGTTACAGGTCTGTGACAGCCAGAAATCTTGCTTGTTTGTTATTGACCAAATACTTATTTTCCACCATTATTTGCAAATAAATTCTTTAAAAATCAGACAAAATCACTTTCTCAATTTTTTTCCACATTTTGTCTCTCATAGTTGAGGTCTACCTATGATGTCAATTACAGGCCTCTCTCATCTTTTTAAGTGGGACAACTTGCACAATTGGTGACTGACTAAATACTTATTTTCCCCACTGTATATACAAATATATATTACACAGTCACTGAAAGATATTGTACAGATCTTGTATAGATATCGCAATTACTTCTCTGTTATACCAGCTACATAAATACTGAGGATCTGGCAGTCAGCTAAATACTGATACTGCTGGTATAGGCAGTCAGAGTACATAACGCACTAGTTACTAAAATCTGAACCCTACACAAGCTTCCTTCTCACTCAAAATCTAAATCTCCTGCCCTTCTCTCTTCCTCCTGTTTACATAGAAGACCACTCCCTTATAGGACCCAGCAACCTTTACTGATATTCCCAGGACCTCCAGAGACCCAGCAGGCATCAGGATCCTCTCAACCACTCAGTCTGTGATCTAACTCATGTCCCCCAGGAACTCTTAATACTGTCTCTAGATCATTAAAAGAGTAATGGTGATGTGTAAGGGACTCCTACATTGTATGTTATGAGTTTATTTTTTAAACTCAGCAAATACATATATTGTAATAAATGGGTGAGCACTACAATTTGCAGGAAATAAGCCAAATGTGTTCCCTGTGGAACATATTTGAGGATATGAGGCATTATTTTCAGCAATAGGAACGGGGCTTTTCAAATTTTGCCTCCAACTATTAATGAATTAAAATGAAAACACTGGATTAATGATATAGTTCTTAGTTCAGATGTCTTCTTAAAGCAGCATGCATGTTTCCAGGCTGCACTGATTTGTAGTTCCAAACAGCTTGAACTGGATCTGTTGTCCAATAAACTGCTGCATTAGTCACTGTGGAGTGTTACCATGAAGCTAATACAGTAATCTCATTGTCATTGTCTGGCCATTCATATTGCACCAGTGACATAGTCAACAAGCATCGCCATGAGGACAAAACCTTGTATGGCCAGTTCTGTTGTTTATATTGGGCTTTTTTTTTACATACAATGAAAAGCTAATATGGTAATGTCATTCGTATTGTACCAATGAAACATTCAGGCGGACAAATATTCATGAGGACAAAACCTTGTATCCCCATTTTCTATGTTTTTCCTTTTCTTTTTTAATGCCTTTAAAATGCCAAGTGGACATTAAGTCCCATAGAAATGATCATAATTGGAAATCATAATCATATTTTTTCCAATTAAACATATTGCATTAGTTCCGGTAGAACATTTTTCTTCTGTAAAGTTACCCTTTAAAAAAAAACTAATTTAACCTACATAAATAAATAACTGCTCACTGCTGTCTGGTGCATCAGGAGGCTGGAGTGTACATCAGAGGCTCAGACGTGGTCCTGCAGGTCTGGACAGCTGGCAACAATAAAGGAAATGTTGACAAAATTAATAAATAAAAAAATTGTAAGTGTCTAGTGTGTGTTTATGTGTTGGTGTGCACACATCTCAGGGCTGCTCTATGCAACTCCGCCCCAGTTGCAGACTTCTTTTGTTTTTCACTTCAACAGCAATGGACCTTATTTACTTGCTACATTGACTGCTTTGTGAAACTCACCACTGATGAAGACTGAATGGATCTTTATAGATACCAGTCAAACATGCATTGAAGAAAACAGACATTAAAAATATACACAGTACATTACATTGACGTCTTTGCCTTCATTAAGTGTCTGTAGTGCTTTCTTAATTTTTTAATACTTCAGATGGTTGATGTATTGACTAATATTTTCCCAAAACTGTGAAGGTTTTAGACCGATTTCATTTTGCTTTATGAATATATAGTTTCTGTAATATAAGATGAGGTACAGTTGTCCACTTTCACCTCATCATCTCATCACGTCTTCACACATAATTACATATTACATATTACTACAGACCTGTCGCACTGACACTTAAAAGACATCACTCGACCCCTGCTGCAGTTTGCATACCGGGCCAACAGGTCTGTGGATGACACAGTGAATATGGGACTTCAACACATCCTTCAGCACCTCGACCATCCAAACACTTATCCAAGTTATTCTATTCTTGGGCTTCAGCTCAGCCTTCAATACTATCATTTCAGGACAGCCAGGTAGTTCATATAATGTTTTTACTGTCTGGCTAGTGTGACGGTATGAACATGTTATGTTTGGGTGACTCTCTCAAGCATGGAGACAATGATAAATGATCAGCACTGAATGAAAACAAAGCAGCGTGTAATCTCAGCTCTGAGATCTCAAGAGTTGGTGATGGTAACCAGAGGTCACTATGTCTACATGATAGTAACCAGAGGTTGCCATGTCTATTACACAAATATAGCCTTTTTATTAAGTATCAGAAACCACTGGTCAACCTACATGTGTCTTCTTCATGTGTTATGATGGTAAAATAGTAAGAAATCTGAACAAAACACATATTGCCAGTATGGAATATTTTGCCTTACAACGCTCTTCATATATCCCTCCACCATCAACAGATTATAATAAATGAATTATAGTTAATAGACTTTCTGAGAGCTTTCAGAGGCATCAAACTCATTAAAAGTCTGGTTTCTTTCACCAACCGTGTGAACAATAATGACTCAGCAAATGTCTCTGAAATGGAGTTTCACACCAAACTACTCTGTATGACATTGTTTATACCTCAGACATTTAATTATATAGAATTTCTGTAAAAAATTGGCGGAGTTCCCCTACAAAACTGAAAACCACCCAGGAGTACATCTTTTATAAAGCATTTGTTAATAAATCTAAACAATACTTGAAAACATTTACTGCCTCCAACAATAAAAAGCTGTCAAAACACTAAAATGATGTAGGTAATATTTTTGTAGAGCGTGATGTCTGTTTTTAGTCTCTTGTAAGTTGTAAGTTATGTTATTTTCTTTCTTTTTATTTATTTATTTATTTGACTGTTGTTGAATCATATTTGTGTGTTTAAATTTAAAATAAATTGAAAAACGTTGGTCCACTTCTCGCGATATTACAGAATCGTCACGTGTCCCCACACAGAGCGATGCGACCGCGTGGCATTGTGGGAAACAAACAGTGGTGCGTCTTGTGGTCGGAGGAGCGTCTCGAGCGCATCGCTGCTGTAAGGGCTCGGTAAATAAGTGTCTGGCGGACTGTATATAAGCGTCGCCGCCTTTACTGTCTTTAACGGCGGTCGGTGAACCGGAATGACACGACACGATGGACCAGCAGCGACACATCTGCACCTGAACCCAAACGGGGCGCATCGCAGAGATTGCTGCCTGTCAGGACTGTGGAGCGCTGTGGAAGTTAAGCTTTTACATCAACACTGATTTGAACTGAACCCAGAGCGAGTGGGTCTGCACCCCCGATGGTCCCGCTCGAGCGCGGGTTGGTGTTATTTCGGGGTTCTCCGTGAACATGGTGGCCGCTGTGAGCCCGGAGGAGGGTGGAGGGTTTATTACTGAAGCAGTGCGCGAGTCCTTGAAGTGGCAGGACTCTGATCCGGGACTGTCAGGGAAAACGAGGCTGAAGCGCTGCTGTAGGGTCAGGGAGGTGAAAGAGCGATAAACCCACTTAACTGCATTTTTTGGGTGGGTGGTTTCACTCGCTCGGCGCGGTGCGGGACGGCTCACTGCCATTCGCATCCGCAGCCTCCGCGTTGAGTTTGGAGAGAGGGAGAGAGAAGAGTAAGTAGCCCTGGCATCTGTTTACACCGCGTCTACACCCAACCACACGGGCCGTCGGGGCTCTAACAGACCCGCGGATCGACATGTGGAGCCTGGCGGCGGCCACCGTGCAGGTCGTGGCCAAATCCGTGCGCCACGCCGCGGGGAAGGGCCACATGCAGCTGAACCGCTGGCTGCAGAAAACCCCCGAGTCGCTGGACTGCGATAAAATAGACTTGTTGATATGCAGCGCCGGCGCAGGGAAGGCGGAGGCGGAGCTGCAGAGTACCGGGGACGGCGTGTCGTCCTTCTCGGCAGTGGACCCCAGGAGCCCGTGCTGCGTGGCGACCTGTTGCTTCAAAAGCGCCCTGCTGGCGTGCCTGCTGACGGCCGTGTGCTTCTCGTCGTTGGCGCTGGTCCGCCAGTACTTGAAGGACCTGCTGCTGTGGGTGGAAAGCCTGGACGGCTTGGTGGGGGCGTTACTCTTCGTGATCGGACTCATCACCGTGTCGTTCCCGTGCGGCTGGGGCTACATCCTGCTGAACGTGGCCGCCGGCTACCTGTACGGTTTCGTGCTCGGCCTGGGCCTCGTCATGGTCGGAGTTCTCATAGGGACCTTTGTGGCCCACGTGGCGTGCAAGCGGCTGCTCTCCCACTGGGTGCTGAACCGGGTCGGCAGTAGCGAGCAGCTCAGCGCTGTCATTCGGGTGGTGGAGGGCGGGAGCGGGCTGAAAGTGGTGGCTCTGGCCAGGCTCACCCCTATCCCCTTCGGCCTGCAGAACGCAGTGTTCTCGGTGAGTTTGGGATCAGATAAACTTCAGTGGGGGAAAGCTAGTCACGCTGGGTTTAAATTAAGACGGGCATTTAAACTGACTACAACTTGTTGGATTAATTAGGTCGGGGTTGGAATAAGCAGGGTATGGATAAATGATGCTGGATTTGGAATAAGCAGCGTATGAATAAATTAAGTATGATTTGGAATAAACAGGGTACGGATAATTGGAGCTGCATTTGAAATGATCAGAGTGTGGATACATGAAGTCGGTTGTGAAATAAACAGGGTATGGATAAATAAGCCTGGACTTGGAATAAGCAGGGTACGGATAATAAACAAGGCATGAATACATTAATCGTGATTTTGGAATAAACAGGGTATGGATAAATTATGCATGATTTGGAAATAACAAGGCATGAATAAAGAAGTGTAATTTGGTATAAGCCGGGTATGGATAAATGTAGCTGAATTCGGATAAATAGGATGAATGAAATGGGATAAATAAGATGGGCCTGGAATAGGCAGGGTTTGGAAAATAGAAGCTGGGTTCGGAATATTGATGAGTTGTTAGTAACTGCTTTATCGTAAGATTGGTAAATGCTTCAGCATGAAAAGACAGATTTTAGTTGTGTAGACCTCCACCAAGGAGAGAAACGTACTCTGTTTTTTAAATACTCTTCTTTCTCTGGTTGTTTGTGTTGCTGTAGTCTCATCTTCTTCCCTCTGCCTGTGGTGAGCTGTGTGCGCAATGCATCAAGGGTACTGTAGTTTGCTCAGCACCAACAGCACTGAATATCGGACTTATAAAACTACAGCTTAAAAAACAATCAGGAACTGATGTGTGGGTGGTGGTGGAAGCAGGGTACACAGGAACGGAGCTCTCTATCAGTTTGGCCCAGCTCGTAATTCTGCGCACCAATAGCACTGAAGGCAGAATGTGTCCTGCTCAGCTCTGTGCATATGTGTTCAAAATCAGAGAGACTCAGTGGTGGCCCCTTTGGCTTGATTCAGCTTAGGAGTGAAATAATGAAAGCGTATTCTTCTTAGTCTGTGGTTTAAGTCCAAGTTAAAGTGCTCTACCCATATAGGTTGTAAGGTAGTGACTGTCTGATATAGTCATTTTATGTCTCAGGAGTCCTGTGTAGCCTACATTATTAATATTTGATTAAGTGACACATGAGAGAGAATTGACACCATTTAGGATTGCCAAGGTCAGAAAAGTGCATAGATGTGCACACACAGCAAGCACTTGAGGGCTGAACAGGATACGAAGGAGGATCCCTCTAGTTGTGCTCTCGTCCTTTAGAGGTTGGTGCTTTTAATGTCTTTGAGATCGTTTAAACAGACTGTGGAAAGTTGTTGAAGTCGAATAGCTGGGCAGTGAAAGTTTGTAGGGGATGAACACAAGCTCTGTGATGATGTTTGCACACTACTGTGTAAAGGTTTGAGACCACCAAGTCATTTATTTCACTTCCAGTCAAAATGACTGTTCGATTCAAGTTAAGCAGGAAGCATATATTTAAGACAGAACAGACACACAAAGGACTCCAGCCTTGGGTGTAATGTTGAGTCTACCCAGATTTAATCCATCCATTCTTATCCTTTGTATGCTCTACTGCCACTGTAACTCTTCTGCTCCTAAAGGTCCCACATAATGCATTTATGTAGTATTTCAGTTGTTCTCTATATAGAAGGTATGTGACTTTGGTGGTGGTGTAAAATACCTACACAGGCTTTTACTCATTTACACCCCATAATTCGTCCCTAGAATGGAATGAGCTGCTTTACCTTTTTTTTTACTAGCTCATGAATATTTAGATGCGCTCCAATCTGATTGTCTGGTTTACAGTGAGACACCACAGCAATCACACAGAAGCAACATGTTGAAATAAACACAGACAGGAAAATACAATGAGCCTCCATGTAAATAAGCCCAGTCCTCATACTATTTACCCACCTATGCTAGTTACTTGGAGCTAATGCTAGTACCTAACATTACCTATACAAACTACTCTCTTTCCATCAGGACATTAACACCCAATGGATTAAAGTTGTTTAAAGCCGTTTATGATCTGAGCTTCAGCCAGCAAACACTCATACAATCACACAGCATGGCTGCTCCTTACAGGTTGCTGTTGGGGTTGTAATGCTAATAGGTGGAACTGCTCCTCTTTTCAGTCTCTTCAGGATCAAACACTGAGCAGGGCTGCCTCATATTGTGCAGAGCAAACAAACAACTCGGAGTTAAGGTTGTCCAGGATCTTGTTTTGCAGCTGCTCTATTGTGGTTGTATGCAAAGTTTGAAAGTTTAGGGTTTCAGAATCAGCCTGTTTCACCGCCGTCTTTAGTGAATGTGGGATTTGTATTTGAAGGCAGACCAACAGTGTTTGGTTCTGGGTATGTCAGTTCGATGTACTGAACTCTCCCTATTCAACTATGACAGTGTAAATACAGTTTTCCAGTCTATGGCTTCTTTACAACCAACCAGTAGCAGCTGTGTCCTCCCGACAAAAGGTTCCCAAAGGTGTCACTGACATTTGGTTCCCCTTTACAAAGACATTTACACTGTCAATTGCCCAAACACTAGATGTCTCGCAAATATCCTTCTCATGTGCAGTTAAATAAAGGGGAGAGACGTCTGAGAAGAGAAAAGAAGAGTAATTGGGTTGGTGTTTCCAGAAAATGATGACACTGCTTAAAGTAGTCTGTGACTTCATAATCAATACCGATGGTATCAGCATATGACATCTTGTATTGCTTGATCTACCTGCTTCTTTGATACTGTAGACCATACTGTATTAATAAGCTTACTGGACAAAAATGAGTCACCTTAAGGTGGTAGTAACTTCAGGCTCCTGCAAATGGTGGTGCATGTGGATGATGAGGCTATAAATACCTGCAGGGTGTTAGTGATGGGATTCATAGATTGAGAAGAGGTGGTACAGTGCAGTGAATGTCTCATTCCATGTGCAGAAAATAGATCCAAAGCAGATGTTGATAATGAGTCTACAGGAAGTTCTCCTCGGCATTGTGTCAGGGAAGGCATCCACCTAAACTACACAATTCTTTGATGCAAGAGTGTCTAAACATTGATGTGGCTACATCCGGAAACTTATCCAGCCCATGCCAAATCCGATCACTGCTATTTGTGTTCGTGAAGGTATTATTATTATTAGGTATGTTTCCGTCACAGGTGACAAATTGTTTTTGTCTGTTAGGTTTTGTCTGTTTTTGTCTATAGATGACTATATTTCTACAAATATGACATGCCTTATGGAGTCCTGCAGGGGTCCACTCTCGAACCCTTGCTCTTTCAATGCATGTTGCCACTTGGCCACATTATGAACAAATATTTTGCCATGATTTTCCATAAGCTATCCAGACACTTAACAGCTTTAGTTGAGCCAGACAACTCTAAATGATCTGACAGCCTGCATAGCCAGTATTGTTAAGTGGAAGAATAGAAATTTGAAAGTTGCTTTTATTGTAACATATATAATTAGAAGAAAATTAGAAATATCAGTAGTTTTGAACAGTGCTCCACATAAATTAAAACAGTCTACCAACATTTTTGTTCCTTTTATTTTAATTGTTGTTTTTATTTGCGTTTTTTGGATCTGTTAGATTTACAGTAGAGTTTCCACTCTGTCGGGAAAACAGGCTGCCATTGTTGTTGCAACCTTTTCCAAGTTTTTAGCTGATTCAAATTCAGGAAAATTCATGGAAAAGAGACCATTGTGTCTTGAGTGTATGCAGAGAGTGGGTGTAGAGAGTAGTATGGGAAGCAGGTGTACAAGCTCAGATTTTGTTAGTGTTTGACGTTACTTTCCCGGAGCTTTTGAAGGTGCTTGCCTTTTGAAGTTAAGCCGCTTTATAAAGGAGGCTTGTTCTCAGATGAGGTTTTACATTTACGTTGAGTTTTGTCTCTTATGTGCAGTTCAAAAGCTTTAAAGTCTTTCCTGGCCTTTTTTCCCTTTTGCTTTATTTCGCCACTCCGTTTTACTTAAATATACCCACCAGCCCACAGTGAGATGCACACGAGTCTTACTAAGCCGTCCTGGAATTCCGTTGCATCTGCCCTCAGTAAGCAGTTTCTGTAGATGTCTACATTTCAATGTGCCCTGCATTTTCCGCTGAAGCAGAATGCACTGCATTATATGGGTAACCCAACACGATGTAGACTGCATACTTGGCAAAAAACGTATCTGTACTGTGCATGGGAAGATGGAAAGTACAAATTGTAACATGCTTACACATGATAAATGCAGCCTGTATTTATAGTGGGGGATGCAGTGTTGTTGGGCAGAAATAGCTACCTGAGGTGCGTGCGTGCACGTGTGCGTGTGTGCACACACATTTTTCATCCAACAGTTTGTCTCAAAATAGCTGATTTTCCAAAATAATAGTTCTTATTAGGACAAGAATAGGAAAGGGTGACGTATTCTACTGTCTATCTTCATCACCCCGGCGAGTAAAAGCTGCCAAACTGGTGTGCCATCGTTATTATGTGGGGGGGTGGGGAGGTGGGGGGGTGAGTTTACTGTTCTCTCATTTCAAACTTGACATTAGCTTCTTATTCATTATTCAGCAGTCTGTGATTGTGAATCCTTACTGTGAGTCAGTGTTATATTTCTTGCATGAAAGCAGGTGTAAGTTTGCGCACGTCTGACAGTGTCAAGAACAAATTCTAAGAAGGCCGCCTGGGGAGCGTCTAGAGTTGAGGGTTATCCTAATTACCCAGTCATGGAACTAGACCCTTGAAATAAATGCTGTGACGTGTGACTATGGGATAAGGGGGTTTGCTTACTGTACTTGGTAAAATAAGATGCATCACAGTCAGAGAGCACTGGCATTTTTTTTTTTCTGATCCAGCAAAAATAACCACATAAACCATATAATCATAGGCTCCCTGGATGAAAATATTAGACACCTGTGTTTCTTCATAATTATATTTCTCTTAGCGTCCATCCCAACAAAAAGAATTATTTTTTTTTTTATTTTTTTGTTTAGTTCTAAGAAATTTCTTTTTAGGCTGACTCAACTGAAGCTGGGAAGCGTCTGTATAGCTATGGAATTGATGCCGTGATATTTTTCTGTATTGTGGCCAAGTGGCAACATCTATAGAAAGAACTGTAGAACTTTATAAGGTAATATTATTGGAAATGGCCGTCTATAGCAACAGCTCACCACACAAAATATTAGTCACCTGGGACTAAAACGTCCCTAATTACCTAATGTAATACACCCATAACAGCTGTGGTTAGATTTCGCATGAACTGGACAAGTTTCTGAATATAGGCCATATCAAAGTTCAGATGCTGTTGTGTCAAAAGAATTATGCACTTGGCCCAGATTTGGTGGATGCCTTACCTACCACCTACTACCTACCACCTACTACCACCTTAAACACACAAGGTGACTCATTTTTTTGTCCAGTGAACTTGTTCTATAAAAATCTCGTTTCTTGGATTTTGAGCTTGTTAGAACTGCATCCTGCTGCCTGTTTACTAAAGGCCCCAGTCAAACAAACATTTGTGAGTGAAATTACACAAGCAGAGTGCAAACGTCTGGGGTGAATGCACACTTGTAAACCAGAGCTGTATTTAAAAATGGGACGGTTAAATATACATACCACGTTTATTTCAAAACACACCCATCGCTGCTGTCAGAACAAAATCCCATGTCTCCAAAATGCACACTTTACAGGGGAAAGAAGAAAAACATGCTTTAGAGTGATGCCGGTCAGTGGAACAATTTTTATTATCATAAGTTATTTTTTGGTCATGGATCATCAAATTCATACACAATGTAAAGAACAACAGGCATTATTAAATTGGGTCAAAAGTTGATCATGTCAAAAATGGAGATAAAAGGGTTTTGTTCTGAAAGCAGCACTGCACTTATATACGTAAATATGCAGTACACAGTCTAGACTAGTCACGGCTCATAGAAAGTTTTTCTTATATTTAGCTTAATGATTTACTTTAGAATAAAAGTGAAGACATCAAACTATAAAATAGGAATGGAATTATACAGTCCACCTTACGCACTTCCAAAATGGAACTTTACAGGAGGATAAAACCGCTTTCTTAACCCGCAGTGGAGGCTGATACAACAAGGTTTATTACTCAGCAGTTTTGGATTAATTCTATTGGTTTGTCCGTCGTGCATATTTAGTAAGCTGAAAGAGTAACTAGAGCTTAAACTTAAACAGATTAAAGTTGTGTGTGCATGCGATATGTATTATTTTAAACATGTCATCAGTTAAAGACTTATTAGACACTGTTAAGTGTAAGCCTGTACATGTGCTAATGTGTACTGTGAACCCCAACACACTACCGTCACAACTGATGAACAATGTGTTTGCTGTCCTGAAGAATGTTGCTATACTTCTTCATAACACTGATTTGCCTATTCAGATACGGGATTTGCATGGAATGTGTGTGTAATAGAACTTTTGTCACTCTTTTCAAGCATTGCTGTTTCTCCTCCATTTAGATCACAGATGTGTCCTTGCCAAATTACTTGGTGGCTTCCTCCGTGGGCCTTCTACCCACCCAGCTCCTGAACTCCTATCTGGGGACCACACTGCGCACTATGGAGGACGTTATAGCGGAGCAGAGCGTCAGTGGATACTTTGTGTTCAGTCTACAAGTAAGCAGTTTCCCGTCGCAGTTGGTGTCCTGAGCCCTGTAATTGTGTCAGTGATAGTGCAGCAACTAATACCACAAGGATTAGAGCGTTGTTCTTTGAACTCATCAGCGGTTTCATCAGAGGAACCTGTTTGCTCAGAAATGTTGACACTGACAAACTGTCATCCAGGAATGTATTACGCTGATTGCATGATGCAAATTTATTTTCACTTACCAAAGAAATAATAATAATAATAATAATAATAATAACAAATACAACAAACAAACATTTAATTTTGCAATAAAGCAATCTCTCTTTCTCTCTCTCACTCTTTCTCTCGCACTCTCTTTCTCTCGCTCTCTCTTTCTCTCGCTCTCTCTTTCTCTCGCACTCTCTTTCTCTCGCTCTCTCGCACTCTCTTGCTCTCGCTCTCTCTTTCTCTCTCTCGCTCTCTCACTCTCTCTCTTTCTCTCTCTCTCTCTCTTTCTCTCGCTATCGCTTTCTCTCTCTCGCTCTCTCTCGCTCTCTCTCGCTTGCTCTCTCTCTCTCTCGCTCTCTCTCTCTTGCTCTCTCGCTCTCTCTCTCTCTCTCACTCTTTTTCTTCTTCTTCACCCCCTTTTCAGATCTTCATCAGTATAGGTCTGATGTTTTACGTCGTGCATCGAGCACAAGTGGAACTGAACGCCGCCATCGCCGCCTGTCAAATGGAAATGAAAACCTCCCACATGAACGGCAGCATGGCTAACCACAGCAGCTCCACCTACTGCAGCAAAAGAGCTTTGGCTGGCGGGGGGATTAACGTGGTCTGATGCCTAACGTCAACATTTGTCCTGCTCTGAGCATATTTCACCTGCCCCGTACCTGGAGGCGCAGTCCTGACAGAAATGCCAAGGTGAAGATGGATCAAAGGAGATGATTAGGCCATGGCAGGAAGTCCCTGTAGCACAGCCGGCGGGGGAGAAGCTGCAGCCCTCACCAAGTTTAATGCCGGTGTGAGGCAGCAGCATGTTCCTGAACACCTTCTCCCCAGAGAAGATCAGCACTGGTTGGAGATATTCCCCAAAGGTCGGGACAATGGGCCAGTATTTTGTAACGGACGATGAAGTTGAAATAGAGCCTGATAGTTTCTTCAGTACGCTTTGTTTGAAATTTATTTTTTATATGGTACAAATTTAAAGTAGAACTTTTATTATATAAATATATATATATATATATAGAGAGAGAGAGAGAGAAAGAGAGAGCAGGTGTAAAGCATGTGACACTAGGGAGATCACTACAGTGTTGTAGAAGATATTGCTGTAGAGGGCCCAGCTGCTAACGGATATTAGATGGTGCTCAGTGAGCAACATAATTCTTTAACATTTCTGACTTTAGGTTTGTAACATTGACTGTATATGCTAAATATCGTCGCAGTTTTTATGCTTTATTTTCACTATTATTATTATTATTATTATTATTATTTAGAATTGGGGGGGGGGGGGTAAACGTTTTCCAAACTGGGTTTACTTTTGCGGTTTTACAGTTTGGCCAAGTACAGATGGAAAGGAAGTAAAAATTTCCCAGCAGGATATTTAACAGCGCCCTGCCAGGAACCTCAAGTGCAGCATGATTAACTGAACAGTGTGATCTTCTGTGTTTAGTCTCTCACACTGCTGTATGGGGAGGACTGCTGAGATCTCTGGCCTTCTTTTTTGTATTATTTAACCAAATGCTTTATCATAGGGCTGCTATACGTTTCCTTTTCTTAGCTCACTAATTTTGCCTTTTTTAAGTTGGAACAAACAACATTTAGCATTTTATCTTGTGCAATACATGTGTTAGGCTATCACTGTTAAGGTTTCAGGTAGTCTAAGTCATGGTTATTAAAATCAGGACAAAGAAAGTTCAATATACAATCTACAAACATTTGTTAGCACCCAATTTGTTAGGTTTGAGATTCACACACAGTTCAAAAAAGTCACTAAAACGGTACATAGGTGTTAGTTTAGGAACTGTCCCGGAGCAGGATGTAGTCGGAGACATGGATACAGCTATAGGCCAGGTTTTGAACACCCCCAGGCAAATAATGTTTGCTTTCTAAGTGGAAATAAGTTCTATATCTGCATTAAACTTGTGTACTTATGGTTTACAAAATCAACATCAGCATGCTCTCTCTGAGCTGGTGAAATGTCTCCACAGAGCTCCACAATGCATAGTTGATGTGAATGTGTGTGCCCATATCAAAACTGATGGCCCTAAGTAATTCTGTAATTCCGATGGACTCAGAGTCATGACACAGTCTGCATGTCTCAGTCCTTAGAGGTTCATTTAATTAGACACAAATGTCTCCTGAGCTTTGCCTGACTTGGTCGATTTGGATTCTAGCTGTTCAAATTAGCCCAAGGTTGTCTCTTAACGAGCTTAGCGCCATAGGCACAGTGTGTCTCCTACCCCAGAGACCTCCTGGGTTGATTGGTCCTTCAGTACTAAGGCGTACAGCTCACAGAATCCTGAACTGCTGTTCTTAAAACATTTTAAAGTAAGCCCCTGAATTAGGCAAAACAGAAGGGAGGGGTGAACATCAGGCATCCACAGTGGGTTCGGAATCATATTGGTATCAGCAGATATTGGCTTTAAAAAAAAGTGAGTGAAAAAAGATAATAATAAAATCAGACTGATGTTTAATGACGTTTATTTTGTACTCCCAAGAGGGCAGAACATGTCGGTGACGCCAGATTACCGAGCTTAAACTGTCTCCGTTTTATTAATATTATTTGAAACCCTATAAACATAAATGGCATATTTTTCCATATTGCTGCTCCAGCTAGTTTTAATCGCAGTTGCTACAGGTTATAAATGTTTATGTATTTGCATCAATATCGACTTCCACAGATAGTCGTATGAAAAAGTTT
Organism: Prochilodus magdalenae; assembly: GCA_024036415.1. Classification (NCBI taxonomy): domain Eukaryota; kingdom Metazoa; phylum Chordata; class Actinopteri; order Characiformes; family Prochilodontidae; genus Prochilodus; species Prochilodus magdalenae. The sequence goes on from JAMWET010001837.1 coordinate 373,897, forward strand.
GGGATCTACAAACTTTTGCATACAACTATATAGATATGAAAAATATCAGATATCCACGTCAGCATGTTCCCATATCTGTGCATCTGTAATAAACACTTTTTTTTCCCACTCAGAGCCGTGTGAAAGCAGGGACCGTTAAGTGAGAGAGATTGGAACATCTGTCTTTTCACAGTGGTCAGGGTAACAGGGCAATTCTCGGTCACTGCAGGTCACTACAAGACTGGTCAGATGACCAGCAGTGAGCCAGTAATCCATAATTTAAATGCAAAACTTGGTAATAACTTTAAAAAGTATGCAACTGAGAAGGTTTGAAGAGGTTTCACACATGTAAAGCTGGTATCTGCAAATAGATTTTTTTTGTAGTTTAAACCAGGCTGTTTTTTTTGTTTTTTTTTTGGCCCATGAAATTTTCCCAGAAATACTAATGTTTAACTATTAAGTGCTGTATAGTTTGCACATTGCCTGGAAACTTTGTCCACCTCTTCCACTGTACTCCTACAGCATCGTAAACTGACAATCGGCAGGTCTGTAAAGGGCGGCACCCCTTCGTGATTTTCAGCTCCGTGACTCATTTCATGTCTTTATATCATTCTTGGTCTTGCTGCTACTTGGACTCAAAGGTCTGAGTGAAATGCTGATAAGGGCTCTAATTAATATCGCAACTTATCATGTATCATCTAGTTCTGTCTGATAGAGATGGTTAGGGCGGACTGGGCCGAAGAACTTTTCTAACGATTTGTTACTTTGATTTTGAACTTGCATGTCGTATGATATGGCACACTAAAGGACACATTCCTCGCTGGTAATCCTGAACACGTGGGTTGGGTGAAGTAAGCATCCCAAATTGGTTTCTATGTGGGAAATGGAACAGGCCCTCTGTTTTCTGAATTTAGCAATAATTGAAAGCAGAACTTGCAGAATCATGGACTACAACATTCCTGGTCTTGTGTTACGATGTCAACCTGCCTTGTACCTCTTGCTGCCTATGACATGACATGACAGGACACTAGCCTGTGGCATGTTCAGACACTTCATTTCTGTTGAGTATACAACTAAAAACTGAGGACATGTTTTAAGGTATGTGGAGTCAAATGCAAAAAAGGTTATGGTTTTCTACACACACATCTATATATGGGAACCTAGGGGCAGGGGGATGGATGGGATACACGACAGTGTCCCTTGTTTAATCTATCTGCCCATTTAACAGACAAGATTATGCAACCGAGGAACTCCAATCTGATGTGGGGACATCTCTAGGTGGTTCTTGATGAGCCTTTATCTGAGATATGCCTACAGCACATTTACAGCAAGATCCAGATGTCGTTTTAGATAAAGGCAAATCAGGTACCATCGCGAAACCTCGAGTCCCCATGAACCAAGTGCATTACAATTACACTGTATTTTGTAATACAGATTCTTACAGTGTGTAAATGAATATTTATCGCTGTATCATGCTTGTTCTGTGTTATTTATGAAATAAAAATGTCTAATAAAAAAAGGTTGTTCTGTATTTAAAGCCTTTCAGCAATGACAGTAGCTGTTTCTACTCTCTGTGGTCGCGTTGCCGCAGTTCTTCATCAGTGCGAGATATTTCTGTTATATAAATGTGGCTTAGTTACTGATTGACAGTCCGATGCTGCCTGATTGCGTAACAGAGGTTCAAAGTTTTCATTCCCTGTCTCCTCACTGTCGCCCTGCTGAAACCGAGAGATGTGATATTTGCAGATTGTTCAGGTGCTGCGCCCGACTTGTGCACGTACATGTTCCTGTAGTGTTTGACTGCTCTGCAGCTGCACGGCATGACCTTTACTTTCATGTCATCTCGACATTAACGAGTCACTGTGAAACCCTTACTGAACCATTACGCTAACGCTATTGGACAGATGCGACCGGTTACGTGTTTTGGACAGTGGGAAATCAAGACAGAGTGAACTAGGCGAGAAAATCACGTGTAAAGATAAAGTTGGTGTTCACTGGAGCTATGATGTTAAAACCTATGTCCCATACTTTATACCAGGGATGGGAATCTCTAGTCACCTCATCTTTAATTCAAATAAGGGTGTCGAGGTCATAGAATGATTTTCAATGGTTCTGTTTATTTCAAGTCTATATTTAAAATGTAATTATGTCTAGTGTGTTTTGGTTGTGACAGTTCTTAAGGTTCCACCCTGAATTTCAGGCTTTACTTCAAAGGCTCACCATTAGGCACTAAAGGATGCAGTCTAACTTTGTTTGCAAACTTAACTATTGCTTGTAAACAGCTTGTGTACAGTGGGTCCAAATTTAATGCCTGCACCACATTGCAAGAGAGCTGGGACAGGAAGCTTGTGTACCATTGTGTTACATCACGTCTTCTTAGAGCAGCACTAAATAACTATTGGGGGAATGAAGACAAACTGACAGAATCATTGGCCATCTTTCTGTTTGACAAGTCTTCAGCTCTCCAAAAGTATAGGCTCTTTCTGTTGTACTGTGAGCTTAGTAAGACACATGGTTTTATTGAGAGCAGATTTGGACTGCAGGCAGGTCAGCGTATCACCCACACACTCTAAATACACAGCCTGCTGTTGTACCACATGCCACATTATAAAACAAGTATTCACATCCTTGAAAAAGATGCCATCTGAAAGGTAGCATATGTTGCGCCAAAACGTTTAGTGTTAATGATGCTTTTACAGATTTGCATTTGTAGTGCATTTACCCATTTACGATGACCCTGGCTTTGGAACTTTACTCTGGTAACACTATTGTGTACTTTTTGGACCGAAGAACATGACATGCATTATATCCATAAACAATCTAACCAGTTGACCTGTCAGACCACATTACACATTTCCACTGTTCAAAGATTGTTTCCAATAAGCTTAGGCCTTTCTGGATGTTGTTGATGTATGGCTTACATTGTACGAAGTACTTGGAATTGTGGATACAGTGACAGACTGTGTTTACTGACCAGAAGTATCTACAAGCCTACATGGTGATATCAATCACAGGCTCATGGTTGAAGGTCATGGGCATTCAGTGGTGGTTTTTGGTCTTACTCTTTACGTACAGAAATGCTATTCTGCACAGTAGAGGGTGAAATACCTGGAAAAAACTCCCTGCCTGGGGAACTTTTACTTTTAAGCCGTTGGATGTTTTGGCTAATGCATTTTTGACGAAGAGGCAAGCCTTTAGCATCCTCACTCCTAAAGGACTTAGCCATTCCTGAAGGCTGCTTTCATATCCATGAGTAGCTGCACCACCTGTTTAAGATTTTGAACACTATGCTCCAAAAGTCTTGAATTGTTTCTGCCACAACTGTTTTGGAACACCAGTTTTAGAAATCTTGTGTATTTACTTAAATGTCATAAATGTAGATAAGCATTCAGTATGTAGTCTTTGTTCTGTTTCTGTTCAAACACAGGTCAAAGTAGTTTCATAAATCACTGGTGATTCTAAATTTGGTGGGGACCCTAGGCAAAAAATTCACAGGGGGCCACTCTAGCGTTCATCACCTCATGTTATAAATAATCTGACACCAACAATAATGCTTTATAATTAAATAAAAATTGCTTATGAATTTAAAACTTTAATTACTTTTATTTAAACATAAATATAGCCCTTTGAGTCCCAAGCAGCCCCTTGCCTTGCCTTGTGGCAAGCAGCTCCTCTGGGGTTTGTATAAATACTGGTTTTAATGCCAGTTAGGGGATAGTTGCCTGCCACTAAAATGTTCCCTAGAAGTTAGGATTTTAACATTTTAAGCTCATATAGTAAATAATTTTCCTGGAGATAGGAGGAATGGTTTACTGATTAATCCAATGTACACATCCCCCTTACACCAAGCATAGTCAAGCGGCCGACATGTTTGGCATCCAAAGTTTGCTTCTTTAGTTTTGCTTGGAAGCGTTTGGGCTAATAAGCTCACGGGACATAAAATAACCAACCTTTGATTGAAACACCCTTAATAGTGTGTAATACTTCCACGTGTACTAATAACAGCTGTGATTTGATCTAGACTGGACTGGACAAGCTTCTGGATGTAGGTCACATTAATGTAAGGCCAAATCTGATGGATGCCTTTCCTGCCGTTTCCTTGCTGTTCCAGGCAGCCCCTCAGATTTTCAAGAGTATCCAAATCTGGGGATATTGCAGGCCAGTCCAGATGTTTGAATACTCCTGAATGTTTATAGGAATGTTCATGATCAAAGGGCAAAACCTGAACCTGTCCAGCCACTCGGTGTAGGCATTGTGGTTTAAGGTTACTGTCACCACAACCAAAGAACCCATTGCCAGGTAACTTAAACGACCTCGGACCATCACAGTGGGGACTTTGTCCAGGGAGGTTAAAAAAAGTCAATGGAAGATATACAGTCATATTCTTCCAATATTTTTCGATAGCTCCAGTGAAAGGACACCAAACGACAAGGTAACACGAAACAAGTGTTGAGGGAAATATTAAAATATTATAATAAAATCCACCGAATCAGCTGGTCATTACAGTCAGGATGTAATAGTGCATAATTGGAACTCTCAGTGCAGTTGTTAAAGTTTTACGGAAGATGAGATGAGCAGGATTAATTTATGAATCATGAATCAGGGGAACATGTTATGGTTTACTATGGGCTGTTATCTCTGATGTGAAATAAAAGGGTTGTAAACTATAGAGCTGATTACCAGCGAGGAGGAGGAGAACGAGAACGATACAGGAGTGATTTATGCCTCTGGGAGTCCTGTGGAGTATATCTCTCTTTCCATCACAGAGCCACAGGCAGGAATCCTCCTATACTGCAGATCTCATGGCGGTTTGGCCCAGTTTAGCTGTAATGTTTACACGTCTGACCTCTTCAGAGGTGGATCAGCCTTGGCAGCCCTCAAGGTTATATGGAGTCACATGACTGATGGTATCTACCAGAGTTCTGCCTGCAGACCAGCAGCTGCTTTAAATGCAGTTAGGGATTAAGAAGGACCCCAGTAATCTGGCACTACAACAAATACAATAGCAGCATTTGTAACTGTCAGAGCCATCGGAGCAGGTCCTACTAGTCTGTGTCACGCGTCGCTGCCAGTGGAACAACAGAGAGGACTGCCCACACTGCTTATTCCAAAGTGCATTCAGATAATAGCCTGTTATTTCAGCTGTTTAGGTTCCCGTACTCTCTTATCAGCTGGAGTGCTTCAAGATGAACTCATACAAACGAATGAATGTAAGCTATGGTCTACGTGGAGAATGCAGTACCAAACCACGTTCTGTCCACCGGCAGCACACAGAGATACTGAACAACTGACTCATTTTTTACACAATTGTAGTTCAGTTATCACAGCTTTACAGAGCAATGCCTTTTTATTAGAGTGAATGATACAGGCAGATGCAGATAGTCAATACTTATAATGTACACACACCACAGTACAAAAGTCAGAGACCATAAAAACACTCATCATTGAAAGAATAACTGCACCCAGATGGAAGTGTGGGATTGCAGTGCTATTGGGAAGGAATCGTCACTGAACATGACCTGCTGCCATTCTGAGTCACTCCTTGGTGACGCTGACGTGGTGTTGAAGGGCAGTCGTCGTAACTTTACACAAAACGAAACTTTACAACACAAAACTTTACACATACGAAATGTATTTATCAATGTTTTACCTTTGTGCACCTGCTGCTACGTTTACTCTTCTATCCTTCCACATTACATTTTTTTGTATAATACACAAAAGATGTTTCATTCACAGTGGTATTACGAAATGTATTAAAATATTTAAGAAGTTCTAAGCTGCTTCTTCTTCTAAGCTGCACCTACCAGTCACCAGCCCTCCATCACAGGGAAGACCCTGGACAGGCCACCAGTCCATCACAGGGCAGACACACACACACTCTCACTTAGCGGGGCTAGCTATTATCTCCAGTTTACCTGACTGCATATCTTTGGACTGCGGGAGGAAACCCACACAGACACGGGGAGAACCCTGGACGCCCCAGGAATCAAACCCATTTTCTTCTTGTGGTATATCCATATCCTGCTACCTGTATATCTATTTTTAGGGTGAATGATACAGGCAGATGCAGATATCCAGTACTTTTAATGTACACACACCACCTTGCAAAAGTCAGAGACCATAAAAATATTCATCATCAAAAGTATAGTTGTACCCAGAAGGAAGTGTGGGATTGCAGTACTATTGGGAAGGAAGATAAAGTTTACCAGGGAACAATAAATGATTATACATTTAGACTGATATGGACAATATTTATTGAGCTACACATACAGAAGTAGTGTCTCTCAGTATGGCGTCTGGCTCATGGAGTTGGAGAGGATCCATGCAAAAGCTTTAGGGCACCTGAAATTCCAAGCTATTTATATGGTTTTGTCAAAGTTTACTCCTGTTATCTAAACCTTATGTATGCTTCGCTATGTCGAATCAAGTGTGCTGGCGACATGATTGCGCATGGGGTTCTGGAACTAATTTCAAACTAGCTTATAACATACCTGCTGTTTTTCAAAATAAGAAACTTGTGTTACTTGATACTGTATTAACATATATTGGTACATATTCCCAAGTTATGTGGAGATTTTACAGGCAATAACACACTCATTAGATAAACTGCTTTATACAATCTGCTCCAGTGCCTAAGACTTTTCCACATTACTTATGTTATCTGTTAATGGCTGTAGGCATTGGGACATTACCTGTTTACCCTTTAACAGTACAGAGAAATTAACATGTAGAGGTTTATTAATGAATTATGCAGAGACCTCAGCTCAGTAGCCCAGAGCTGTGTAAAAGTTCTGCTCTTCTGGGCTAAAAATAAATGAGTTATCAAATATCAGCTTGAAACATCGGTCAAGTTAATGCCTGACTGTCTGTACCGATTCCATTCCTAGTTTTATAGTGCCCAAACTGCTTTTTCAATGCACCATTAGGCCATTTACTGCACACCCCAGGCTGCTAGGTCATTTCACAAGAAACATGCATGTTTAATTCCAAGGACTATACGGTTTCTGCCCTGTTTTTTTTTTTTTTCAAACACCCCAAATAAAGAATAATAACACAATTATCTGTAGTGATTGGAAAACCACTCTTCTCACTTCTGACCCTAATACCAAAAAATATCTAGCCCAATCTCTATACACAAAATGCATGTAAACACTGTTTACTGGTAGTGCTGGGCTACCAGCACGAAGGAATTCTCTCCAGGACTCTCAGGATTACACACACTCAGTTCATACAAGTGCAAAGCCCACCTCTCAGTCCTAATCAGTCTCTCTCCCGCTCCTTTATTCTTTGTTAAGCACAGGAATGATCATTCTCCAGACTGATCACATGGGAACCCAGAGAGCAGCCAGAGTCACCTGGGCATCATCTTAACTGTGGGTCTCCTGCCCTGGTTTCTCCAGTTCATCACCCGACATGACTACAATGTTTACAATGACCAGCATCTGGCTCTGATCATGAACTCTCTATCGGTCGGCTCCATCTTTGCAGTTACTACCTCCTGGATTAATCAGACTGTATCTAATAGACGTTCTAAGCTGCTTTTCCGGTTAATTCTGTTTTTCCTCACTTCATCCGGGATCGACCTGAGGAGGTTGACTGGGCTTCCCCCTTGAGTCTGGTTCCTCTCAAGATTTCTTCCTTACCCAAGGGAGGTTTTTACTCACTAGTTGCCTCTGGCTCGCTCACGGGGATCTTGGACCCGGTTTCCCTTTCCTACGTCTGTACATTGACTCTGTGTTTTTCCTTTTCCTTTTTTCCAAAGGTTGGTTTTCTGTAAAGCTACTTTGGGACAACGTTAGTTGTAAAAATTGCCATACAAATAAATACTGAATAATTTAATAAACACTACATGCATGCATTTGATGCACTACATTAAAGCTTAGTTTATTAAGATTTTATACACCTACAAAGACAAATATCAAAAATACAAATATAGAAATATTAGAACATAACATCTTCAATACATCAGGCACATTCAAAACAACTCATGATAAAATACATGAACGTATACTTCTAAAGGCTCGTGGTTCCAGAGCAAGTGATGCTAAAAGTTCTTGGCTGTGGTTCTTTTGCTTAAACGTAAAGCAATACATGCTGTATTCCCTGCTTACAGCATTAGACATGGAAGTCTTTCACTCACACAAGCAGGAACTATACGAATATGACTGAACACCTACAGTTTCGCCAACACTCCAAGGGTTAGCAAAAAAGACAAATGCTTGTATCAAGCTAGAATGAACACCTTGCTCTGAAGGGAGGTTTTGAGTGGAAATGAAATAAATAAAAGTGTGGTATATGACTTTTGCACAGTGCTGCATCTGTATGAAACTGTAGACCCAGCCTTCTCTCTTGAAGCTTCCGGGAACAGAAAAATACGTTGAAGTGGGGTCTTTCATTTTTAAACAACAGTTCTTTCCAGACTGGTTCAGATTAAAAATCAGGTAAAAGTGCAGTAGATTCCCCAGTGATCACTTGTGTAGCGACCACAGTCCAATTTCTCCATTCCAACCAAGGCCATGTGTTCAGGAGTCATTCTAGGCTCTGCTTTTGCGGACCGCAGGTAGATGCGGTCAAAGCGACACCTACTGACATAAGACACGTCCTTATTGCTGTTGGTTTTAGTGTCCCACGTGTATCTGCAGTGCTCCTGTTTGCCAAGCTCCTCCCACACGTCCATCACTCCTGCAGGGAGACCTCCCACCTTGGCCACCTAGCCGGACATGGAAGATGACACCACATGAACAAGTGTAGGCCCAGAGCGCAGCTTCCCCAGCAAAAAAATAAGCCTAGTGGTGACAGTCCACCATAATTTGAATGACAGTAGAGGTGAAATGCTGTGATGAAAAATTAGCAACAGCAATAACTGATGTTATTTTCACACTACTGAATAACTGCTTTACCCTAACACGTACAACTGAACTGTAGCTCTTAAGATGAACATCAAATTGAAGGCTATCCAGTAGACAGCCATCAATATCAAAATGTCATTTGTAGCTCTGGATTAAAAACTAGACTAACTAGTGAGTTTAAAGCCATGGCAAATATTATATACACCGATCAGACATAACATAACCTCACCTCAATGTATCTACACTCTATCAATTTTATCAGCTCCACTGACCACCAACAAGGTGTACCAGCAAGATAGTAATGTCAGAGTGGACAGTGATTGGATACAGTGTTTAAAAACAGATGGATGTGGTCATTCTGTTACGCCTGATCAGTGTGAATAAAAAAATTGGTTTTACGACAGTAAAGCATAAAAGCACACTTCATGTAGAAAGGGTTTGTTTTATTGATTATTTAGTTAAATAAATAAATAAATAAATAAATAAATAAATAATCACCTGCATCTAGAACTAGTACCTTGTCAGTATCAGAAAAAGTAAGACATGTTCATCAGCATTCAAAATTACCTCAGAGTCTCTTAGATTGGTGTCACCTCCAAAAATAACCGTCACGTTATCTGGCGCCTCTTTTATCTTCTGGAACACCATCCCCAGCTGTTTCATCCTCTCTGCAGCCTGGTCTTTACAGCTTTCCAAATGTGAGGTCATCAAATGCAGTTCCTTACCCCGGAAAGTCACCTGTGTGGACAGACTGAATATGATGTCTGGTGCATCTTGTCTTCTAGGACACCATCCTAGAGTTACATGGCAGCCTATAGTGACATGGTTTGAGATTGTCTAATGTATAAATTCTATGTGGACAAAAACATACCTGAGCACACAACAGATTCCTCATCATTTGTGTGGTTGGATAAGAAATGACTTCACTGCTTTGGAGTTTTACTCTTGATTTTTTCAGCATCAGGCCAGTGAAGTACCCTTCTTCATTCCCTGTGACAATAATTAAACATTTTCTTTTTTAGTACAGAAAAATACTTCTAGACATACCTCAACAAGATCAGCAGCAAGTTCAGTAAGATACCTTCAATAAACAGGTAGCTGACGGCCCGTTTTTTAACATAGTGAGCATATGAAGGGATGAGTTCTTGTAGGAACACCACATCTGGTGTGTATCTGCAAGAGAAACCGAAAACAAAACCACCTGAGCAACATGCAAAGCCAACTTCAATACACTGAATCCACAACGTACTGTTAAATTTAAGACTCATTGAAGCGAACTCACAGTGCCAGATATGAACACAGGCCTCTTGCGCGTTCTGCGAGACTTAACGTGTCCAAACCATCCACATTCCAGGAGATAAGCGAGAGCTTGCTGTCACCTTCATCATGATCACTCCCTTTTGAGCTGGTGCTGCTGGAGCAAGCGGGCTCCTCCTCAGTTAAATCAATACTGAAACAGCATAATGAAGTGCAGAAGGCAAATTAGGCAATAGTCTTATTTCTTCAACAAACAGTTTTTATGAGTATGTTGTTTTCTGCAGTGCAAATCACTTATACAGCAGATAAAACTGAGGATGTAACAATTAATACTCTATCGACAAAATGTTTGACAAAACTATCAATGTTTTACCCCCAGGTCTCTTCTGAGGGTCTTATTTGCTGTCTTTCAAGTGTACTGCTAACACAGATCAAAAAATCTGGACGCACCCAATAAAGGAGCATGGAGGTTACTTCACAGACACACCCACATTTGGGGGGGACAAGCTGGACAGACAGACTGAGTCGCTAGCATGGAACGGCTGCGCCTTTTAAGGTGGAACACTTGAACAATCTGGCAAAGAAGCTGGCTTCATGACATTGCTGATACAATCTGAAATAAACCTCATAAATTGTGGCTTGTTCTGGCTACTGTACTTGTACATATCTCCACAACAAGGGGAAGGGTTCCCTGCTAGCACCAAAATACCCTTACTCTTCTCTGTTCATGGCTAGACTGTTTCTGTGCAAACAGATGCCATGTTCAACAACCTACAAACTACAACCTTTCCCATTCATATTTCAACCAGTGACCTGTCTCCTCATTTACAACATCTCTGGTTAGAATAAAATCCGTAATTCTTTCGAAACTGAATACTGCACTTTAAAGTTGCTTTAAATTCAACAAGCTGTATTTGTAGTTCCATATACTGATGTTTTTGTGGTCACACCAACCAGACTGGTATACAAATCAAAGCCACCTTTCAGATTATATTATTTGTATTGTATACCATTGTGGGACACATATCAATATATTATGGTCATATGGCCATCTGCTTATTAGATGTAATTAGTTACAAATAATAACTCATTACTAGCGCCAGTGAGCACTGAATAAAATCCAGCGATCTTTTACCATTGACTTTGTTGAGAATTCATCCTCCTTTTCGTTTCTGGAGCACCATCCGTCTTCTCTGGAGGATCTGCCTCCTTCCTCTTATTCAGAGTTTTGTTTCTCTCCTCTTCTTTGTCCTCAACGTCAAAAACAGACTCCATGTCCGCTTCGAAAAACGAGTTTAAGGCTCTCTGAAGACACAAACAAACAAACAAACAAACAAACAACTCGGTTTTAAATATACACAGGGGCTCGTGATGCATTCTAGGAAAGAGTGTAAAAGAAGCTACAGCGACCGGCTAATTTTACAAACCTCCATATCCCAGTCATTTTCAGCGAGGTAGCACTGAGCCACCGCGCTGTCCGAGCCGGTGATATCAGCAAACTCGTTGCACAGACGAAGTCTGGTCTGCTCTAAATCCTCGTTCGATTCTTCACCCGACATTGTCAACTGCTTGTGATCTTGATGGTTCAAAACAGCTCTGCACAGCGGCGGGACATGTTCAATCTGGTGTAACTGTAAAAACCCCCCGGTGCAACATTGGTCGTTAATGTCTGCGTTCCGGTGTGCACGCTTTAATTGTAGCGCAGTTTGATCACAACTTAAAAACAAATATTTATTTTGTTTAATAACTAATGTTTGTATTTATTTATTTTGCGTGTTAAAATGTCACTTTTTCATCTGTTTATACTTCATTTTTAATTTACCTTTTTTTCAATGTAATAAAATCAGTTTATTTTGAAGAAAGTCGACAATCTAAATTGCGTCACTTCCGTGTCTTAAATCCAATTTGTTGCACTGGGAGCGGTGGTGGAACACGAATTTGCGCAGACATGCTTTTTCCTTCCCCGTGATTGTGTTCGGTGAACGTTCGTACTATCAGCTTCTGCGCAACGTCTGCGCAAACACTACCAAGAGTGGGGTTGATGTTGCTCGGAAACAGTCCGGGATTAGCTGGTTAGCTAATTTAGCTAGCTGGCAGAAGATAAACTTGGATTAGAAGCTAGCTAACGTCGCTGATTTACCATAGAGCAAAGTAAGAGAAGGTATTTCACTCCACGTCATTAGAAAAAAGAAAATAAATATCCTTGTTTTGTTTAAGGATGAAAAACACATAGCTAGTATCAGTGAATGTATCCCGAAAACCGGCTGTTAGCTAAACTGGTTAGCAAGCTAATTTACTGAGTGTTTCTATGAGCAATTGATGTGCGTCTGCTATTTAAAGATTAATAGGCGGCTAGTAGATCGGTGAATCTGATTTAGTCTGTTTGCCGTTTGCCGTATTTGTTACTTGGTTTTGTTTACCGTTATTCTGGAGGCGGTGCTAAACACTTGGTGCCGTGTCTGTGTTTGTTGAACTGTACATATCACAGCAGCAGTATGATGCTTCTGTGTTCTCTGTTATCCTTCCCTCCATCTCTCTTTCACATTTAAACGTGGGGCTTTCCTTACAGTACAGGTTCCATGGAGGAGCTAGGGACTATTGAGGTTACTGTTAAAACTCTGGACTCACAGAGCAGGAGCTACACTGTCCGAGGAGAGGTAAGGTTAATAGCTGACACATCCATATTCCTCGCCTTTTTCATTTAGGCCTTCTTAAGTAAAACATGACAATTTTGATTTTCATCATTGCTCAAACAAAAGAAGACATGTTTAATATTCATGGCTGACAGGCTGATTACCTTTCTCCTTCTTTCAGTGGACAGTAAAGGAGTTTAAAGAGCATATTGCCTCTTCGGTTGAGATCCCTGTAGATAAGCAGAGGCTGATTTACCAAGGCAGGGTGCTGCAAGATGAGAGAACACTGACAGAATACAGTAAGTAATGCTGTGAATGTGGTAACTGCAATTCCCTGTGCCTGTTGTTTGTAGCCAGGGTTTATCTGGTGGTGTCAGGCTTTAGGACACTTGTGTCTAATCCACAGTACTTGGCACTGCAGTTGTGCACATATCTGGTTCTGAGGAATGCAAGGTTTGTGTGCGTTGAAGGTTTTCATTGTCTGTCTTTCTCAGATGTTGATGGTAAAGTTATTCACCTCGTTGAGCGGGCCCCGCCTCAGACCACTCAGTCTGGAGGAGGCGGAGGTGCGGTTCCTGGCTCCTCAGGTGGAGTAGAGGGAGGCTCCAGCTCCTCTCACTCCTCTACTTCTACCTCTCAAGGGGCTCCACATGACCGCAACGGCAACAGTTATGTCATGCTGGGCACCTTTAATCTTCCGGTCAACATCATGGATCCCCAACAGATACAGGTTGCTACTTTTTATTGGTCTCAGACCTTCTTTGTATAAGAGAGTTTGAAAGCTTTGCTCCAAACATACATTTAGCAGTATGTTTTTGTATCTATTTTAAAAATAATATGTGTTTATTATTACGATAATATGTATTTAATTTGATTTAAGTATCTTAAGATTCAAGGCAACTGCACTGGTGCTGCAAAAATATGAAGAGCTGCTGAATAGCCAGCTGCCTTTTATTTGGCAGTGCAAAATGATCGCAAATAATGTTATTTGTTTTGTGATTTGGGCTAATAAAAAGGAAAGTAATGGGAAACAAATAAATTTGCTTTTAGCCAATTTGATTGTAACAAAAAAATCTGGAAGGGTCATAAATATTCATGACTATTGTGTTCCTAGTAGTCATGCAAACAACAGACGTGCTTTTTTAATAGTGGGTGTAATTTAGGTAGGCCTGTGTCTTTATAAAGAATGTTCGTGTCATCCACTAGATGTCTGTGCAGCAGATGATGGCTGGTGTTGGAGAAGCTGGGAGGAACGCCAGAGTGAGCACTAGCACTGGGGTAAGCAGCATGTCAACAAGACTATTGCATCATGCTTAAAGACCCAATTCTCAAATCTTTTTTTTTTTTAGTAATTGTTCACAAACAGCTTATTATTTTTGTTTAATTTGTATTAATCCGGTGTTGTATGTGAAACAATGAATAACAATCATGTCCAGTGATTTTTTTTTATCCAGTGTAAGAGGAAAACAATACTGTGACATCTTGTGTATCGAGAACACTTCTTAAAGTATCACCCAGCTCTTTATGGATTAGTGACTCAGTTGTGGGCGTATCTGCAAGCTGCAAATCCTGTGGTAGTAGCAACACTGTTTAGTTAATGAGTAGAGATTTAGTTTGATGTTTCCTAATTACAGAGCAATGGATCGGTGGATGTGCATATCAATTTGGATCAATCAGTGCAGAGTGAACCAAGGATAAGGCTCCAGCTGGCTGAAAACCTGTTACGAGAAACTCAGACCCTGATTCACAGATTGGAGGTATGGCCTTCTTATTACAACCAGCACCAAACCATTTAAACTTTGAGTCCTTCCAGAACAGTTTGCTAGGGCATAGCTACAGCGTATACAAAGATGTGCTGTATATATTGGATCTTTGAATTCCTTGTTTCAGGGTCAGCCAAGTGAAGCATCTACCCAGCAGGGTGCTACAGCTTCACAGCCAGCTTCCACAGCCTCTTCTTCTTCAGCTCAACCAATGGACACTTCCCCACCTTCAGCCCCTGCCTCTTCTTCCTCTACTTCTGCCTCCACACAAACGGAAGGTCCTCCTCACTCTGGACCCAAGTAAGGAAAAGCCTTCCTGCATGTCATTTATGCTACATAATCTAACACTATAGAATTGTACTGTAGTTGTATAATAACACTCTATGCTGTTGTATTTATCCAGTAAACCAGAATGTTCAGCTGTTTTTTTTTCTTCTTCCTTTTCATCTTTCCTTCAGTCACCCAAGCCCATTGGAGCTTGTGGAGGTTCTCTCAGAGGTCCGCAGAGTGGAGGAACGACTCCGACCCTTTATGGAGAGAACTCACTCTATCCTGGGGGCAGCAAGTTTAGCTGATTACAACAACAATGTATGCTACATTGTCTCTATTACAGCAGTGATGCTCCAGTCACTGGAGTGCTGTTTCAGTGCTGTTGTAAAATGTTTTCTGTCCTTTTACCATGACAGACGCAGGAGCGCGAGGAGGACCAGCGCACGCTAAATATGGTTGGAGAATCTCTTCGTCTCCTAGGCAACACCTTGGTTGCTTTGAGTGATCTTCGATGCAATCTGGCTGCTCAGCCTCCTCGCCATCTACATGTGGTTCGGCCAATGTCCCACTACACCTCCCCTCTTCTGCTGCAGAGTGGACTCCCCCATATACCAATACCGGTGAGCCTTTACTCAGTAACTAACAACCACATCATACCTGTGAATAATTCTGTTTATATTCACTCCGGTGGTTCGGGCTAAATAAGACCAGCAGTCTGACTAAAATGTTGTAATGTAAATAATATGGTTCAGTTGTCATTATCTGACATGGCTGGCCTGTGGTCCAGTGCATGCTTCCCTCCATGGCCGGACAGTCAGTGACAGCTTTTTTTGTTGCCAAAACAGACATGAATCGCAAAAATTGCAAGCGATGTAGTTTTAAGGAGAAGAGTTATCCCTCATGTTTAACATTCAGCCCACACAAACATCCCACACAACCAACCACAAAGGGCTCCACCAAACAAGAAGATAAATGCGACCCAGTTGTTTGAAATACAAACAAATATAGAACAATAATCAAAGTTGCCATCAAATTTCACTTGACTGTATAATCACACATTATAAACATAAGCAAATATCCAGAAATGTTCTGGTTGTAGTCATCATTCATTTCTTATGGTCAAAAAGAGACATTTTTATATTGACTTGGCTATGGCACTTAAAATATTAATTCAGCAAGACCAGTTGATGAACTCTGCCTGAATGTGTTTTCTTACTGCAAGTAATTACTACAATAATTTGTTATATTCAAAATTATGTGAAGTTCAATATCTACATATTGTAATAAAGTTGTGATTTGACAAACAAACACATAGCAGTTTCACCACAGCCCAATAGGGGGCCTTTGACGCAGGATGGAAAACACTGCGTTAGATATATAAACAAATGGAGGGGCTGTTTCAAAAGTCTGGAGTGTTATTTATAGACTAGACTTTTATATAACTTTTCTAAACATCTTAGGCAAGTTTCTTAGACTAAACTTAGAACCTAGCCAGGTTTTTGTGTGTGTGTGTGTGTGTGTGTGTGTGTGTGTGTGTGTGTCACAATTGTCATTTCAAGGTTTTCTTTTTTTTTTCTATTTTTTTTTTTTTTCTTTAATAAACCCCATGTTATGTTATTGTGATACTTGCTCTCAACAGATGAATATCGGCACTACTGTTACTATGACATCAAATGGCAGACAAACGAGTGAGAGTCAACCTCCGTCATCGCAGCCACCTTCCCAGTCAGAGGAACAGGGTCAGGCACAGGCACCGCCCTCTCCACCAAATGGAATCAATCAGCCACATGGTCAGGGGACTCCTCGAGTGATTAGAATCACTCATCAGACTATGGAGCCTGTGGTCATGATGCAGATGAACTTGGATGGTATGTCTCTTCCAGCTATATGTGCCTTCAGTGTAACCCCAGTGTTTTTAGCACTGTATTAGAGTCCAGCTGTCCATTCCTGGTCTGTGAGAAACTACTCAATTCAGAGCGTAACACAGGCAACACTTTTGGCCTCATTGAGCAGTATCTCTGCAGAAGGGCATGCTCTCAGACCCGGACTGGGGGGCAATAGTGCAATGCTAGCCACTGATCTGTGCATTTTTGTGCAACAGATTCAGGCAATGGAGCTCAGGCCCCAGGCCAACAGAATCCCAACGCTGCTGGACAGACTGGTCAGTGTCCACTGCTCCTCATAGCGAATACAACCTGCAGACATGCTGATGTTAACAAGCTTTAATACAGCAATCTCTGGGGACTGTGATCTCGGCTTTTAATTACAGCTAATTACCTAGAACCCCTTTGTTGCAGTGTTGATGAAGTAATAGAACACTACACACCACTGTATTTCTTCTTTAGTGCTAGTGCTTCCCATTTAACACGTCTTTTCTTTTCCCCATAGGAACCACTCCACCCATCCATATTCCTGGCTTGCCTCCTGAGTTCATGCAGGCCATTGTACATCAGATCTCTCAACAGGCTGCTGCCATGGCTACTGCAGCCTCAGCTGGCCACCATGGGCAACAGACTGGTGCTTCTGATCCAACTGCCCAGAATGGAGAGACCCCTTCCGCTCCTCCTCCTCCTCCCCAAGCCAGGGTAGTCATCACGCGGCCTTCCTTCTCTCCACGCATTCCCCAGCCTGCAGGCACTAGAGGAACTACCATCAACCTGCGAGCAACAGTGCCCCCAACAGCCAGCCAACAGCCTGGGCAGGTAAGATTTTTTTTTTGGGAAACTTCTACTTCATTTGGCTATCTTTTAATTTGTAGTGCAACACTTGTGTGGGTGGCATATTTTTCCTCTTCTAATGTGTCTTTCTTCACAACACTTCATTAGGGCAACCCTGTGGCTCCCTCTCCTCTCACTCAGATGGTGAGTGGTTTGGTCGGGCAGCTGTTAATGCCGATGCACACAGGTGAGATGTGTTTTTTAGGCAGTTGCTGTGTAGGTTTCTCTAAAGGCTCTGAATGCCCCAGCTCCTTTACAGCCATCACTGTCCTAGTATAATAGAGACCACATCATTGTATATGATTGAATCCAAGGATGCCATTGGCACCAAATTATTAATTTTGAGTAGATTTGCATCAGGCTATCATCAAAGCTATCAACTAACTGCCACATTTTCTTCCCAGGTGATCAAATGTCCACTACCTCTTCATCCCACTCATTTTCCTTCTCTACCTCCTCATCCTCATCTGCATTTTCCTCTTCAAATATTCCTTCCACATCAGCCAACACATCTGGCCAGACATCCACTCACACCACCAGCACAGCTTCCATGGGCCAGTCTCAGGAAGGAGGCATGGAGGGGAACCTAAGCCAGCTCCTAGGCTCTCTCTTGGGCGGTGCTGCTGGAGTAGGTGGAAATGTCTCTGGAGGCCCACCTTCCATCACAGTAACTGTGCCTGGTGTTCCTGCCTTCATCCAGGGCTTGTCTGATTTCATCCAGGTCAGTAAAGTTTTACAAATAAAATTTCAAGCAGTTCCAGCATTTTTTCACTTCTTTCTGGGATTTTAAAAAGATTTCGCTACTTTTCTTTCCAGACCAATCAACCTGTGTTCACTCCACCAAACCAACAGCCTCCACCTCCTTCTGCTGCTCCTTCCGGCCCCTCACCCGCACCCCCAAATCCTCCCCAGCCCCCAAGTGCAGGAGGGGAGACACTGAGCCCTGAGCTTTTCACGGGTATTGTGCAAGGTGTGCTGTCCACCATGATGGGCTCTCTGGGGGCTGGCCAGGGCAACAGTGAGAGCATTGCCCAGTTTATCCAGAGGCTGTCCCAGACCAGCAACCTTTTCACACCTGGGGCTGGTGATGCAGTAGGTAAGTGGAATTAAGTAGAATTTAGAGTAGAATTTATAAAGAGTAGAGACTGAGTACAAGGTGTGTTCTTGGGAGTGTTATGACTAGTGACTATTATCTGAATGTTACAGTCTTTACAGATGAGGTACACAAGATGAACAAAGTTGACTGTGCCTCATTTGGAAGAATCTGCAGTCATTGTTGTTGATTTGTTAGTTTAATGTTAAGTAATTGGTTTTGTATGCGTTTTCTTATTGATCTTTTCTCTGTGGCAGGCTTTTTTGGAGACCTGTTGTCTCTGGTCTGTCAAAGTTTCTCCATGGTGGACATGGTGCTGTTGCTGCATGGCAATCCACAGCCACTGAGTCGTATCCAGCCAGAACTTACCACCTTCTTCACTGAGCACTATCTACAGGGCCGGGAGCCCACTGATGCCAACATTGCTGTAAGTCTGTTCAGTAATAAACGCTCCGAGCTGTAGTACTATTCGTTTTGGAAAGCTTGTACTAATTATATTGAGAACTACACATGATTTTAGTCCCAGCTTTCCAGTCTCAGGCTTTGCAGATGCATTTGTATTTTGTTTGAAGTTTGGCTATGAATCTTGTAGTCATGACGCATAATAACACTTTCTCATTTGCAGTCTTTTGGTTGAAACAACAGTCTCATAATATTCTCTTCTAGACTGCTGCTGAAGATCTCATCAATGGACTGGAGGAGTATATTGCAGAAAGCTTTGTAAGTCTTTGATTAACATCCACATGCATTAACATGTCAAGCCATTTACACAGTGACCCTGATGTTTTCTGTGGCCTGCTTGTTTCAGTCTACAGTTACAGTTCGAGAGGGGGTGGACATCATCCAGACTAACATGTCCTTCCTTAGACAGCAATTCACACAGATGGCCACTCACATACTCCGCTGTACAGGTACAGGTTTGTTTGTTTGTTTTTTTCGTTTGTTAAAGTACACTTCTCAAATCCCAAAAACCACAATTTATACACAGTAAATTTTTGCATCCAGAAGGAATCAGCCAACAGGAACGAAACTTGTTTGATAGGTTTCACATTGTGAAACATGCAAACCAAGATGAATGATTTGTTGTCCCACGTCCTGAAGGCCTGGTGTCACTCTACTTCCACCCGTACCGCAACATCTGCAGGAACTAAGTGGAAAAACTCTTCAAGCTCTACAACTCCATGCCGAGAACCTGCCTTGCTTTGGGAAACATGACAGCCCAAAGCTATACTGAGAGGCACTACTTCTGTATATGTAGCTCAATAAATATTACCCATATCAGTTTAAATACTTTTATGTTCTTTCCCAACAGCATTGCAGTTACACTTGCAACTATTTTTTTTGACGATGAGTGTAATAATTTAGAATACAAACAGTGTTGTCTTAACAAGCTTTAAAAAAAATAATAGCAAGTAGAGTCAAACCAACCAAGAAGCAACCAAATGTGTCATCATAAACGATTGGCAGTCATGTGCACTACATTCAGGGTCAGTGCTTCAAGCCAGAAGAAGTTCTTGACCAAAATGATCAGGCCTTGACTTTTTTTTTTTTTAAACAATTACAATTTAAATCTCAATTACCACATTTGTATGAAAATCATAATTAGATATTTTCTCGAGATTGTTCAGCCTAGCTCATGTACAACTGGTTTATTTTGGAATAAAGCATTTTGTGCTTGAGTGTTTATTTTTCTTTTTCAGATCATACCTTTGGTCCTCGCTTGCTGTTCCTGTGCACTCAGGGTCTGTTTGAATGTCTCGCCCTAAATCTCTACTGTTTAAGAGGAGAGCAGAGGGCTCTTACTGCAGTCATCAACCACCGCATTGTTAGTTCACACTCTTCCCACACTTTTAATAATGTCTTAAATATGTATTTGATTTTCTTTGATTTTCTTACAAAGATGACAACTGTAAGTGCTGTCTATTTAACGTAGATAGTTTTGCACCAGGTTTTGTGTTAAGTTGTTAGGAATCCTATTTTCTTTACATCTTTTAATCATTTTTGAACTTTTGAAGTTCTGACGACTTGTTTGTTTGCTTATTGTCTTTTGACTTTCCTATACCTTCAACTATAAGAATAGCATAGTAAATGGACCGGTATGTAGGTAATTCACAGGTCTCTGACTTCTTCGGACTGTAATTGATGGGTCTCTGACTTTTGCACAGTACTCTATTTTTCCTGTTTGCAACTGAAGACACATGTTGACAAAAGTTCTATGTTGGTTTGCATATGCCTGTGTGTGTACAGAGGAGGATGTCTGCAGAGGTGAATCCCAGTCTAGTGAACTGGCTGACCAGTATGATGTCTATGAGACTCCATGTAATCTTGGACCATAACCCAGTTACAGAGAACCAAATCCAGCATTATGTTATCTATGCACAGGTCAGTTTCTAATATGTTCCCCTCAAAACGTTTATATGTTTAGTCTAAAGTACATTTTTGCATACATATTTCATTTTGACTTCATGTCTGTTCTTATTGTTATTTCTAGCCTGAGTCTACTGTGAGAGTGGAGTCTGATACTCAAGCGGTCCAGCAGACTGAGAGCCAGAGTGTAGAGGTAAGCACCTAAATGTTAAGAGCTGTAATTGTATTTGTAGTACTCTTTACAGCTGGAATACATGCTTGTGTGAAAGGTATACAGTTAAATGAATTGCTCTTGTTTTAAAAGGCTCTAAACGTGATTAATCATGCACACACATCTATCTTTCTACCATATACTGTGTTTTTCCCATAAATAAACTGCAAAGGGCCTGAAGTGCTTGGTGATGCTCTATTAAGAATAGATGCCTGTTGTGTGACATTTCTGTAAGATGTCAGTAGTAACTACTTTCTTGGTCATAATTAGATCAGTATGTAACATACAGCAAATAACAATGAAAGTGAAGTAGAACCACAAGAAAATATATAAACACCGTTCCTTAAATAAACATTAAATGAGCCATCTCCTAATATAACAGATTTACCTTTTGATATTCTAATATTTGACATTCTTAGGCTTTTACTATGTATCTAACTCAAGCTTTAAGTCTAATTAGTATTAAGTTAAAGTTTGGCAAATTTAGCTCCTCCTGTTTACAGTGAGGACATATTTCAGCCCACACTGCTCTGAGGCACAATGTATGGCAGCTAATGGAAAAGGAACTTAAAAGTATACACTTACAAGTGTAGGCCTGTCCAGTGTTGACATCCTGATAGATGTCTTCCCACTTGACGAGATTATAGGAGAAGAAATGAGTTTCATGCAAAGCTAATATATAGCCTGGAATCTGTCTTAGTTACGCTGGACAGGTTCACATCTGGATGTCATACACACATTGGTCTGTTAAACCATTTATTATGCTGGAAAAGTTCATGTCTGGATGTCATACAGTGCTGTTCTGTGTTCAGCTCAGGACCTTACATCCATTTTCCAGCTCTTTACTATGACACATGGAGGTCAATCTGTTGAATCAGAGTTTAATTAACTAATAGTAATCACAACGTCCAGGACTAACACCTTTCAGGCGGTGACAACGTTCCGGAGTGACCCCAGATCAATATTCTCAGTGTGATGCTATGATAAATATGGGCCCAGGTCCTGTATCCATCTTCCATGTATTGAATCTTAGGGATAGTGATTAATTTTTGTAACCTACAGATGGAAGAAGGTCTGTCTCCAACTCCTGCCACCACTGCAGAGGAGGCCATGGCTTCTTCAGGAGAGAGTGCCGATAATAGAGAGCCAGCTGTAGATCTTACTCCCCCTCATAGGCCAACCTCGGGGGAGACACGAGGACCGGCTGGAATAGCAGCTGCTGGAAGGGAGGACTCTGGTGCAGAGGCAGAGCCATGGGCAGCATCTGTGCCACCCGTAAGCATGCCGCTGTGTATTTCCTCAGTCAGTTTTTTTAATGTTTCTGTGTATCTATGTTACACATCTTTTGTTCGAAACTTTCTTAAGTAGGCTTGGAAAAAAAACATCTTCTTTTTCTTCCTTCTTATTGTTATTCCATGCCAATTTAAACAGTCTGTGCTCCTACAGTTTTCAACATAGAACCACAAAATAGTGTGCTTGTGCTTTTTGAATGTATCCAACTTATGGGTTTCCTACAGTGGCCATTTAACGGTTTAATTTCTTTTCCCATAGGAATGAATTTGTGGAATGTCTAGTCATTTCGAATTTTGACTGCTACGTATGAGTTCATAATGGGCCTCTCTCACAAAGACACTCATACACAGTACATACAGACTTACACGTTTAAGGTAGTGGTGGGTAGGAAATTTAACACGGTGTGACATCTAGGATAGCAGTGCATTTAAGGTGCCAGAATTTAAAGTAGCAGGTAATTCAAGGTGTAGAGAAATTTTAGGTGGCAAGTGAATTTAAGGTGCCAGTGGAATTCAAGCAGATTGTTGAAAGAGCTCCATGTGTCTCTTATGCTGCTGCTACTAACACCACGTTAGTAGCAGCAGCATAAGAGACACATGGAGCTCTTTTTAAGGGTATTTACCATTCAGTGTTTGTTGTAATTCTTTAATTTGTTTGAAGTATGCAGCCACCTTAAGACCTGGTATTGTACTAAATGACTCAATGGCATGCATGTGTTTTTTAGGAGTGGGTGCCCATCATTAGACATGACATGTTATCTCAGAGGAAAATGAAGGCTCAGCCTCCGATGTCTGATGCTTACCTTCAAGGAATGCCAGCCAAGAGGAGGAAGGTTGGTGCTTGTTTATCTGTGTGTCTAGATAAATCACATAATGTAAAATATAATATATAAAAACTGATGCAACGTTAGTGTGTGTGCGTTTCATATTGCTTTGTGCTGTGTTTGATAGACTGCTCAAGGCGATGGACCCCATCTATCTCTCTCTGAGGCTGTGAGTCGTGCTGCCAGATCAGCAGGAGTGCGGCCCGTCACCAACCCAGACAGCCTGCAGGGGGAGTTAGAGGCCCCAGAACTGCAAGAAGCCTATACACAACAGGTGACAGCTGATCCAAATATAGCCTAATTTGACTTCAGTTTTGGTTTCTGAACGTGTGTCATATGTGATAAATATATGTATTTGTGTTAGGGGTGTAACAATACACAAACTTTGATTTGATACTACATTGTGAAATCTCGATACAATACATTTTTAATGCCGCAAAAATGAGCTGTTTGGTGCTATTCTTCAAGCATACAGCAGTCGTCTGAAAAAATGTGATGTCAGTTTGAAAAGAAAGCTGGCTTCATGTATCTCAGGAAGCATGTGCTTCACCTTTGCCCTTCTAGCATCATATGATTAGGGGGACTTAGTAGTGATGAAATTGGGGAGGAGTTGGCAGGGATACAGAGCTTAATGTTCTAGTTGAGATTTTAAAAAATAAATAAAAAAACACTCGACTTTTTTTCAGTGCCTCCTGTGCCACCAATTTAACAAAATAAACCCCAAAATTTGAGCGATGTTACTCTGACGGGATGCCTCCAGATAGCTCGGTGTTGGAGACACCCTTGCAAAAGCTGTTCCTTTGTTTTAAATAAGACTCGTTGATGCGTATTGGAATCGTTGCACCCTGTCAAAGTACAGCAGGAACATCATTCAGTAGCGTTATATTAGAATCAATTTAGTCCAGCCCTTTGAGGAGTTGTGTATACGAGTGCTGAAGTTTGTCTGAAAAGATTGTCTTTTGAATCTCCCTCTTAGGTTAAGAGTGACTTGAAAAAAAGAGTCAATGAAGATCCAGACTACAACTCTCAGCGTTTCCCCAACACCCACAAGGCTTTCTCAGAGAACTCCTAACCTCCAGGCTCACTGTTGCACATCATTACCAGTTCAGATGTTCCAATAACTTCATAATGACTCTGCATATAGTGAGCCAGCAAATCAGGCAGGCAATGGTGGAGCAGGATCTTGCCGTGAAGGGCACTCCTGCGTACTCTTCATTTGGTGTGCAATAGCCATCGATGCTCATTTATCGTGAACAGTACCTAATGTTTTCTGTAAACCACATGTTTGGGACCAGATGTCTGGCATCCAGTTTCATTCTTTAATGAACGTATGTATATCTTTAAGGCTTTCCTTTGTAATGTCTGTTGTAAATTAGGATGTATATTGTTGTAATGATTTGTTTTTAATAGTGGCAATAATAGCAGCGACAATACAAGGTCATCATCATGCATACTTGAAATAAAATCTTGCTGTCTGTTTCAGGCTGAACAGTGGTGACCTGAGGAGGTCCAAGTGCTTGCTATTTTTCAGAAGAATAGGTTGCAAGATTCTGTAAATCACAGCTGTAACTATGATTTCTCTCGTAGCTGTCATGTGTAACTAGCTTCATTGCTCTGTGTCTCCATGCTTTACTCTCTCTGGCTCTACAACTACAGCTTTCCTTCTTTTTGTAATTTAAAACTATGGAGGTATCTGCTGCTTGTGAACGCGACTGTCCTGCAATAAAACATAGCCTCAAAAATCGTAACATTTCGACACTATCTGTTTCACGTAACATCATCTCATAAACTACACTGCTTAATACTACGGTTTATTAAAGGAACACTGTTTTTCCATCAAAATGTTTCCCTCATTTCAGCTTTAACCATATATATAAAAATCATCAGTGTCCCAAGAAAAATATGTATCTCCATTTTGTTGATTTTTATTTTTGTGTATCATTCAAACACAACAGCTGCTGTTTACAGTGTGTAAATGATAAATGGACCAATAGATGTGGCCCAAAATCGTTTGGAAAGGCATCTGGTTCCATTGATTGAAGTTTTTGTCCTCTCCTGTAAGGTTGCCATTTTGGAGATGCTTGTTTTTTTTTTCCTTGGACAGCGATGATGATAAATGTGCACTTCTACAGTGAGGCATGGTATAACCACAACCATATAAACACTTTTACATTACATCCTCAGCTTTTTGTGTCAATATATAGGATATCAGTTTTCTTGTTATCTTGTGAGGGAGATTGAACACTGCCCAACATGCTCATGGCAAGGCAAGGAGAATCATGAATTGTAATGAATTGTAACTGTAATCTGACTATATGGTCTTTAAACAGCATTTATCTGTGTCTCTGAATGATTTAGTTTAGGTTTTAATGATGTAGGTCTAGTAGGTGTGCTTGAGCAGGAGGATGACCAGTGTGCACTGAACAGAAGCCTGGAACGGAATACCCCAGATCTAAATGGATCTGACTGAACTCAAAATCGGGTCGATTATAGCAGCCTGTCCTGATGACCACACTCTGCACATTTCCATGCAATTTCTCATAATTTAACTGAATTTAACAAATTACCTTACTAAGAAGCTGCCTGTGTGCTGGGTCAGGCATGTTGGGGTACAGAAAATAACAAACATTCTGGTTTAGAGTCTGCTTATGCCATCTGGCCAATTAAAAAGGCACATTTCAATAAGCAAATACACTTCTCAAAAAATAAATGGTGGGTCAGTGATGGTCTGGAGAGGCATATCCCTGAAAGTATGCACAGACCTCTACAGGCTAGACAACGGCACCCTGACTGCTATTGGGTATCAGGATGAAATCCTTGGACCCGTTGTCAGACCCTACCATTTTGAGTTGCTGCAATGGAATTTGGGTTAAATGGACGAGCCTGCTGCATCATTTTTTCACTTTGGTTTTCAGGGTCTTTGAATTCAACCTTCTGTAGGGTGATCATTTTCATTTCCATCAAACGATGTGGCATCCTTTCGTTCCTGACACATTACCCAGTCTATATGAAGAAAGATATTCTGCATGATTTTTTTCCCATTCAGATCTGATGTGTTTTCAAAGTGTTCCCTTTATTTTTTTGAGCAGTGTATTTTTATAAGTCTGGGATTGGATTACTTCAGTGTTTAATATCCTGTGGCGATGGAACAGATGTTACTGGTTTCAAAAAGGGTCACATGATTATAACATTATTATAAAGCAAAGAAAACAACTGAAGAGAAGCTAAAATGACTGAACTGGGCCAATCGGGCCAGTGAAGGACCATGAACCTCACAAAAGAATAGATCTTGAATGACGGTGAAGTTGAACTGTAAAACATGTTTATGTTTAGCAGTGGAAGATCATTTCCACATGCATGTGACGAGAACTCACAGGAATGCAACTAAACAGCTGGATGACCATAAGAGAACCCCACTGCTGGTAAGGGTAATTAGTGAAAAGGCTTCAGTTTGGACAGTTTGGAATAAGGTCATGTGGTCCAGATTGACCCTAGTGATGGGTGCATCAGGGTATGAAGGGAAGTGCATAAAGCAAAACGTTCATCATGCATAGTGCCTTCTGTATAGCCATATTTCAGAACCACAAGGGAGAGATTCATCTGCCATAGATTGTGGAAAACTGGATCTGTAGAGTGGATCATCGGCCACCACAGAACCCTGGACCCTATTTACAGTCTGAAAAGGATGAAGTGGTTCAACACTCCCACTGTCGATACAAGATCTCAGTCAAAACATAACGCAACTCTGGATGGAATAAATGTTTTGATGGTGTAGAAGGTTGTAGAAACAATGCCATAGTGAATGTGTGCCACATCCAAAGCCAAAGGCAGTCCAATAAAACACTGGATAAAAAGACAACCTGTGTGTTGGCCAGGCAGTGGATGTTCTACACTTGGCTTTCCCTTTAATCAGCTGATTAGCAGACCGCAGAGGGTCCAGCATGGTACTCTAGGTACTTTCCACTGTATTAACCATAACAGAGAAGGTGGTAAACAGTGTTTGTGTACATTTTATTACTCACACACATTTTCATAATCAGAATTTGGGTTACTGACAGCAAATAAATAAGCATCACAGCACCAGACCAAGGATTCGGCGGAGTTTATGTCTCAGCTTTATGGACGCTACGTCTTGTGAATCATCTAAAGAGCAGACTGTGCTACTGTTCTCTATGCCTTTATGCCAGTTTAACGGTGCAAGCAGTGGGACATATTCAGAGAAAAGACAACCCAGACGTCTAATATGCCATGGTTTTCTTTTTCTTCCTCTCGGTCTTTAAATCCTATTATGTGCACATGTAATTTGTTCTTGTCGTTTGTCACTGGCACAAACACTGAGCAAAAACACTGAGCAATAAAGGAGCACATGCTGATAAATTAGCATTAGAATTACTGGGAAACTAAGATGTAACATCTTAACCACTGATCAGCCTTGTGTTACAGGATATGTTTCAGCCATTATGTGCCGTAAGGCTGGTTTGGGCAAACTGAGTCTTCCTAGGAACTTACTCAACAGAACCAATGGACTTTAAAATAAGAACCACTTTTTTTTAACCTTGCCAAGCTCACAGGATACTTTGGCATCAGCTCTCTGGCTGGTATCTCTGCCAAATGTGCTATTCCTCAATCAAAGTCTTGCTAGCATGCTCTTGTTTGGTATAACTGGAGCAAGGCATCTGTTGAGAACAGGTAATGAACATCTAGAAATCATTGGGTTACTACTAGGCTCAAATCAGTACAGTGTTAACTAGACCCTTAAGACCTTCTGTTTTTCACTGTTAGCAAGTTACTAATCCATGAACTAATCAGATAAAGCATCGTCTTGGATCACAAGCATAGTGAAGTAGAGCAGAAATAATTTAGACAGACAGAAACCAGTCCGCATGTGCTATGTACAGCAGATCACTACAGCAGGGCCATCCAGGTTTATAGTACTATATAAGCAGTAACTTATACAGTACCTTTGTACTTCAACCATAGCTGCACTCACGTTGCTGTTTTGTGTCTTAGTAAGAAAATAAAATCAGCAACACCTTATTGAATGCCAGTGTTCATATGCCAGCCAGATAAGCCTTTCATCACACATACTTATGTACACATATTTATAAAGGCTTAGTCCAACAAGTATCAGTTGACTGGGTGAAGCTGATTAAAGCGGCTGATGTCCATGTCAGTTTATCCGAGCTGTCTTAATAATGCTGCCTTTCAGTGAAGTGTTCCCGAAATAACTGATGCCCATTCTATAATGAAATAAATAATAATAATAATAATAATAATAATAATAATGTCAATGCAAACAATTTGGAGGTGTAAAGTAACATCTAGCGTTCCTAGTTTAATGTAATTCATCTAAGAGCTTTAAAAAGGAACTCCACCAATATTTCAAAATTTCTGTAGAGCTCAGTGGTTGATGAATGAAAAGAAGTCAGTCAGAGTCGTCTCATAAAATGGTTCAACTACCCAAAAAAACTACAGCCTCAAGATTTCTTTGCTTGCTGTGCTGACAGGAACCGGGGGTCACCACGTCTACAACACAAATACAGCCATTTAATTTACTATCCAAAACTGACCAGTGAACCTACATATACCTGTGGTCTTCTGTAGGGACTATTTGGCCTAAGGACGTGTTTCATGAATAGATTAAAATAAAATGATTAAAATACATTTTATCACAAACCTGTTGGAAGTCTTTGTCTAAAGACATCAGGCCAAGTATTCATGTAATAACTTTCTGTGAGGCAGCTTTGAGAGATGGATGCCTGGTGGACATCTGGTGGACGTCTGGTTCCTATCACCATTTCTAACTAGGCAAGTTTTTCCAGAACACAGTGTTTCACATCTAACGTCTTTGAATTTCCTTATTTATAACTTATATAATTAAATTCTGTAGAATATTTGGTGGAGTTCCTCTTTCAGCAGGTGAAAAATAAACAAGAGTTTGATGTACATCAGTTTACAAGTGATACTGACCTACCCTTCATCCCAAAGAACTTAATTTTACACTTGTACTGGAGTGAACACTTCCTCATTACTACAGGACATGCACATTTCAGGAACCAGGCAAAAGACATCCACGGTGGAAGTGTCTGACATTTCTAATTAGGGGCACATGTGACAAAAAAGAAGGAAGATCATTCCTTCACGTTTCATGAATCAAATTACTCAATTGCTTGATTCTGGAAAATAGAGACCGTCTTGTAATTTCACCTCCCTCTCCCCAAATTTCTGGAAAATTAAATAAGGACACAGATTAAGACAAATGCTAAGTAAAAGGTATGTACAGAAACGGAGGTGGAGATGCTGCTGCAAACTCAGTAAACTCTTTCATACAGCAAAAGGTCTTGTTTAGGCGTTTATTACCGTTCTCCCGCTTCCACTCTCCTCTGGACGTGTGCTTGTTGTCAGCTGACTCTCATAAAGGATGCAGGTTAACTCGCTAATGATGAGTGCATGAATCTCCTGAACTAGTCCATGGTAGTGTTTAAGCATTGAATGGAAGCAAAATTGGAAAGGAAAACAGCCAATCCTGAAGTTAACAACATCCAGCACAGACTGCAGATTCAGCTGATGTACTTCTACCACATAGCTTTGGGATGACACATAGCATAGTATCCCGTGCAATATTAGACAAGTAAGAGAATGAACAACGATATGGTATAACTTTGTCACTCCTGTAAACGGTACTGTTATCATCCTTGGTCTTATGGGCTTGTCATTCATTCCCGTCTTCCGTCTTTCCAAGGGAAAAGTTTACTCTTCGATCTCACTTTCACATCAGAAACACATGCTCCTCTACCCACACACACCCACACAGTGCCCTTTCTGTGCTCTCTTCATTAGTCTCGGCCCTGTCTGAAGGAGGAGAGGAAGAGTGGCAGCAGATTAAGAGCGGGCCGGTGCTCCTGAATCCCCAGGGCCACCAGGGCCCCCGCAAGCAGGGAAGTCACTTTGGGCAGCACAGGTGGCTGAGCTTGCATTACCTGAAAGATTAAGCAAGAAATTTGGCATGACTCAGCATTCCCTGTCCAGGATTTTCCATGATTTAAAGAAACGGTGCACAGATTCAAACTTGCACAACTGTCTAAATGTAGCATACCAGCCAGAACTTCTTTATACTGACTAAAACCATCAGTAACTTTCTCTACTTTTCTGTTAGCCTTGCAGCTCCAGTACCAAACTTATAAAGCAAATATATAGAACAGGCTGACAGAGTAAATGCAGTACACACTTGATTCGTTGGTAAACCGTTAATTCAACATCTTTAACTACAAGCAACAAACCATTGTAAGACAAACAAAGAAGCTCTGACCTTTTCAACTTTATGACAGTGTATAAGCCCATCAGAGCCCAGGTAGAAGGTTGAAAATGCATCGTAGGTCCTGGAAAAGTAATAACAATAAAGGTTAAGAGACAAATTCTGAGATTTTACAGAACTCTGCACTGCTACGCATCTTTTTTATTTTTACCTTTCCCCTTATTTACAATCAGCAGGATATGCAATGACACTTAGACACATGATGTGACCTGACAGTCACTGTGTTTCTTGCCCAAAAGCAAGAAAGCTGCTAGTTTAAACCTGCTGTCAGAGGAGTCACTCCAGGCGCACATCCCCATTAACAAGGGTAAAATCATATTAGCAAATTTCTACCTTGACTTGTTTCTACTTAAGATAAGCATGAGGTAAATATTCTTCAGACCACAATAGTGGTTGGTGTGGCTCAGCGGTTAAAACCACTACCCACCAGAGATCTGCCACCCCATGTGGAGTCTAGGTAGCAAATGCTAAGCTACACCAATAACAGTCCTTGGCCAAGACTCCTAACACTTCACTGTCCTACCTGTAAAACTAACAACCTTGTAAGTCGCCCTGGATAAGAGCGTCAGCTAAATGGCTAAATGTAAAAGTAAATTCAGACCAGTGAGAATATATTGTCGACCTAATCAGTGAAATGCCAAAACACATGAATATAATGCAACATCTATTTGCTTACATCTATGGATTTCCAGCATTACATAGATTGATAGACAGAGAGAGGTTCTCTAATAATAATAATAATAAGCTAAAAGTGGGATGGAGGTAAAACTTATGAGAGTCTAATGGCTATGCAATGAAAATAGTGTCTATGTAACGTATAAGGCCTTGAAAGTATAATTACCATGAAGAGCGTATGTACAATAATAAAAGCATGAAGCATAAATATTATGCAGGAGAACAGTGCAGCTGGTTATTTCCACATTCACAAGTCATCTAAAACCATCCAATCAGAAAGCCAGATTAGATCACAATTCTTTAGACTAGCCAAAATAAAAAATAGTTGAATCCAGGAACAAAAATGCACATTAAATATGCAATAGAATGTTTATGATTTTTGTATAAGGGCTTTGTTAGAAAGAACATTTGTTTAATGTATGTATGCTACTTGTTTTTACAGTATACAAAGATACAGTGCATTTTTGAGAAAACATAATGCTTTCAAAAAAAATACATTCTCAATACTTGACCAACATACTAAAACCTGAATCTGATTTCTGATCTTAGTTGACAGAAGATCCTGTGTTCTTTATATATCAAATGGAACAGCAGTCAGGAATGGCATCATTAGCAGAAGTGTATTAAAAAAATGACAGAAACAGGCCAAAAAAATAACACCAAATAACCAGTGTATTCACAGACAAGAGGAGAACTGAAAAACAGGGAAACAAATGAGTCCGCTAATAGCCTGTCTTACCTGTAAAGCTGGGTCTTGTCTTTCTTATAGAAGCGGAGGAGGAGAGCGTGGAAGGGCAGGCCTTTGACCCTCCAGCGTGCTTTGATGGAGCCGTCCTCTGGGTGTTTTGTTAGCTTCAGCACCTCGAGCCGTGCCTCCGCATAATAGCAAAGGCACAGCAATCGCCACAGAGACAAGGTCAGCTGGTATGCTACCCGACCTCTAAGTAGGCAGAAAGCAGATATAATTACACAAAAAAACACATGAATTATTCAGCATAATGAGCTTCTTAACATACATCAAAAAGCATTACATAAATCTGGAATGACTGTTTAATAATACGAATATAATTTGGCTGCAGACAGTAAATAAATGCTTAAAGATAATTACAATATATTCTTTATCATGTTTAGCAATTTTATATTGAGCAATGTATTCAATTATTTCTCATAGCATCCTTCAAATATTAAATAAAATGTCTGATAATTAAAACAGCAATAATGTCATAATTAACCCACCGAGTCTTGGTGTTGAGAAGACCATTGACGAATTCCACATCATTGGAATACATGCTGTAATCATGATTCCTCACAAAGAAGACAGGAAGCTGAAACAAAATGAAAGCGAATAAATTAAGATATGATTCAAAAGGTGAATCAAAACCAATAAAGTGCCAACATGATCATAAGATGCTTTATTTTACCTCGATCCTAAGCTTTTCATACATCAGTGCTAACTTCTCCTCATTCTCCATGTCCTTCTGACTGGGACCTCTCTCCATACCCTCAGTCTCAGCATAACTGTAAAGAGAGGTAAAGGAAGGTGGAGAGCAGGCATGCACTTTGTGTCCAATCCTCAGCCTATCTCCAGCCACTGGTACGTGCTCTATCCCAGGGCAGTGGAAGCAATAGAAATGAGAGCCCATAACGAATGGAGCTGGACATCCTTCAGTCTCAAACAAACTCCTGAATGAGCGACTCTCCCGCTGCTCCCACGCCAGCTTTGTCTCAGTCCCAAACATTCCAACAACACTAATGTCATCTTCTCTCCTCCCGTCAACGGTGGTCAAAGAGAAAACAAGGTCAGTGGGCCTGCTGGGTCCCAAAGGCAGGAAATCGCCTAACTTGACTTGTCCAAATAAGGGCACCTCCACCAGGGTATGCTGCTCATCTGTCTCACTGGGTTTGAGCAGCACGCACAGGCTAAGGGTCTCCTCAAACTCCTCTTGTAGATTGTGCGCTCTGTCTCTGTGTGACTGGCAGGCATGGTGGAAGGGGTGAGAAAGGGACGGCTTCTTTACAGGCTGATAACAGAGGCTGTTTGGGGGAGCCAAAGCCCAGGAGGCACTGCTAAGGACTCTGCAGGTGCCATTCAACTGCGAGTCAAATGCCTGTAAAAGAGGAAACTGTGGCTAGATTACAGATGAACAGCTTAAACATCCACTCTCACTCAAATTCCAGATATTAAAAGCTTATTTTTTGCTTTTTGTCCTGCGGGATTCAATCAGTGTAATGTAATGTAAATAAAGTCATTCAGTCAGTGTGGTTTGGAGTGAAATGGTGCATAGTTGAAAACAACGGTTTCCTATACAGTGGTGGTGATGACAGCAACCTTCCAACACTCAAACCTCACAGAAATCCTGAAAACTTGATATTTGTTTCCACTGTTTATCTGCTCCTGCTCAAACTGTCAGAGCATATCAGCAAACTAAAAACATTTTTTCGTTAATTGCTGTTTTCTTATCATTCAGATTAAGTGTTAGATTTCAACAATCAAGGGCAAAATGGGGCAAATGCGAATACTTTTTTGGGGTACAGTTTTGCACCTTAATGCTCTACATCTACCTCTAAATGGGCCATGTGAGAATATTCTATTGTAATTGTGATGAATTTGCTTTTCGGTGTACATCACTGACATCATTAGTACATTGAAACTAAACGGAGCAACCGCTTGTTTCAATATAAGGAGCATAATTTGTTCTGTTTAAAAGGAGCCATTGGTAAGAAACAACGTTTCGAATTCATACTCCAAACAACAGAAGATCACCAGAAAGCGCACAATCAATCGCCTTCACTACCCCTACTAGAAACAAACTTCATCTCTCTACTCACTAAACGTGTATCCAGTGGTGTAAAGCAGCATCAACGTTAACACTTGTTTTGTTCCTACTTGTATCACTTCTTTGGTTTGCTGTTAAACGTGGATTTTTGAGAGCGAGCGGGCTGAGGTTGTTATATAGGTCACTTGTTATGCAGGTCACATGTCGCTCAACCACTGTGTGAAGTGGTATTACAAGACAGCACGGGTGAGGCTAGCTGCTTAACATATCAACCTCAGTATATATACCTGCAACACAACATATAGGCTGTTTGACATGCCACACTCACATTTTCAGAGCATATGACTGGCACCTTGCAGTGCAGTAAGCATGACGGTCAATTTAAATCATTACACTGTTTATACTGTCACTCTACATCCTTCATGTATCTAAAACACTATGTTTCAGTAATGAAACCTCATCTCACACATCCAATAACAATAAGCGAGGAAGCATTTAACTCTCTAAGCATCTGGTTCTTTTCACCACCACAGGAAACACTTCTGACTCTGCAAGGATCCTCCAGAACAATGCACTTCACATCAAGCAGAACAACTGAATAATGATTTTCTGTAAGACCTCTTTAAAAAGCATGCCTACCTGCCATACACTCCAGCTCTGCTTTATTAATGGCTGCCTTCTGCCATGGCTCCTGATGCAACCCACCCAGAAAGAGACACCCCCTCTGCACACAGCCATCCAGGTCAGGGTGCTGTGGAATCTCACCACTTTATGTTAACAGCAAACTGGCATAATTAGGCAAATCTGTGGTGAGGTTTAGTTCTCCATCCAGTGGCACGTCCTAATCCAAGCTCCTCTGCAATGCAGGAAAAAGGCTGTGGGGAAAAGGAGGAAAAACAGATCCACTGTGAATCAACACAAGTGAAAAAGATGCCGCTGCTGTCAGAACTGAGATTCTCCAACTGAGTGGAGATATGTTATGTTATAATAGAGCAACACACCATTATTTTAATGATACTATAACAAAGCGGAAGCATAAATAGCTACTCAATCAAGTCACATTATTATGACCAGAATACATCCAGAGTATCCGCTGTGTGCAGCGGGGATGGCAGCTAGAGGGGCTGGGAGTGACTCAGTAAGGTCCTAGTAGGTTGTCACAGGTATCTGGAGCCATGCTGTCAGCAGTGCATCCCACAGCTGCTAGGGGCCCGTGGGGGGGAATATATAGAGCAAACACGAAGATTGAGGTGGTCCCACGGATGCACAGTAAGATTCGAGTCTGGGAGAATACAGGGCCAGTATAGTATTTGGAAGCCTTGGTCATGCTCTTTCAACCAATGCCAGACCTTTCTAGCTGTGTTACATGTCGCCTTGTCTTGCTGGAAGATCCCATCCGCCCCCAGGGGAGACAATCAGTATGTATGGGTGTATGTGATCTGCAATGATGGATTTATACCCAAATCAGTTGGCATATATGAGTGGGCCCAGAGAATACCACTAAACATTCCCCAGACCATAACGCTGTCACCACCATCTTATGCTCTTCCACAAGTAGGAAGTGGTCACGTTAATGTAACTCGACTGTGTAAATCTCTCCTGTCAGAAAACCATGAGGCAGCAGGACACATGACCTGCTCATTTTGAGTGGCAGCAGCAAGTTTGTAAAAAAAAAAAAAAAAAAAAAAAAATAGACGAAGCTGTACAGCAGTACAACTGTACCATTTAAGGTGGAAAGGGAAAATTGCTACCCAAAGTTAGAGACTAGGAAACCAACCTCAATCTCTTGACACCTATGACAAAACCACTTGTAATATTTTAACATTAGCGAAACACAATGCAAAATAGAAAATAAAGTTTGAGGATCTTTATCTTACACAAAGTCTAAAATTGTCACCAAGAATCTTTCAAGTTCTTGAAGGAGGAAGAGGTTCAGTCAAGGCATTTTTCTGTACAGTTATGCTAACATTGCTAACCTCTAAACAAACATGATATGACACTTATATGAAATTAGGTATTTATGAGTCAAAGAACAGCAAGTAGACAAAACCCCATGCAAGCTAATTCACTCAGTCAAACCCAGCCCTGTGGTCACTCAGCTAGGTAGCTAACTCGCCTAGCCAACACTGGCTACTTTCAATACTTCCACTAACCGGCCAGCTGGCTAACCGCTAACTAGCCTAGCCTTCTATCCAAGTGAACTGAGAATGCAAACCTGTTCACTGAGGGATTACCTGCGGCACTGTGTGGAACTGTTAGTGCTCGTCTGAACCCCGTAGAGGCGATCTGCTGTGTTGATGATAACGTGTATTGATGTTAAAGTCAGACTGCGCTGCCAACGTCTCGCCAATGTCTCACTTGCTTCCAATGTCCTTCACCGCGCCGTTGCTGCGCATGCGCCTTGCGACCCGGGCCATTCTAGAACAGCGCCCACGGGCGCTCAGTAAGACACTTCAAAATAAAGCTCTACTGCTGGTTTGTTCAAACCACAGGCTAAGCTGCGGGGTTAACTTGACCGTTTTAAAGTTATTTTAAAAATACAGGGAAAAAATATGTGTAATAATTTTTAGAGTATGAACCTTTTTCTGCTGGACTTAATTAGTGCAATGAACAAAAAAGAAATAAAAATACAAAATTACTAAATTACTGTTAAAACACCTTCATCTATGTCTATACAGCACACACAATAAACTTAAGCTACCACAACTATAACAGGCTAAAGGGGGTATGTGATAGAGTGAACTAATACACTAGTGTATGTCAGTATGTCTGCCTCCTGACATCCTCACCAGCTTCTACAGATGCACCATAGAGAGCATCTTCACGGCCTGCATCACTGTGTGGTACGGCAGCTGTACTGCCTACGATCGCAAGGCCCTAAAGAGAGTGGTGAGGACAGCGGAGTCCATCATAGGCAGCAAACTTCCAGACCTGCAGCACATCTACCGGTCCCGCTGCCTGAGGAAAATCCAGAAGATCCGATTGGACTGTAGCCACCCAGCACACAACCTGTTCACCTTACTGCCATCAGGCAGAAGGTACCGCAGCATCCAAACCAGAACAAACCGAGTAATGAACAGTTTCTACCCACAAGCCATCAGGTTCCTGAACAAGCTGTGAACCTCTCACCAACACCGCTGCACTCGGACACTTTATTATTAATACTCTATATATCACTGCTATGGACAACATCACTAAGTCACTTTATACAACAGGAATAGACATAAACATATATATTTATATTTATATTTATATTATATTTAGCTCCACTCTCTCTCAGACTATACCTGTCTCATAAATGTACATATCAGAATTTCTACAGATCCCTCCTGTGTTTGTATATTATGTATTTTGTGTATATTTTGTGTATCTTGTATTTATTTAATATAACTTTTATATCTCTTTATTTTAATATGTTTAGTATGTATATAGTTTTGTCCTCCCGTAGAGTACCAAACTGAGCCTCGCCACAAGCATTTCAATGGATGGCCTTTGGATGGCCTTCCCATGTGGCACCTGATCCAGAGTGCATCAGTACAGTTAGTGTACTCACAGGTCCTAAATTAGGCAATGGTTAAAACTTGATTTGTACCTTACACCCTTCGATCTTCAGGTACAGCACGGCTTCAAGATGTATAGTAGACAAGCATCAAGACTCTTCTTTGTCCTGGCATCCAGGTGGTGGAGTTGTCTGAACAGCAGAGTCCCCTACTCACTGCCATAGCAAAATTAAGACCCATGTGTTTGTAAAGCACTTAAGTGACCAGTAATCTAAGTTCCTATTGCGATGCACTGTATTGCATTTACGCAGTGCTTTTCTAGGCATCCGCACTAGTTTGATTTTGAGCTTAAGGGTAACTTGGACTCTAACTTGTCTGTACTAACTGGGATACATTCTCTGAGTGAACAACAAAAACCTCTACTAAAGGCCCATGGCCCGTGTACAGTCACTCCCGTCCGACACTCAGCTGCACTGGACAGTGGAATTATTGTACGAGGAGAAGATTTGAAAGAAGATTAAACAGAGGCACTTGTGTTGATCGATCGATTTCTTGATTCCAATTTTAGTGACAGGAAACAGATATGCCCTGTATGTACCTTACATTTTCTATGTAATGTATTTAAAGAGGAATTTACATAATAAATAAATTAATAATTGACTGTTTGAATGACTGATTGACGGACTGAATGGATGATTCTATTTGGTGACAGGAAGCGTGGATTGTGCCCTGTAATCTTACATTTCATTTAAAAGTTAAACTTTATCTGTGTATTTAGCAACCACCTCTGGAGGAGACGCTGCAGTACCTAAACTCGCCTATAGTGGGGAGGAGTGGCGCTGTGGCTTTCCAACTGACCGGCATTTCAAACTCTATGGTGCTTTATTGCAGCGTAGTTGAGGCCGCATGTTTCGCTGCTACAACTGCGCATCAAGGCAACTCACCGTCTACATTATCGGGTATTAAAGCTGGTAGAAAAAGATGCCGAAGAAATCTAAAGATGTGGCGGAGTGGGAGGGCGATGAGGAGCCCCAGACAGGTAAACTGTAGCTTATCGAGGGCTTTGAAAATGTAAGATTAGCGCTAGCTTAGCTTCATCATCTGGACGTCAGTAATGTTAACGGTAAACTGTCAGCTGCTGATTCCCATTAAGATTTGTTTTCTGCTGTTTTTATTGTTTCAGGCCTTTGCATGAACACAGTAAACAGACAGTAACCTTACTCTTTGTTGTGAAGCTGGCAGTGTATCTCTTTATAACCTGAACTGGCCTTTATCCACAGAGCCTGTGGTTATCCATGAGTAACAGTTCACCATTTTGCCAGAATTACCTCTTTTCAAACACAGTTTAAACTGAATTTGCTCGTTATTGCAGATTATATTACTGTCTTGGAAGTAAAAGAGCCATACGCACATCTCCATGCCAGGGCTTTGTCCCAAAGTGCTTCGTCAGCCTGGTGTTTGTCAGTAATGCTGGTGTCAAAGATAATCAGCATTAACTCCACGCTTTCATTTTATTATCTTTCAGACAAACCTGTCAAGAAAGGAAAGAAGGATAAGAAGGGAAAGAAGAGTGTAAGTTGACTCTACAACCTGGGGCTTTGGCTTGTTGAGATGTGAAATGTTGTAGATTTAGGGAGAGTGGTCTGCTGACCTGACCTACTGCTCTATAATACCGACCTACACTAGTGCATTAGTTCCCATTTCATGAATAGCTTGTGCCTTTACCCCGTATACCCCCTTTACCCCGTACCCCCTTTATCCAGTATTTTGTGCTGCTTTGTTTTGTGTATTAGTTCCCATAGCATGAATAGCCTGTACCTTTATGCCATACCCCCTTTATTCTGTATACAGCTGCTTTTACAGGTATCTGGATAACTGTGTTGATTACTAATAACTGGTCTGATGGTTGTTTGAGTCACAATTATAGACAAACTAAACTAATAACACACAAACAGTTGTATAGTGTTTTTTGTTTTTTAACAGTGCAGGCTAGTAATATGATCCTCTGTGTTAATAACTTCTCCAACAACTAATTTGGCAAAAGCTGTTTCAGTTAAGGTAATACGTGTGGGTTCCACAGGTGCTTTTCCCACTCAATAAAGGCAACTCTGTGTTAATCATGCCTTGATGCGTGAAACAACATTGAGAAGAGCTCAGAGAACATAGTATACAGATGCATGAAGCTGGAAAGGGCTGCCAAAGCATTGTTAAAGACATGGATGTACATCAATCCACACTTGGAGAAACTGTCTACAAATGGACTGTTACTTCTTTCCCTTGAAGTGGGCTTCCTGATAAGATCACTCCAAGAGCACAACAGACCATCCTGAAAGAGATGGGATATGGTCGACACCAAAGCACTTACAGAAGACTCTACAAACTGCCAAAGCATTTTCATGTCCTCTTTCGTGTCTACCATTAGGAAAAAAACAACAAGAATTAAGTCCATGGACACATCTTGTTTGTCAACCGTTTGTCTGTTGTTAGTTTAGTTATATTCTCTCTTTATCATTATGACATAGTTAACAATCAGGCTTCATTTTATTAGCAATTATTACTAAAATCCATATAATTCCACAAGGATCACCTACATTCTATACTTCTTTATTAGAGATTGCTCAGAGCTGTGTTCCTTCCCAAAGAAGCAGTAAATGAAGGAAGCCTTTACTATCCAAAAAAAACCAAAAAAACACTATTGTGTCTGTTTCAAGTATGGGGTGGGCCACCTGGATCTACAGTGCACTGCTATGTATGGAGTCAAAAAGGCACTCCACATCAACAGCAAAACCTCATCCCAACCGTGATGCATGGTGGAAGGAGGAGTTTCGTTGTTTGGGGCTGCTTTATTGCCTTGGGACCTGGAGTCCTTGCGATCATTGGAGAACAACAGATTCAAAGGTGTATCAAAGCATTTTACCAGGGAATTTAATAGTGGCAGTCCATGAACTCAGACTGAAGAGATGTGATGCAACGCAACAGCGACCCAGAGTACAAGAAAAATTGTAAAAGAAAGATTTGTTTTGGAGTGTTGAAGTCAGGGTCCTGACCCTAAAGGGGACCTGTTGTTCTCATTTTTCATTTCCATAATTTTTTGGGGGTTCTGCTACAGTAGATTTACATGCTCCAATAATTTACCATGTTCCAAAAACACAACCCCTCTCCTGTACATCTATATACACCCTCTGGTGGAGCTCCTGTGCCTTTCAGCCCCATCATTCAACAAGCCCAGTGTGCAGGAAAAGTCCAAATGTCCTCCAGGTACAGGAACGTTTGGTGGAAGTGATCAACATGTCATTAATTTTAGGGGTTCACATGCTTTTTCCAGCTTGTACTGTGGATGATGTGATTAATAAACACTTCAAAACTACCTGAAATCCATATAATTGCAGAGGGACTGCTTAGAGTGATCAGTCACAAATCAGTAAATGTAATTAGTTAAGTCCCACCTCATGTACTTTCTTATTCATAGTTTTTCGATGAGCTGGCTGCGGACAGTAAACAAGAGAAGGCGGAGGAGCCCGTAGTGAAAGAGCCTCAAGGAAAGCAGGTACAGTCGTGTTAGTAAATTAGTTTGTGCTTTTTCAACATGTTGAGTTTAATGTTGCCTGATATTGTAGCTCAGTGTAAGACCATGCTTTGTGTGGTTCTGTAAGAGTTTCTCAGTGTGTACGTGTACGTATTATGCCTTAGCCTCAAAAGAAAAAGAAAGACAGAAGAAAAGGAAAAGGTGGCGATGGTGATGACAGTGATGAGGAGGTCATGCAGCGACTCAAGAAGCTGTCTGTCCAGCCTAGCGACGAGGAGGAAGAAGAGGAGGAACAGGGTAATGTCAGAAAACCAAGAACCTCATTTTTAATTTTGCCATTTGTATGATGTGGGTCACTGATGTGCAAAGCTGGAAACTTCTTAAAACTAATGTGCCATATGCCTCGCTTTACAGTTCCAGTCAAGACCGGAAAGAAAAACAAGGTTGGTTATTTATTTATTTATTAATTAATTTATCTATCCATCCATACATCCATCCAGTTGAGTGATCCTGTATTGTTGGAGGCAAGGAGCCAACTGTGCCAAGATGGTGTTACGGTGTGGTGAATTTGAGCTGTGTTTGGCTTTGTACTGATTGTATTTCCACTCTTAGGGGGGCAACATTTTTGCTGCTCTTAGCCAAGGTCAGAGTGATGATGAGGACGATGATGCAGAGGGCAGTGGTGATGATGACGATGATAAGCCTAAGAGTAAAAACACCTCGAAGGTGAGTGACTAATGCTCCGGAGCACTGCTTTATCTCCATGTTTTAAGGCACATGTTTCAGGTATGTATTTCCTGCTGAAGCTTGATATTTTTCCTTTTGTTTAAGTCTGGATTGAAAACGAATGGTCTTGATGAATAAACCTCCAATCTGAGTTGCACTGTGACCGGCCTTTAGCTTTGCAATTGCTAAAGATTTCTTAAGATGCAGAGACGGGAGTAAATTAAGACTCTAGAGTGATAATTGACGCAGCATTTTTTACATGGTCATATTGCATCACAGAGCACAAATGGACCTTCCTGTCCCCAGTCTGCTCCTTTGTATAGCTGTTCCCTAGCACCTTAATTTCTCATAAATCCTGTAGCCAACCCCCTCCCACTGTATTTCCCATTATCATACAGTACCACTCAAAAGTTTAGACATGGCTATTTGTACAAGGTTATCCTTGTTTTTAGCTTGCCGCTTTATTCTAGTATAAAATTGACATCACACTATAAAATACCACTCGTGGAATTATGCAATCCACCTAAATGGAGCTTTACAGGAGGATTAAACCGCTTTCTTTACCTGCAGTGGAGGCTGATGGAACAAGATATTTTTTCTAAACAGTTTGGGCCAATTCCATTGGTCCTTCCATCATAAATATTCACCAAACTGAAAGAGGAACTGAAGCTTTTAAACTGTGCAACTAATTATAAACTCATTATCCAAAGAATAGTTGCCCCCAGAAGGAAGTGTGAGATTGCAGGGCTATTGGGAAGAAAGATAAAGGTTACCAGGA
Organism: Prochilodus magdalenae; assembly: GCA_024036415.1. Classification (NCBI taxonomy): domain Eukaryota; kingdom Metazoa; phylum Chordata; class Actinopteri; order Characiformes; family Prochilodontidae; genus Prochilodus; species Prochilodus magdalenae. Next base: position 416,449 of record JAMWET010001837.1, read on the forward strand.
TCAATAAATTGATATATTTAGATTCATATGGGTAATATTTATTAAGCTACCAATACAGAAGTAGTGGCTTTTAGTATGCCCAGCAGACTGCCATGCTTACTAACCCAACACGGCAGACGTCTCGGCATGGAGTTGTAGAGGTTCCTATTGGTGTCCTCTGATAATCCATCCAATGCAGCCTAAATATTCTCACACAGTTCCTGCAGATTGTGACTCGTGTGGGCATCACTGCTCGCTGAATGTTCGCAAATGAGGCTGTTTGCTCAGTCAGGTGCAGTGTTAAGGCCCATCCTTGCAGCCATGCGCAAAACTTGAATCATTAGCATGTCTCAAAATGTCAAACCTAACCACCAAGTTTGGTTCTTTCTGGGTGTATCTATTTTTTGATGAGCAGTGTATATTACAGGCGGATTTTGTCAGAAATGCAATACGGTGATGCATGTAAAATATTTGTGGTATATAAGGTTATGTATTGTTTCAGACATCTCATCAGTCGGAACTGTTAAGTGTGAAACTGTAGACTCCAAGATCACAAACAAAATCCATGTACCTGGGTGTCTAAACTTTTGACTGGTACTGTATCTCTCAAGCTTTTAAGTCCACCTCTCCGATTCATAGCATTCCCTGCGACTTTCAGACCATAGGTGGACACTTTGTAACTATAGTGACTTTAAAACATGGTAACTGACTTCTGCTGGAGGCAGATTTAGCTTTACATTCTGAGAAGTTTTACTAATTTTAACATTGATGGAAAATAAAGAAAGGGAAATGAGCAGCAACAGCACTCTGCTAGGAGGCCATGTACTGTTTCTAATGGTGGAAACAGCTGAACCTTTGACCTGTATTGAGTTACCAATGGCACTCGTAAGCAGAACCGCTAAATTTGTGTGCCTGTGTCTGTACGTGTATGTATGTGATTCAGGAGGTTGAGAAAACTTCCAAAGGAAAGAAAAAAGATAAGGCTAAGACTAAGAAACCTAAGGTGGGTACATGGGAATGCTTCCTACACTTGATTCCTCTGATCTCTTCCCTGCTATCCCTCTATCCATATTGTTACAAAAATCCCCCCCCACCCCCACCCCTTAACTTCTTAACCCTGTTTTTTTCTCCTCTGTCTTATGCCTTCATTTTATACTAACCTTGTTAATGGACTCAGAATGTGTATCCAGATGGCCAAGCAGTGGGCCCTCTCCTAATTTTCTATATTGTAACAGGATGCTTCTGAGGATGAGCAGGAAGAGGAAAAAAAAGATGACGATGATGAGAAGAAGGAGGTGAAAAAGAACAAGAAAGCAGGCAGCAAAGCAGCAAAGGTGAGACATCAGTTGTGAGATGTCAGTGAGACATCAGTGGACTTTATTTGGTGAAGTTATGAAGAAATTAGTTCAACCAAATTAGCTGTTTGCTGTTGAAAGCTCAAGTTTTTGGGGGTGGGAATCACCAGACACCCCACGTTGCGATCATGATATATGACTATGACTAAAAAAAACAAAACAAAAAAAAAACATGAGGGGTGTGTGTGTATATATCTAGATATACTGGGTATGGCGATAACATCTATTGTGAAATATTGCAGCTTTTTATCTGCAAATTTTGTCCCCTGTAAGAAAACTGACATCTGTTTTATCAAATAAGAGAAAGTTTAAAGTCTGTTCATCTCATTTCAGTCATGTGTATTACAGCGAAATGTGACCGTAAAACAGATTAGCACTGTCATAAACCCTAATTTTATAGTTTATGCGACATAATAAGAAAATATTGATACTTGCTGTCTGTGTATTAATACAGTATTGCAATGTAAAATACCATAATACTATTCTGTATTTTGTTCCTGGTAATACGAAGCATTGTAGTGATGTACCATCAGTTTGGTTTAACCCTATTTCATTTAACACAAATTAAAACCCTTGTAGCAATACTGTAATTATTTCTGTGCTAAATGGCGGATGTATTCAAACCTTTTCTCCCCCATGATGCTCCCTTCAGATTTCTGATCTTCCTGCAACAAAAACAAACTTGTCAATATCTAAACTAACTATACTACACTACTGTAGTGTAGATATAGGAAAAAAATATACAGCTTCTTTTGAAAATTAAGAAATTTGTTTTGGAAAGGTAGGTGATTGTTCTGTGATGCTGAATTTGGCTGAAATGATGGGGTGATATTAAAATTCCTGGCTGAACCTTAACTTCTGGAGTGAAAGAAAATGGAGGAACTGTTCACAGAAAAGAAGTATCATCACAGTATAGGACGCTATTATGAAGTAGGACATGTCGAGATGGGTATATATATTTTGAGTTGTACTCTAGACTTTAGCATTGCCTTGTGTGAACTGAACTGTCACTAGGACGTTGTGCTCGGAGGGGCTTCCTGCTGTTGTTTTGCTGTATTCTGCATATCGAACAGGATGCAGTTTTCAGTGGTATCCAATCTGCAGTGGTGAAGTTGTTGAACATACTCAGAATAAACAGAGATCACAAATTGAATATCTACCACTCTTTGTAGAAAGCAGGAAATGCATATGTATTAAATCCACATGGCTGACATTTTCATTATTGATCTGCTGCTCAAACTGTTTCATTTAATCCGCAGGACGAGGATCAGGAGAAAGAGGAAAAGCCTCAGAAGACTAGCAAGAAAGAACAACCAAAGGTAGTCACGAACGCATTAGTAAGGTTGGGTAGTGATGTTGGATGATGGATCACAAATGCAACTTCAACTCACCCCAGAGCTCCATCACCCCAGAAAACACAGTTCCACTGCTCCGCAGACTAATGCTGGGGGACTGTATAAACCTCCACCCGACACTTGCTATTGGGCATAGTGACCTTTGAAAAACAGAATATAGAGAGAGAAAGAGAACATGTAGCATATATTTGTTCTTCTGGAACCACATGCTCAAATGGTTTAATCTGCTTTCAGAAGGGTAAACCTGCTCGTCCACCTAGTGATGAAGAGGATGAGGATGAAGAGATGGAAAACAAGAGTGATGAAAATGACACCATGATGGTAGGCACACTGTAATTATTTGCTCTTGTATCATTCAGTTGCTATTTGTTACCAAGTGTTTAAAACCTTATCTTTTTTCATCCCGCAGAGTGCGGAGGATGCTATTGCTGCAGAACAGAGCAAAGAAAAGGATGACCCCTTCGCCAACCTGAGTAAGAAGGAGAAGAAGAAAAAGAAGAAGATGGTAGCTATTCTCAGAATGGATAGAGCCTTATAAAATCTCCACTGCGGAAAACAAAGTGAATACAGATGATGTGTTTCACAGATGGAATACGAGCGGCAGGTGGCCAGTGTTCGTGCTCAGAATGCCACAGAGGGAGACTTCTCTGTTTCTCAGGCCGAACTGTCTTCAAGGCAAGCCATGCTGGAGAATGCCTCGGATATTAAGGTCAGTTTTCTAGAGGGTCTGCTGTGGTCTGAGTGTCGATTGGCTATAAGCTGTTGTCTCAGGAGTGACTTGCTTTAATACTGACTCTAAGGTACTTTAGCTTTAAAGGGCTCATATCCTATACATGTCTTTTATGTTGATGTCTATCCCCTTGAGGTCTCCTTAGGTCAGTCATTCAAACAGTCATTCCTTTTTTCATGGCTATTTTCCCACATTTCTTCCCCATTTTTTAATTAAACATGCTGAGCTCACCAAACACAAAATGAGTCACTTGTGACTGAAACATGCCTAAAAGAGTGCAATACATCCACAAACACAAATAACAGCTGCAATTCGATTGAGCATGAACGGGACAGGTTTCTGGATTGTAGCCCAATCAATGTTACCAAATGTAACCCAAAGAATTGCCCAGTTCGGCCAGATTTGGCGAATGCCTTCCCTGGCATTTTCCACACATGGAAAGAGACTTTCACTGCACTGTACCACGTCTTCTCGATCTTTGAATCCTGGCACTCACACCCTACCGGTTTTTATAGCCACCATCTGCAGGAACCTTAAGTTACTACCATACTGCCTCATACTACCATAACATGCAAGGTGACCCTTTTTTTGCATGTTTTTGTCTGGTGAGCTTATTTTGTTACTTTTATCCTTATACTGGTACTGATTTAAACAAATGAGCTCTGTTCTCATTGGCTGCTGTCTCATTTAAAAACCAGTGTGGACTGAAACACTCCTTCTAACTCTACTATAAATAGCAGGAGCCAATGTGCTTCAGGCAAACCAAAAGACATCACATTTTAAAAAGTGCTGTTTGTGCCGTTTAGTTTCCACTTTTTGAAAAGTGAATTGTATTCATTTCGGGAACTTGTTTTTCGTGGTCTGGGTCTTTTTCAATACATTTTCTATGTTACTGGAAAGTTGTTGATGTAGTTCAGCTTTGCCTTATTGTTCTGTTGTGCTTCAGCTGGAGAGATTCAGTATCTCAGCTCATGGGAAGGAGCTGTTTGTCAATGCTGATCTTCTGATTGTGGCTGGACGACGGTATGGTCTGGTTGGACCAAACGGGTAAGCAAATCTCCTGGATGTTTTCATGTCTTCAGTGTGACAGTAACCTTTCATTTAAATGTAAAAGAGTCTGTTTCCCAGCAGTCCTCTCACATTGCTTTACTAACCACTACATACCTTTTTGTTAGGAAAGGAAAAACCACTTTACTGAAGCACATTGCCAACAGAGCCCTCAGCATTCCGCCCAATATTGATGTGCTGCTCTGTGAGCAAGGTGCGTATGTTTTCATTCACAGACAACTCGGTGTTTGTGGCTCGTTTTCTTTCCCCTGTGACCTTCTGTGTCATTTGGCTGTTGTACTAAGACGCTGTTTCCCTCCTCAGAGGTGGTCGCTGATGACACTCCGGCCGTGCAGGCTGTGCTGAAGGCTGACACACGGCGGCTGAAGCTACTGGAGGAGGAGAAGCAGTTGCAGAATCTGCTAGAGAAGGGTGAAGATGGCGTTTCAGAGAGATTAGAAAAGGTCAGCATGTTTTTAACTTCAAAACGTAGGTGGAAGGGCATCTTTGTAATTCAGTACAGTTCTATGATGTTTGAAGGGATACTGCTTTTTACTTGTGTACTGAGTCTATCCCAAAAATAGTATGATATAATAGTTGATACAGTAATAAATAAGTTGAACAGCTCTGAGGTAAATGTGTGGTGACTGGTCATGTGACTGTATTAGTATACTACACTATGTCAAACTGTTGCTGTACTACATACTACACACAGAGGGCAGCATGCAGTACATACTACTGTCGTATGCAGTGTGCAATATAGTACTGTGCCATTTCGAATACATGCCTAGTACAATATTGAAATTAAATGTGGAGGTCTGTAATTTCATTGAGAGGATTGTTTTTAACACTGTGTGTTAAACATACAAAAATCTATATTGCTATATTGTACTCCCCTCCCCTCTATTTATGTTTTTCTCAATGTAGTCAGATTGCTACACCTGCAGTGTTAGAATATGACTTTACAAATATGGTGATTTCTGTCAGGTGTATGAGGAATTGAGGGCAATCGGAGCAGCGGCAGCAGAGGCCAAGGCTCGCAGGATTCTGGCTGGTTTGTCCTTCACCCCTGAGATGCAGAACAGACCCACAAAGAAGTTTTCTGGTGGTTGGAGAATGAGAGTGTCACTCGCCAGGTCTGCAAAGAACACCACTATTACAAATAGCCAAGGACAATACATAAAATAGCTGTAACTGGTGTATATATGCACTGGCAGCATGTTGCACAAGCCTATGATGATAAAATGTGTTTCTGCACTGTATAGAGCTCTCTTCATGGAACCCACTCTGTTGATGTTGGACGAGCCAACGAACCACTTGGACCTTAATGCTGTCATCTGGCTGAACAAGTAATATCACAATTTAATCTGCCTAAGCTGTTACTTCGTGTGCCATTTAGAGACCCCCTCTATATTAGGTGTAACATGGTCGTGGAACCTTTTTTATTTTATTTAAATTTTATTATATAGAGTTTATTGTCCTGTTCACTTCCTAGTTTTTATAGTCTGTATATGAAAACCAAGCTGCAAAAACAGACCACAGTATTTTATTATATTTGTGATGTCACAAATGGGGGGGAAAAAATATATATTTACATACATCTGCCCATTCACCCCATTTTGCCTTGCTCAGTTATATAAGGGGTGTTTCCGGGCGGACTGATTTCTGAATGAAGTTCACTACAGTGTAGCCAATCAGAAAAGAAATCGTTAACATATATACTGGTTTTAAAGGACAGTAACAAAGTTTTGTACAGCATATCATTTCCTTGTTTCTTTTTCCAAAAGCTACCTGCAAAGTTGGAAGAAGACCCTTCTGATTGTGTCCCACGACCAGAGTTTCTTGGATGATGTTTGTACGGATATTGTACACTTGGACAACCAGAAGCTCTACTATTACAGGGGCAACTACTGTGAGTATGAAATTCTCGATGTGCCCATTAATTGAACCTATTGATCTGGCTTGATTAAGAAGCACTGTTCTCTGTAGCTTGCACTGTGACTAAATGGCGAATTGCATTGCTTTGTTCCCTAGTGACGTTTAAGAAGATGTACGTGCAGAAACAGAAGGAGCTTCTGAAACAGTATGAGAAACAAGAGAAAAAGCTCAAAGACCTAAAAGCTGGAGGAAAATCTACAAAGCAGGCTGTGAGTTTTGACTTGTAATTTTGACACAAGCTTGTATTATGTCAGTAATAGCTCATCACGCCATTCCTGCATCTTTTTTAAAAAGAAAAAATTGTATTATTTCTTTCTTTAGGAGAAACAAACAAAAGAGGCCCTGACTAGAAAGCAGCAGAAAGGGAAGAAGAAGGGACAGGAAGAGGAGAGTCATGAGGCCCCAGAGCTTTTGAAGAGACCTAAAGAATACACAGTGAAGTTCACCTTCCCTAATCCACCACCCCTCTCTCCACCAATTCTCGGCCTCCACAGTGAGTAATGGTCTCCCATCAATATCACACATACACATATACACGTATGTTTGTTTTAAATTACTTGTGAGGACCTCTTTTGATTGTTGTATTACTGTAAATTCCACATTGATCCTAACGTTACCTCAGTATCCAATGAAGACCCCAGAATAGATGAGATCCTCACTGAGAACAAAGACAAGGAATATAAGATATTTAAAATATTAAACCAATTTCCTTCAACACATAAGTATCATTTTACTGATACTGCCCCCTTTATCTCGGGCCAAGTACATTGTACTTTCCCAGAACTTGATGTTTTATTATTACTAATCAGGTTCTAACCAGCTGCAGTAGTCTGCTGGGGGGCACCGAATTAGCAAAATATCGCGATCAATTTGCATGTGTCACTACCCAATGAAACAGCAGACCAAATTCAGCCTTATTCGTTACCTGTTCACCTTCCAGTGCCAGCTCTTTATACTTATGCACTTCATACTTATCTCTAAAATTAAGTCAAATCTAGAAGAGGGCCAGTCAGTCATGGAAACGCTGGTCCGAACATTTCTTATAATTTAAAAACAGACCGGCTTTGCACCCATGTGGATCAGGGAAAATAGCTTAAAGAAAGAATCACCAGCTCATCTTAATGATGCCAGCAAGAGTAGCTCCCAGTCAGGCCTAAATGCCTTCGAAGATTCCACAGTGGTCACCCAGTTCTACAATGATGGAAATGCCCAGTTCCAGCTACCGCCATTAGATTGTAGACAAAATTGCACAACAAAGTCAAATTTCTAAACTTCTCTTGACTATGCAAAACAACACTTAGACAGTAGCCTTGTCAGTGCTATGTCACCAAAATCCACATATTAGATTTCTGATATTTCTTTTTCTTGGGAGTTGGAGATCAAATGTTTACTGAAACAGAACTGAGTTACTGTGTTAATAGTTACTAGAGCACTAAAGCATTTTAGATGAGTACTGGATCCAACTATGTGAATGCTTCTTGTTGGGCTAAAACTAATTTGTTTCTCTCTGTTCAGGTGTGGACTTCGGTTATGAGGGTCAGAAACCTCTCTTCAAAAATGTGGACTTTGGTATTGACATGGAGTCTCGAAGTAAGTTGTTTTAAAGGGAGAAGCCCTGAGCTCGTTTACACCTTCCATAATTCCATTTACACTTTTCACTGGAATGTGTCCAAGTGGCACAAGACGAGATCCAGTTCTACTTTTCCCACATAAAAAGCACATTAACTTGTTTCCATTTAGATGTGAGTCAACAAGCTTATCTTGGTTGCTTTAATCAACCTGGAGTTTATGAAAGAACTTGGTTTGAAGCTAACTTCACCTTATTTTTTACTTATGGTGGTCACAGAGCGTTTTGGGGGTGTTTTCACCTGGCCTTCTGTGTGCTCAAATAAAATCTATAACATGATTAAATTACCAAAAAGGTAAACTTAAATTAAACACTTTCAGAAAGTGTTTAATAAGCCATGAACAATGTCTTAATATTTGTAATTGATTTTTTAGGACCCATGCATATTAACCCTTTAAAGGTGCTTTGTGTTAATTTTGGTGTATGTGTTATTCCTGCTTGTAATGAAGTTTACCTTGTGTGGATGAGTGCAGGGAGATGGACAGCAGCACCTGCTACCACTGATAACATGTCATTCATAGTTCATCAGCCAGAGGGAGCCAGTGGATTTATATACAGTATAGGTCAAAGTGGAGCAAACCTGAGACTTTTTCAGGGAATGACGATGTAAAAATATTTTAGTGAAATGACCATAAAACACTTTAAGGATCTCATGGATATTGTTAATACACTCGGCAATGTGCCAATGGCAAGTGCAAATAAAATAGAAAATAATTAATTTCTTGTCATGTATTAGGAACAGTGTCACAGTATAGTGGTACTGTTTTTGCCGTTTCGCCCACCCCTAGGGCAGAAATAACACTGGAGTGTTTCTTGTTTCAGTCTGTATAGTTGGACCAAATGGTGTTGGAAAGAGTACACTCCTACTTCTCCTGACAGGAAAATTAAACCCTGTAAGTTTCAGCCTTTAAATTCCTATATTGTCCATCCTGCTGCGTTCCCAGATTGGCTTTTGGCACTTCTAAAATTCTACATATACCAATTTTAGCATTATCCTTTCATGCTGTCTGTGTAATAAGTGTTATTACTGCAGTAATATGACTATATATCTTCATTATTACAGTTTGCTTTCATTAGGGTGGTGGTGGTGTATATAAAATCAAAACATTAATACTAATTACTAGAAATACATAAATACTAGAAATGGCTTAGAATCATTTAATTTCATCTTGGCGAATCATGTCGTTTCATATTTCAGACAAAGGGTGAGATGAGGAAGAATCACCGTCTGGTAAGCAGAAAGTCTCTATTAATATACTGTATGGAATGTATAACATTTTTATGTTGGAGTTTAATTGGTTGTTTTGTTTTATGTGAAACAGAAAGTAGGTTTCTTCAACCAGCAGTACGCAGATCAGCTGAACATGGAAGAGGCTGCAACAGAGTATCTGCAGAGGAACTTCAACCTGCCCTACCAGGACAGCAGGAAGTGCCTTGGGCGCTTTGGCCTTGAAAGCCATGCGCACACGATCCAGATTTCCAAACTCTCTGGTAAGGATTGGAGTCCATCTAGAGCAGTGCTTATTAATCCTGCTCTAAACCCAACTGATCTAGCTCATGAAGGGTTTGGCAAGCAGCTGATAGGCTGAATTAGTCAAGGCAGGTTTATTTATATAACACCTTTCATACAGGCCATTCAGAGTGCTTTACAAATGAATAAAATGCCAAGATAATTAAACTTCATAAGAATCTGGAATTAAAGAAATTAAAAACATTAAACATTTAACATTCATTTTAGGAGCATTTAAATTTTAGCACTTAAAATTAAAAGTTAAATTAAATTAGGATTAATAAAGTGTATTGAACTTGGATAAAACTGTGAAATGGAATGAAATACCCAGCCACAGGATTAAGACAGCATTTTGGTAACCGTCGCCTTTTCATTAACAGCTACTTATTTGTCCCATTAATAGGTGGTCAGAAAGCAAGAGTTGTGTTTGCCGAGCTTTCCTGTCGGCAGCCTGATGTCCTAATATTGGTGAGTAGTAACATTATATTGAATGCCACTCTGAATAGATTTTATTTCAGGTCGGAAGTTGGAGCAAATTTTAAGTTTTTTTTTCCTGTGCTGTTGTTTTAGGATGAGCCCACCAATAACCTGGACATAGAGTCTATTGATGCCCTTTCAGAAGCCATCAATGAATACAAAGGAGGTATGTTTTTCACCAAGATTCAGAGGGTGATTCACACTGATGCTGTGAAATGCATTGAGGTCATAATGATCACACGAGTGTTACTCTGGAGCTGTGAATGGGTGTGAAGCCTCTTTATTGCCGGCTTATTATTATAGTTATATTACTAATAGCTTTCTAAGTAGCTGACAGGTGTACAAGCCCTGCCTTGTTTGCTAGGATATGGGTATTGCAGTTTGACAGATGTCTTGCAAATCGCCCACAGAAGCTTGTATTCTAGTCACGTTAATAAACTGTATTACTTGTAGATATTCCAGTTACTTGGTGGTTGATTGCAAACTTCCATGAATAGAAAAATCATTACTCATAATAGACTCATTGTCAAGAAAAAAAGAACCCAGAAGGAATTAACCGACAGTCAACTTGGTGGGTAGGTTTGACATTGTGAGACAAATGATTGAAGTTTCACAATCAGACGGGCTTATCGCTACAAGTGCATTCAGCGAGTGAGGTTAGTCCTGTTACGCAGACTTTTGCAACACCTGCCCTTAACACCACATCTACATCACTAAAGACGGCAATGGTGCGGGTCGTCTTCAGCGACAAGTCCCGCTGTCTTGGTGGAGACAACCAACAAATCTGTTTGTGGAGGCATCATGGTCAGCGCCACTCCCGAACAATCTGTAGGAGCTGTGTGAGAATATTCGAGCTGCATGGGATGGATTATCACAGGTCACCATTAGCAACCCCTACAACTCCATGCTGAGACATCTGGCATGTTGCGTTAGCAAACACGGTGACCCAACGCCATACTAAGAGACACTACTTCTGTATGCGTAGCTCAATAAATATTGCCCGTATCCGTCTAAATGTATCATCAATTATTGTTCCTGGTAACCTTTACCTTTCTTTCCAATAGCCCTGCAATCCCACACTTCCCTCTGGGTGCAACTAAGCTTTTTTTGATGTGTATGTTCTCAGCTCGAAACATTGTAAACATTTGTCATTGATGTGCAGATTCTTTTGTGAAACAGCTCAGCTCAGTTCAGCTCAGTCCCGTTACACTGGGTCTGTAATTATGTCTATAAGGTCTCAAAATGAAAAGGGGTCACTGAGACTCAAGTAGTCTTGATCCATTTGCAGTTTTTTCTCCCCATTACTAAGCATACGACAACCCTTAAAGAAAAGTTGTACTTAGCAGTTTACAATTTAAACAAATACACATGTACCAACGTCACACAATATGTAATGATGTGTTTTGGGAGTTAAAGTGTGCAGAACTTAATGGCTGTTCTTTCCTTTCCTTTTCTTTGATTAGCTGTGATCATTGTGAGCCATGATGCCAGACTGATCACTGAGACACAGTGTCAGCTGTGGGTGGTGGAGGACAGGTCGGTAAACCAGATTGATGGAGACTTTGAAGACTACAAGAGAGAAGTACTGGAGGCCCTTGGAGAAACGCTGGCTATCAAATCTAAGGAGTGAACCTAAAATAAGGCAATGTCAAACTTCATTGCTGAAGGATTTGGGAGTATGCTTTTGTTTTTATATACGTATAAAACTTCACACACAAAATTGCCAACCTATGGAAAACCACCAGTCCTTCAGTCTTTGTGTCTGGCATCCTTTTAATCAACAATGCAAGGCCTATTAGTACAAGCCCAGTGCTGTTGCAAAGTGATGCAATGCTACAGAAGTCATTCTGGTGCACAAGATTATTTTTCTTTTAAACAGAACTAGATCAGTTATAAGAGAGTTGCAGTAGCTGAATTTAGCTATACTGGGTCACTATGGTTTCAAAAACTTTGATTCCATAAAAGCACTATTTAACTTCTAACATTTTAACAGAAAGTGACCTGTTAAATGCTGATTAAAATCCTAATTTCTGGTCATTTTCAGCTTTTGGGTAATTCAGCCCGGTTACATCCTTGATTCACTGCCTATAGCTACAGTATTCCAGACCTGGATTCTTCTGTATTCATTTTTGTTGGTGAGTCGCCATTAAAAATTAATTTTAATCCAAGACTAGTCCATGTCTGGAAAACTACCCTAGTTTTCTTCAAAATTGTGGAATAACCGGCACATGTACTGGATGTACTGGTGAGGCTTATATGTAGAAACACAGTTTAGCGCCAACAACATGCAATTCACCTCAATGGGTGTTAAATATGCATCTGAATACTGATGTGGAGAAAAAAAGGAAATAAATGAATTTTGCAGTAAGTGCTTTGTTTCCTCTTTATTCTGGGAGAAATTGCTCAGTGACAACGTTATCTGCTCTAGTATTCATTCTATCTTCAGCATTTATATTCTCTGTTACAAATCAGATTGATACTCTTCTGCCTATTGCTGTGACTTCCAGTGCATACTGGTGAATGAGGCCCAGTAGTTTGTTCTTAAATTTGTTCTTGATAAAGGTCCTAAGAAAGTCTACATCAGCTTCACTTGTTTCTGAACTACAGAATTGTTCACCTCTGTGTTTGTGTGTGCATAGTTATTATTTTTAGAACAAATCCTAAATTATAGGAAACACTGCTGAAGGTCAGAATCTTTGCAAACTGCTTTGGCAGGTTTTGAGAAGAAATCTCGTTGGAAAATAAAGACCATTGGTTCCTGCCTTTTGCACTTGAATACAGTATAAGGAATGAATAAGACTATTTTTAATACTGTATTATTACATATTTCCTCCTTTCAACACCATGTTAGTTACTGTGATTGTTCAGCAACAGACTCATGAGACTTAGATTTTAGGATGTTGGACTCTGGCCTTTATTATTCAAGATATCCAGTGATACAATAGTAATTTATAGAGAAATATAGTCCATGACTAGGTTAAATTGTACCCGGTGGCTTACTTCAAGTAAGCCTTGTAGATCTTTTTCACTCTGGCCAGTTCTCGTTCATCTGGCTCGATGTTGCCATACCATGGATACCAAGGTTCACCCAAAGTGGTGGTAGGAGGAGAAGGCGTATGTCCCACTGCTCCATGCGAGTTTGCATAATCCTCTGCAGAGTAGTCTACAAAAGGTAGCTGGGAAGATATCAAGCCTGAAAGGGAAAGGAACTATCTGTAGTAAATACAATATACATGTCTCTGTCAGCTCTCTGCACAAACAAAACAACTGAAGTGTTTCATTACCATGTTCTCTGGCTGTTTCGATTGCTGTGTTTAGCAGTTTCTGTTGCTTCATGCATACACCTGGAGTCAACGAAGATGCAAATAAGAGACTGGGGAAACAATAGGAATGACTGAAAAGTGACCAACACCTCTACAGTGCACTGAAAAGGTGTGGGAGATTACCTGTCCGAGTAGGATCATACACAATCCCTGTGTAAGGACTTATAAACTGCTGCAGCAGGTTCACATTCTGCAGAGGTAACATGAGGCAAATGGGTTATACACTATTCCAAGCAGACAAAGCAAACTACGGTGGCCGAGCAAAACAAATTTAACATTTCAGGAAAAAAAAAATCACAAATGGAAAAAGTTAAAGAACATGTGCAGCTTACACACTTTTGTTTTTCCTGTGTTTTTAAAAGAGCAGACGGAAGAAAGGTAATGGGAAAAACGAGCATGCCACAAAAAGGACAAAACATGCTTTAGCGCTGTCAGTTTGATTGACAAGGGTCAGCAACAAGCACATCCTGTTAGACCTACCCTTTAGTCACAATTCAGTTTGTAGAAGTGTTTGGGTACTGATAAGTGTTTAACGTCTTGTAAATTTGTTTTTGCTTTTGTAATTTGGTTTTCTTGAATATAATTTTCCCCCCACTTGTCCTTTTTTTTTTACAGTTTGGTTTTCTGAAATGTTCGTTTGTTTTGCACTTCTCGGCCACAGCAGCAAACTAATGAATAATAGTGTTAACAAACCTGGTAATGGATGATGATATTTGGGTCACGGCAGATTGGACAAGGGTTCCCACATATCTTATCTCCTCTCTGTTACAATGTTGAATTAAACATGATGAAAACCCATTAGCTATACGCACACTTCAGACCACAAAGCAATATGCAAGTGGAGAACCATTAAAAAGCCAATCACATACAATACAGGTCTTCCTTGTCTTCTGAGGAGGGATGCCACCTTTGTGGTTGCGTCTGTAGTCGGACCATACAGGCTTGGATCCATAGCGTTCAATATACTCTGCAAAGAGAAAAATTTAACTGTATGTAAAGGACAGGTTTGGATATTTTTCTACATTTCTGGGTATTCATATGGTTACCACGTCAGCAAATCTTTTAGTGTTTTGCTGTTAAAATGTACTGCACTTCCTTCAGTGGTGGTGATAAGAATCCAACTCTAAAAGCTCCCTTAAATATTCTACATACATCCAGTGAGCCAGTGAGACCTCTTGTTCCCATAAACACCACTGTAAACAAAGCCTGTGTATCTATAGAGAAATTTGCTGAAAAGGTATTTTCACTTTAAAGCCGTCAAGAGTTTGATTTTCATCCAGATTAAAATAATCACGTACCTTCGCTCTCCAGATACTCCCATGGTTTATCTTTGTACCGGGACAAAGACTCTAAAGACGATTCAATACCACGATCTCCAACTCCATCAGAAGATGACAGTTTAGACGAATGGAAAAAATGCCGTAGGGCCGGAGCAATAAACTGGACCCTCAACACTTCGTGGGTTTTCTGAAAAATTAAATAAAACTCGAGAGATTCAATCTATTCGGTAACTTCTAATGCCATTTTCCCCGGCCCACCTTAAACAGACCAGCAGTTACATTCTCGCGCCGGGGCGAACTATATAAGAACCGCTGTACCATTTAAGGTGGAACGGGAACAATCGAGCTGGTAGCTGGCGACCAGGCAACCAACTTTAGCCTCTTAGCTAGTTAGCCAGCTACTCAGACAGCCTCTCGGGTAAACAACGTTTTTCTTATTTTTGTCTAATACAGTGTTTGAGCTCGCCTGTCTCCCGAATCGTTTTAAAGCATGTTTGTTAAGAATTTAGTAGTAGAGACCATTTAAGGTGGAAACCTGAACAAGATGCTTACTTCTTAACTAACCCATTATAAAACATAACTAACGTTGCACACACTCAATCACTTAAACATCCTTATAGCAATGTTTCTAAAACACAAACCTGGGTCTGTTGAGCTCTTTGCAGAAGAAGAAAAACCCGACATGGAGCTCTCACAACGCTTCTCAAGGAGGCCGCCATTTTGTTGTGAGAGGTTAAAGTTGAGCGCAGACGCCAGGAAGTTTGATATATTGGTATAAATGGATTTTACTCAAATATTCACTGGTATTACATGGACATATGTTTCTAGGTGTTATTCGAATATTTACATCAGTGAAGAATTATATTCTGTCTATCTTGGTAAATTTAATCAGTTCGGCTCAAAAAAATATAATACATAAAAACCATCGAATTATTTACAACGGTGTAATTAAGCCTCACCCTTTATTGTGTCATTTATTAAGAATGGCCCATTTTTTGCGCTGAAACAGGACAAATACAACGTGTTTGTGCACAACAAGGTGGGGGAGGGGCTGTCCTTGATGAAAAGAGCAAGGTCGTTTTTTCCCC
This sequence comes from Prochilodus magdalenae, assembly GCA_024036415.1. NCBI lineage: Eukaryota > Metazoa > Chordata > Actinopteri > Characiformes > Prochilodontidae > Prochilodus > Prochilodus magdalenae. Next base: position 432,158 of record JAMWET010001837.1, read on the forward strand.
TCGTGATCGACTATTAGCGAATCGATTCTTTTGCTAACTTATAAGTCAGTTGAGTCGATTCACTCTGTAACTGAATCGAACTCATTTCGTCAAGGCGTAGAAACAATGGACATCAATAAAAGGTAGAAACTGAAAATATGAGGAAAGGTAAAAACGAAATATGAGAATAAAGCTGAACTATTCACACAGCGGCCAGACCGAAAACTGGTCGTTCGACGGACGTTTGATTCAATAAAACGGACTGTTCTAACGAATCGGTTCGTTAAACTCATGTTAAACTGATTCGAACTCCCGCCTCCATCAGCCTCGCTGTACGTGTCACGAACGCGCATTTCAGAGAAGCCGCTTGACGCAAAACACGTCACCACTATAAATGTTGAGTCCCACCCCTTCTAGAGCATTCCTGGATTTGTCTGAGGTAAGTGTGCCATGAAGGTGTTTTTCACGATTTCAAACGATGCGTATGTCTATTTATAAACGTTTCCCCTACGTTTTTTCGCTTTGGACTCCAATCCTGGCGAATGTGAGCCATTAATTGATCTTATTTTGTGTTTCGCCACATTTTCGCCTATTTTGTCCCCTTTTTCTAATCGGGCTTTGTCCCTTTTGCTTTGTTGCAGGTCTGAAACGGGCTCAGTGAAGATCTGGCGTCGAGGATTTTTCAACTGTATTCGAAGACCCAAACCCCCAAAACATGTTTTTTCTACTCGAGTAACGGACATTTGCTTACTACGTTTTTTTCTGCTCCAGATTGTTCAAGAAGGAAATGCTAGATTCTAGCCACCACAATCCCGCCCAATAAGCCATTTTTCAGCCATAAAGATATAAAGACATGACAGTTGAGCTGTCTTTTAAACTGGTCTGAAAATTTGTTGCTGTTTTAAGCACAATATATTATAGGTACCCGAGACGCAGAGGAGAGTTATAAATAGTAAGTGTTTACTTTCAAACCAATTTGAATCGAAATTTAACAGCTAATCCATTGTCTGTCTTGAAAACGATGATAATTATTAGGTCAGTTAACTTCATTGAATTTTAAATTGGCAGGATTAAGCTGAGATAAAGCGAGACAGTGAAGTTAGCGTATGAGCTCACACCGCAAAGTTAGCAGCGGCGGAAAGCCCTGCGTGTCTTTGTGTGTGAGACGGATTTACAATAATGAAGGGATAACTCGAGAATAAGCCAGGTTAGCGACTGCTTCTCATAAGCAATCTGTACATAAAGATTGCCACAGCATAGCCAGGATAAATAAGAAGTTTGGGATTACAGCTTCTGAAAGGAGAGCTCATTGGAACATCTCAGCGCAATCTACACATAAAGATTGCAAAGTTGGCGACTGTGGATTTAATCGAGTTTGGGGGGGAAATAAGTTACCGGGGGCTGAAATGTTTTAACATCTTTTTTTCCCTATAATCGTTGCTTATTGGCGATTTTTTAGGTAGAAGGTGAAATAAAAAAAAGTCCCATAAACTATATATAAATACATATGGCAATCTGGATATAAAGATTGCGTTTGTGTGCATTCCGGGCAGCTTGCGGTGAAATGTTAGCTATGAAGTAGAATGGAGACTTGTTTGTCTAGTCGGTTGTGCTCTAATATGGCGGACAGGTTGTCGTTTGCTGGGATCACTGCAAGCAAATGGTGGCTATGTTTTCTCAAATAACGTATTTCGATTGTCCCGCGCTGTTAGAAACAGAGATAGCTGAGCTAGCACCTATATATAGGTAGATTAGTTTTTTCCTTGTGTGTAAACGAATGTCGGCTGTAACTTAGTTTTTTTTATTTTGTACTTTTTTTGGTACTTTTCGCACGTACTTGTGTTTTAAGATGGCGCCCGGGCTTCTTCTTCCTCTTTATCACCGCCATTCTCGTGAGGAGAAGTGGTTAAAAAGGGGGGCGGGGCTTGGATCCTGCTCAGCCAATCGCGGCCTTTGGAAGCCACTTGTCTAGCCAGCTTTTCAATGCGGCTGGCCGACAGATGGCGAAAGCAGAAACGGCCACTAAAGCACCAGAAGCTCCGCTTGTGTTGCGCTTTATCCAGAATATTGTGCCATTGTATGAAAAAAAAATGTTTTTCTTTATTTTTCCATGTAACGTTAATATTTGATCATTTAAAACTGTATACCGTTGTAGACAGCAGCTCGCAGAAGAAGAGAGGGTACTTGTTTTAACATATTAGAAAAGGAATAGTGGTCTGGAACGAGATTTTTGGGGTGTGGGGGGAGATGGGTGGCACTTTCAGTTTTTAGGTGCAGGTCAAAAGATCATGTATTTTTGTGTTTATGTAGCGGTTCTTGATAAACAATACATTTGTATTTTTTGGTAAACGGTCGGACTGTTTGGTCATTACGTTCAGTTTGGTTTCCCAGATGATTTGTTCTGCTGTGTTTACGCTTTGTGTAACGGTTGTGACATTTTCAGGAGTTTTGTGTAATGTTCCGTGTAAAGGAGTTCTGAGACTATAAAAACTTCAACCACAACCACACTTTTACGGGTAAGACAAAACCTGATTTCCTCACATGACATTACGAATTATTAGATTATACGTTTTTTCTACCTCAATTTTTTTAAACGTACAAATTTAAGCGCCTTCGAAAAATAAGCATTCGTCATAATTTAAAGCTACTGAAGAAAGTTGCATGCTTAGCCCAAATTTTTGTATTTAAGTTTTTTTTAACCTACTGTTGCCGGAGGTTTTTTTTTTTTTTTTTTTAATTTTTTTTTTTACTTCGAGCTAAAAGTTGGTCCAATGTGGAGTTCAAGGATCTTCGTTATGCTCGGACTGCACCGCTGACGGGAGGTTTTTAAAGCGAACTGCTGCCCCTGCATGGGCGGGGCCAAGTGACGTCGCTCCTCCCGTCCCGCCCTCCCACCAGACCTTCTATTCGCTTATTCATTATTCTGCTTCCTCAGAAGGCATGATTTCCTAACATGCTGGAGGGGTCATTAAATTGGACACAGCTCACGGGACTCACTGGCTTTATTAGATTTTCTGACCGGTTAGCAAGAAATGACTGGATCTGCGAAAATTAAAATAATAATGATTAATTATTGAATAATTCCCCTTTACTCCAAATCTAGATTATCAGCCAAGACAATTTTGGTGTAAGTATATAAAGATATAGCAGTTTAAATAATTAATAATAAAAGTAGTACAAGTCATTGCCAAAAAAGACATTGCTACTGTTGTAACAAAACCTCAATAACAATATCTCAATTTGAGTTTTTTTTGTTTTTGTAATAATTTGTGAGTACTTTTGTGTTGTGTGTTAATTTACGAGTTAATCAAAAGAAGTGGCCCAAAATGACTTGGAAATGTTGACTTGCATTCAAAAAATTCCTTTTTTTTCTCCATCAGTTTATTTATGAGGTTTTGTATAGTACTTTTTAATTATTTTTTTTAAGCTGCATATCTTTACAGCTTGGCTCCAGAACTAAACAAGCAAAGCTGTCTCGACTGATTGATCATATTATGTAGCAGGAGTTGTCTTCTTTTTTTGGCTGATTATACATTTGTCTGCTGGTAGTAGTTTACGTAATGCATTTTCAACAGTTTTGCAGCTCTGTTGAGTTCCTATGAAGAATCTCATGGCCTGTAGGTAAACAGCACCCGCCCCCCCCACCCCCTCCCCCGACTTGATTTATTCAGTTTCAACCACATGATGGCGACACAGGACAGTTATGCCATTATGACCATGATAAATAAAGCCAAAGCTCTGTACATGTGTAAAATATGTAATTTAATTTTCTATGCATATATCGATAATTAATTTTAATGTCAATATGTGAATGCATACATGAATATTTATAGTTGCATAGAGTATGGCTATGCAACTATGAATACTGATGTATGCGTTCACATATTAAAAGTTAAGAACTTAGAATAGTGATAACACAGGTCCTGCTCACAGTCATCCGATGAGAGTTGTGGTTGTAAGTGAATTCAGCAGTTTCATTGCTGTCCAGAGGTGAAGTGTGATCTGGAATGGACTGACTGATCATTATTCCCTTTTCTTTCCCATTGTAATTTTATAAAGTGGTAATGTTTGTTTGTTTTGTAGTTTGTAAGATTATTAGCCTGGAAGTATTCTAGTTTTTATCAGAATTCTCTTAATTCTCTTGAAAGGTTTCTTTATTTTGGTGATAATGTTATTATGAAATGAAACACATATATATTGCAGATGTATCACAGTTAAAGTATCACAATATAATGGCTGTGGTATTGAGTTTAATAGCAATAAATACAGTATTGTATAGCTTTACTTGCAGTCCTCTCCAGTACATTTTCTTTTTTCCATATTACTTTTCTGAATAGCTCTATTGTCACCAAAAAACAATGTAGGATGAAGTTATTGGTCACAAGAATGATTGTAAAACCTTAACATCGTCAACATTTTTATTGACTTTATGTATGTTGAAATTGACACTTGAGACATAACACATGTAGCCTTATTACATATGTACATAAACACATCCTTATTTCTGGAGAGCAGGTGGGTGTTATGTTGGCAGAAGCTGGTAATGTACATTCAGGTGTAAATATCAGTGGAAATGTCAAACTGATAATCATGCCTGGTGTGAACCACATGCTTCAATAACAGCAAAAAAGAATCATTTAGTCTGCTGCCCGCTTGCCTTTAACATACAGCTTCAGAGTGAGTTGCATGTAGCTGATAGTGTTAACATGCTGATATAGTTTCTATAGTCAAATAGTTTGCACTAGAGAAGATCAGTCTTAGAAAAATCATATTCATATCATATAATCAGTAGGTTCATTCAATATGCTTTAACTACTTTTGTGACACTCTTTTCATACCACCCAAGTCAAAGACTATTTCATCATTCCATTTTCAGTAGTCTGTAAACTGTCTTAACTGACTGAAACTGTATACTTTCATGCTTCATTAAAAAGGCCATGGTGCTCATGTTTCAGAACAAGGCCAGTCACGTTTATGAATATTAATACAGAAGGTTCTGTGCTGAATTAATGCCACATGACCCAACTGGCCCTATAAATATTCTTTGTTGTGGTTTTGGTCGCTGTGTGTGTAGAATCATGTGTAACGTTCGCATGAAGTATATGTGAACACTGATATGATGTAGTTTTGGTGGTAAGCATAACAAAAAGCCCTTTATCTACATTAGCTGCATTGACGGAGCACTCATGTTGTTGTGATCAGATCGGAATGTTTGGCATTTGACTGGCTTTTTTTTTTTTCTTGGACCTGCATATAATGTCATCCTTGTGACTTTTGCTAAGGAGTTAGTTGATTTCAGCCCCCGTTTGTTCCAATGAGCTCTCAGTAACTACTGTAACCAATATGTCAAACAGCATATCTCCAGCGATAGTACCAGTAACAACCACTAGCAGCATTTGCATACATGTGGAGAGATAATGTGAGTGGCACTTATTCTCTGTCTACCGTTTCCCTTCTGTGTCAGTAGCCAATAATGGCGGTGGGCCCAGTGGACCCCAGGGAGGTGCTGAAAGGAGTAGAGGCTCTACTCGGGAAGGATGGAGAACTCAGGAGCCTGGAGGGTGTTGCCAAAGTATTCAGGTAAAAAAAAATGAAAATATTACACACGTGCCATGCTTCAACTAATTCCAAGAATAACGCTGATATATTAATGAAATGCATGTTTCCAATCACGTTTTCTCTTTGACTCTTTTGGAACAGTCTCATGAAGGCTTCACATAAAATGGTCAGCAGGTGCATGTATCTGAACATCTTGCTGCAGACGAAATCTCATGACATTCTTAACCGGTATGTATATATGAACCAAAGTAGGACCTCTGTACTACTTTTTAATTGTAAATGCTAATGACTTGCCATTGACAAAATCGTTTTGTTTTTCTCTTTACAGATTTATCCGTGTGGGTGGCTACAAACTGCTGAATTCTTGGCTGACCTACTCAAAGACAACCACAAATACTCCTATGCTGCAGCTTATTTTGCTTACTTTACAGAAACTGCCCCTTACTGTGGACCATCTCAAACAGGTACACCTAGGCTTTAGCATATTAATGAAGTGTTCACTGATGTATTCTTGCTTCCATTAGTTAGGTAATTATATTTATTGTGTCACTTGTTTTCTCCCTAGAACAACACAGCTAAGTTGGTTAAGCATCTGAGCAAGAGTGGAGAGACAGAAGGTAAGAGCATGTGTCAAGGTCGGCCCACAGAACTCCAAAAAGCGAGGCATGGTCTCTATGTGCCAAAACGAGTAATCATTAGACTTTAATTTTGTGGTTATTTGGTTTCTTCTCACAGAGTTAAGGAAGCTTGCCTCAGTACTTGTAGATGGTTGGATGGCAATTATCCGCTCCCAGAGTGTTTCCAGTGGTGCTTCACCAAACGGTAGCTAATCTTTTTTTACTTCGTTAGTCTTAATTTTTTTGTAGTGATTTCATCACTCTCCTGTAGTGCGTTTTAGACATTTAATTAATGGTATTTAATTAGTTGCCACAATCCCTGTATTTCCTTCTCAGACAAGAAACGTAAGAAAGAAGACACTAAAGTGCGTCCTGAGGTGAAGACTGGGGAGAAGGGGACAGATGAGGAGAAGAAGAGAGAAAAACCCAAAGCCCATGCTCCCAGCCATGCCAAGATTCGCTCCACAGGTCTGGCTCATTCCCATGTGTTTCTTTTAGACGTCTGCATTTTGTAAATATCTTCAGTAGACACTTAATCTTTGGTTTGATTTAACAGGTTTAGAGGTGGAGACCCCAACACCAATCCCTCCTAAAAAACCACCCACTGTCCCTCAGCTTGGTGATAAATACAACATCAAACCAGCAGTTCTCAAGAGACCTAGGTAGGTGGTTACACACTTTCTATTTCACCCCTTTGTTGATTGTATATATTTTTCAGTGGCACATCTTCCTTTCTCAGAAGCTTGCATGCTGCCCTCTGCTGTTCCTTTTACTAACTTGTAAGCCCTGGTCTTTTGTGTTCTCCTCAGTTCCTCCATGTCTGATGCTCCTCCTGTGGAGAAGAAGTACAAGCCACTTAACACCACCCCCAACTCTGCCAAAGAAATTAAAGTCAAGCTCATACCTCCACAGCGTAAGTAAAGTCATAAATCATTTTCTGCATGTAATAAAACTTGTGCAATAATGTAACTTCTGTTTACTTTTACTGCAATATTTATCACACACAATACAGGTTTAATTGCTTTATTTCTCTTTAAACATTATGTCTCTCTCTCTCTGCATGTTCAGCAATGGAGAGCCCTGGCTTTCTGGATGCCCTTAATTCTGCTCCAGTGCCTGGAATTAAAATCAAGAAGAAGAAGCCTAAAGCAGCATCTCCAACATCTAATAAGGTATAATGTCGTCCCTTTGATTAGGGTTTTTTTTTTTTTAAATAAGTGTACATCTTTCACTGGCCCCTACCTGTAATAATATATAGTATATTATTCTTACTACTATTATTCTTAGTTTAATATTTATTTGTTAGGTGTGAATGGCATTTTTAGAAATGAGTGTTTGCGCCATCTAAAGTTAGAAAATTAAAACCTTTGTTTCCTTTGTCTCTAAACTTCAGTAGTAGACCATTTATATATACATATTAACTGTAGAATAAACAAAGAAGAACAAGTAAAAGTATATCTGCCTCCTGCCCTAATCTTCTCCGTTTGTTCTTATCTGTCTTTGTCACAGTCATGTCCATTTGACAGCAAGCCTCAGGCATACTCTGGCACACAGGCAAAGCCTTCTTCCCCCGAGGCTCCTGCATCTCAGACTCCTCCTCATGAACCCCAAGACTTGGAACAACCAGGGACACCTATACCCACAGAAGACCCAGAGGCTATGGAAACTGGTAGGTTTAATGTATCTCAAAGTCATGCAGGCATAGATATATTTCAGTAGTTTACATATAGCCATACTTGTACGGGGTGTTATTTGGAAGCATGCGGAACATCACGCCTGATGACAATTTATCTTCGTAGATGTTTTTTTAAAGCTGGCCTCCCGTCCACCTCACAGTTCTCTGTGTTGCAAATTAAAAATAAATCTTTTTATCCCCCTTACAGGCGATAAACCCAATGCTCTTTCAGAACCACGTGGAGAGGAAGAGAGCCTAACAAAGAAAGGAAAGAAAAAGAAGAGTGTTCGCTGGGCAGAAGAAGAGCAGCTAAAAGAATACTTCTATTTTGATCTGGATGAGACTGAAAGAGGTAAGAATGGCAGTCACTCTCTCACAGCAATGTATATGCACTCAAAATGAATATCTGTTAATATGGTAATAATGGTTGTCCTTTTTTTTTTTTATTAGTGAATGTTAATAAGATTAAGGACTTTGGTGAGGCGGCTAAGCGGGAGCTGATGATGGACAGGCAGACATTTGAGATGGCACGTCGTCTCTCACATGACACCATGGAGGAGAGAGTGCCTTGGACACCACCACGACCTCTCAGCCTGTCGGGTAGCTTGGTGACTTCAGGGGCCAACAGCAGTGAAAGGCTGACCCAGAGAGACAGAGAGATGGGCATCTTGCAGGAAATTTTCCTCAGCAAGGAGAGGTCAGTGTTTCTTTTCAGTGTGTTTTTTTTATTTTTTATTTTTTTTGGAGGAAGACACTTTCATTAGTTTGTTTAATGTTTTTTCTGTGAGTCTAATATAAGTTGCTGTCCCTTTTACTTCATTCAGTGTCCCAGACAGCCCCCACGAGCCAGACCCAGAGCCTTATGAGCCAATGCCACCACGTCTTATTCCCCTTGATGAGGTATGACGTCTTGCTTCTGCCTTTATTCACTAATATGCCGCTTGCTCATTCTGTAGAAGATTCAAATTCTGAGCCTGAGCTACATAATCGTACATGAAAAAATTGATGTGTAATTTAACCTCCTTCTCTCTGTGGTGACCCAGGATTGCACTATGATGGATGACAGTTACATGGAGAGTTCTGACAATACAGCTGCGGCATGCAGTACCAATGCTTCCCAGGAGGGATCTAAGCTGCCCCCTGTCCTGGCTAACTTAATGGGTAGTCTTGGCAACAGTAATCGCAGCCCCCAAACACAGGGCAACGCAGCCCCTCCCAACAACCCAGCAGTAAATGTGCAGGAACTTCTTACCTCCATCATGGTAAGTAAAGCTGAGCAGCATGCACCCGTCTTTTTTTATTTAAATTTTTTTTTTTTTTTTTAAATCAGTGGCTAATCTGTTTGTTTGTGGTTGTTTCTTAGGGTGCACAGGGTGCTAACCAATCAGCAGAGGACTTGATAAAGCAGCCTGATTTCTCTGACAAAATCAAGCAGCTCTTGGGTTCTCTACAGCAGAACCAGAATCAGAACCAGAACCAAAACCAGCCAAACAATGCTCAGCAGAGTAAGTATTTCACACCAGTTAAAACAATCTTAATGAGTCTGTTGTTTATATTAACAGGAGGACATTTTAGGTACTGCCTCTATCAAAAACTAATACTTTGACCCCCTTCCCCCTACAGTAAACTCAGGTTTGCTGGGCCATGGTCCAGGCATGAATATGAACAACATGCAGAACATGCAGATGCCCATGAATGGGGCTTACCCCCCAAACAAGCCACCTGGTGGTCCTCACTTCAACCATCCCCCTCCTCCCCATGGCCACGGTCCTCCTTTCAACTCTGGAGGTGGCCCTCGTATGATCGGTCCTCCACCTGGTCCTCAGGGCCGTGGAGGAGACAACGGCAATTACTGGGGCGATGATTCAATGAGGGGAGGGCCTCACCGTGGAGGCCATTTCCACAGGGGAAGAGGAGGAAGAGGAGGAGACCAAGGCTTCAGAGGACGTGGGGGCCGAGGGGGACCCAGAGGGGGACACAACAACATGGGTGGTAAGTTTATCTAATACAAAGGCCGTTAATGCTGTCATTTTTCTTATGTTCTTCTCCTTCTTCTCCATACTCCTCTGTGTGTCTAACCTATAGCCATACTGACCCTCACTCCTCCATGTGTAATCTACATCCATACTGACCCTCACTGCTCCATGTGTTTAAATGCACTGTTCCATGTCCTGTATTAGCTCTTAATTTTTTTCTATCTCCCCCTCTGCAGATATGTCGAAAAGACCTGTGTGCCGCCATTTCATGATGAAGGGGAGCTGCAGATATGAAAACAACTGTGCTTTCTACCACCCGGGTGTGAATGGTCCCCCGCTGCCCCCTCAACACGGACATTAACCTGAAAGTCTCAAGACTCTAAAAGACTCCTGACACATGTACACTTATCGTGAGCCTGACTCTCCATCTCCAATGGAGGCCGTAAGACTTGAAATGAGCCTCTCCTGACTTGGAGCAAGAAAAGAAAAGGAAGGAGGCTTTATTGAGGCAACTTATTCCTCTTCAGTGTTTACAGCTGCCTGATGTGCAACGAAGACACCAACTCCCAGTCTGGTCCTGAACCCATTTTACTCGTCTGAACTTTATGGAAAGTGAAGCTAAGACTGGTTTAACAGAAGTGTTCACCCAAGAAACACTCAAACCTGTGGTAACTCAGTGGAGGACGTTTACACTGATAGACGCAGGATCTTCCTGTGTAAATAGAAACTTGGTGTTAAGGTGATCACTCGTGTAGATAATATATATTTTTGTGATCACATGTACTACAGTGACTTAAGACTGCTGAAGATTGTGCCCACCCCACTCACTGTCTATGACCACTATGTTTGCCTGTTTTTGTTTATTCTGTTTATGCCAGTGGTACTGTTCTTTTGCATTTGGCACTACAAAACCTCAAACATGCCATATGATCATAATTTTTTCATTTCCCCCCCTTAAGAAGCACCTTAATCTGGTTGGTGGCACACAGTGTCACAGTCCTCCACATTTGTGTTTAATTTATAAGGCAGTTGGCTGAGCAGGTGCATCCCCACTTGCCTGGCTAGTCTCAGGCTCCCTGCCTGTGTGTGTGGGGTATTGGCAGGGTATATTGCATGCTGTATGAAACAGGTGTGTGCAATGAGCGTACAACGAACTGTGTAGGACATACTGTAACTGCCAGTATCGTTACTAGGGTGTTTTATCATTTCACAATGAACTTGGATGGTGAATTATGGGAAGTACAACAAATTTTCCCCTCCCCCACAAGATTTTGAAACACTGTTGAATAATTTAGCTGAGCCTCATGAACCAAAATTATTTTAAAAATCTATCTACCGGTAGGTAGTGTGACAATCAGGATGATGTTTCGTTGTCTTTCCACACTCGTTTCCATGCTATCATTTCATTCAACGTATAGATACGTCTGTATATGTGAGCATGCATGCCAATGCAGTCACATTCTCAGCTGTGAAGCACGGCTGAAGTGCAGCTGTGACTCATTTGGGACACGGTTGAGTCGTGTATCTGTCCATCAGTGTTCAACTGAGCCTCGCCTGGGCTTGAAACCACTCTCTGGGCCAACATTGTTCAAAGTGTTTTCTGTGAAAACAGTGGCCTTCGTGTCTCTTGTGGGACTATGTTTTTTTTCTGTTTGGTTAATTTTTTCCTATGTTTTTATTTTCATAAACGTCCAATAACGATTTTTCTTTTTTACCTCGATTCCAAATGAGGTTAATTTTGTGTTGGAGAGCTATGTGTGTCTATGATTCAGAGTATAGTGCATAAACACACATTTCTAAACATATATGAATATCTGTAAAGGGTTTTTTCTACGTGTATTAATAAATGTTTAAAAATGAGCTCTCGTAAGAAGTACTTCTTTGAACTCGGGAGCACATTAAGGTTGACCCACATTAAAGTTGACCAAGCAAGGACGGGCCTTGTCACTGTACCTGGCTGACCCAACAGCCACAATTGGGGACACTCGGCGAGCAGCACACCACTATCAGTGCTGAGAATGATTCATCACCCACATACAAACTGCTCTGTGTGGGTCCTGATCACTGAGGAACAGGGTAATACAGTATACGGAGAAACAGATGGACTACAGTCTGTAACTGTAGAACTTAAAATTGCTCCATATGCTAAGTAGGACTGATGAAATGGACAATGTGTGTAAATACGAGGAGGTGTATCCACGAAAATGGCTGGTGAGTGTATGTTGAAGTCACTGATAAACCATAAGACGTTTGTGCTGTTCACTCTCATTCGATGGTTGTTTGCTTTATAACCCCCAAAACTGCTTTTTTTCAAGAACTAGTAGACCTACGTCAGACCTCCATCTGCCAGCTTTGTTAGCCAATAGGTTCAGCTGAATTGTGTCCTGCTCCCCCAATCAGATCCTGGCGTTTGCCTTCCTGTCTACATATCCGTGTTCTCAAGGCGGGACTGAGCAAAGAAGACTTGAGCAGTGTGTGAACAGGAGTAGCCTCAGCACCCCGCCCTTGAACACAAATATTGACATGACGTTTGGAGCTTTTGCCCAAATAGAGTCTAAGGACACCTCAGCAATCCAGATATAGTAAAATCCACACACCCATTCATTCACCTACGTGCGGCCTTCTAGGATGTAAGGAAACAGTGAACATACAGTAATATTAAAGCTGTCTGCAGCTACTCCTAAAAAAGTGCACTCACTTTGAGATAACTGATACGTAAGCAGTAGTGTACAGTAACCCAAGTTAAATGTGTTAGTGTACTGTAAGTAGTGTGTTGGTGTACAGTAACCCAAGTTAAATGTGTTAGTGTACTGTAAGTAGTGTGTTGGTGTACAGTAACCCAAGTTAAATGTGTTAGTGTACTGTAAGTAGTGTGTTGGTGTACAGTAGCTCAGTAAGTGTAATGTGTTAGTGTGCTGTAAGTAGTGTGTTGGTGTACAGTAACTCAGTAAGTGTAATGTGTTAGTGTACTGTAAGTAGTGTGTTGGTGTACAGTAACTCAGTAAGTGTAGTGTGTTAGTGTACTGTAAGTAGTGTGTTGGTGTACAGTAACTCAGTAAGTGTAGTGTGTTAGTGTACTGTAGGTAGTGTGTTGGTGTACAGTAACTCAGTAAGTGTAGTGTGTTAGTGTACTGTAGGTAGTGTGTTGGTGTACAGTAACTCAGTGAGTGTAGTGTGTTAGTGTACTGTAAGTAGTGTGTTGGTGTACAGTGACTCAGTGAGTATAAGTAGTGTACTGTAAGTAGTGTGTTAGTGTAGTGTAGTGTAGTAGTGTGTTGGTGTACAGTAACTCAGTGCGTTAGTGTAGTGTGTTAGTGTGTAACTGTAAAGTAGTGTGTTGGTGTACAGTAACTCAGTAAGTGTAGTGTGTTAGTGTACTGTAAGTAGTGTGTTGGTGTACAGTAACTCAGTAAGTGTAATGTGTTAGTGTGCTGTAAGTAGTGTGTCGGTGTACAGTAACTCAGTAAGTGTAATGTGTTAGTGTGCTGTGAGTAGTGTGTTGGTGTACAGTAACTCAGTAAGTGTAATGTGTTAGTGTACTGTGAGTAGTGTGTAGGTGTACAGTAACTCAGTAAGTGTAATGTGTTAGTGTACTGTAGTAGTGTGTTGGTGTACAGTAACTCAGTAAGTGTAATGTGTTAGTGTACTGTAAGTAGTGTGTTGGTGTACAGTAACTCAGTAAGTGTAATGTGTTAGTGTACTGTAAGTAGTGTGTTGGTGTACAGTAACTCAGTAAGTGTAATGTGTTAGTGTGCTGTAAGTAGTGTGTTAGTGTACAGTAACTCAGTAAGTGTAATGTGTTAGTGTACTGTGAGTATACTTTATATAGTACTATAGGTGTACTATAACTCTCTACACTACATTGTAAAGTCTAATATATTTCCTATCAGGATTCTTGGCTACAAAAAAATCTGCAGCCACGCCTTCAAAGTTCGGTTTCATTGTTCTGAGAACACCAGCAGGCTCTTTGTTGGATGTGTCTGTCTCCTCTTCTCAGTGAGGAGCCTCTTGAACAGCTACACATCCTTTCAGACCTCCATAGCATTGAGATTTCATCTCACAGTGGAAGAATGGAAAGAAACACCTGTGGATGTTCTCAGATCTGAAGCAAGAGTGAAGTTTGATGTTTTCCTCTCTCTCAGAAAAGCTTTTAGTTCTGATGGGGACAGTTTTGGTGGTCTACCAAGGGTCACATGTTTACATTTATCATTCCTGGTAACCTTTATCTTCCTTCCCAGCACTGCAATCCCACACTTCCTTCTGGGTGCAACTATTAATTTGACGATGAGGGTAAATATCACTCAAAATATGTCATGCTAGAGCAAGACTTCATCTGTACTGTTACATCGTTTGTTTAACGGACGTCTGCAGGACCCCTTCTACTAGAAATACATCTGATTACACTTGGTTACACCAGCCACATGATGCACAGAGTCCATTGTCTCTGAACTGATATGGTACAAATCCCTTGTGGTCAAATGTCCTTTCCTTTATGCCGTCCTGAAGAATCCACGCTATCATCCTCCACCACAAATGAAAGAGAGAGTCAGACGTTTTCCTGAAGGACAGAGGGACACGGCGGTGTAACGGTTTGTCCGTACAGCTTGCTTGTGAAGGAGGCCTGGTGTTGTTTGAGCTCTGGACAAAGACAGCATTGATTTGCAGTAGTCACATTATCCCAGAGCTCCTGCAAGGCAGGGTCTTTGTCAGGCTTGAATCACAGCTTTATTCACCCAGAGAGGCGGATTGCTGAGGATGTGCTCAGTGAGGCCCTCGTTTACCGTGAACTGAAATGGACTGCTTGTACTCATAACCTACGACTTATCACTTAACCAGACTGCTTTGAACAGCGGTTGTGGATGGTAAAGGTTTTTCACTGTGATAAACTCCTTACAGTGGTCACTGGCTTCACAGGTACCACAGACTGTGCTACATTCAGACTTAGGTTTGTTTCTCACTGTCATTCTCATGGGACTCTAACAGTTATTAGTTATTCTCTATTTTGTATTGCATCTCGTCCCTGTCCAATGAAAAACAAGTATCTTCCAAATATTAACTTTACAGGACAACCCAAAACCTAGTTTAAATATAATGTAAGTCAATGGAACCAGACATTTTTCTGAGCAGTTTTGGGCCATTTCTGTTGGTCCAGTCATCATGAAATTTTCACACAATGTAAATGGCAGATTTTGTGGTTAAATCATGCATAAAAGTAAAAATGAGCAAAAATGGAGATACATATTTTCAACCGACAGCGATGATATGACTGTAAAATCTGATCCTTTTTATGTTGCTGTTGTGGTTGTGTTGCTATCTGGTATGGACCAAAAGAGGATGGGTTCCCATTTTGAGTCTTGGTTCCTCTTGAGGTTTCGCCCTCTTGCTCTGAGGGAGTCCAAGGAAACTGTCTGGAGTGAAATGTGCAGAGCAAACTAACAACTTTTCCAGGATCCTGTTAAAGATGTGGGAGCCGGAATTCCTGATCACCAGCTTGAACACCATGGCCACTGACAGATGACTGGAAAGGGTATGAAAAGTGCCAACATCTCCTTCTCAGCCTGAAGAGGTAGAGTTCTGCATGTATAATCTGCCATTGCTATTGATCTGTTGTCACTGTTTACAGTATTCAGTATAACTACAGACCACAATTCCTGTTCCAGAAATGATAATAGAACATCAGAGCCATAATAAATCATGCTCTCCATACTTCAGTACATTTGAAGATAAATACTTTAGTACTTTTACTCCAGTGGAGGTCTAAAGGGAGAAACTTCTACTTTTACTGATAGAATATTTTACATTCCTCCAACACTGGTTGCTTCTGCTGGGCTGGAGGGTGATCTTTGGGTGGAGCCAGGACTGTTATGCAACAGTCTAGGATTTTGGAAAAAACAGCACATTTTACCATCCTGTTTCGTGAATGCAAAATTTGTATCTGAAGGCGGAACAACAGTGTTTGAGGTTCACAGTAGAGAGTTCTATGCATTGAACTCTCATTATTCATATGTGAGAATATGAGTTGTATGACTTTATGGCACCTTTACATTTTCTTTTGAAGCTACTGTAAAGCTGTCTTAGGCTGTAAATAGAGCATTCAGACTTTCAGAGCATTCGACTTTCACTGAGGACTTTCAGTGAGGGAGCAAGAAATGTAGATGCATCAGACATGCATTAAAACTCCTGATGCTGCAGTACGTTTTCCCAGAATGAAAAATTTCATACTCATATTTAGCCCATGAGCGGTTGTGGGCTAGAGGCTAGGGAACCAGTCTTGTGACCGAATGATCACCAGTTTGATTCTCTGACCGTCAGTAACAACTGAAGTGCCCTTGAGCAAGGCACCTGTTTCCTAGTTGCCATGGATAGGGCTGCCCACCACTCTGGGCATATGTGCTTACTGCCCTTTAGTGGGTATGCGTGGTTCTTCAAAGATGGGTTAATTGAGGAAGACGGTTTCCTCTGTGTGTGCGCTGAAATGGTGGAAAAGGGCCCTAAACTCTCTCCTCAGAGAATCATTGGCCTAATTAGAAGAAGTTTTGACATAAATGGTGGACATCCATTGAAGGGCTCTTTAAGACGTCACATTAAGGGGCTTTATGTTAAGACTGTATAAGCAAGTACCCCAATTACAGGATACAACTCTACTATAATTTCACCTTTGCGTTTTTATGCCCCGTGGTATTATTATTTAGCTGTTGGTGTGTTGATTTTGTACGTTTGTTGATTATACGGTTTCCTGGGAACAAACATGAAACACCGAACAAATAAAAGACCTTAATGCGTGATTGTCGAATCAGCGGTTGTAAGGACACGTCAGTCCTTCTAAAGTGTGTAAACAGTCAGGCAGTTTCCTTGTTTAGAGCCCTGTTCTATAGGAGGGCAGGCGTGAAGGGATGGGCTTCCACCAGGACATTCCAGCCTGCTGCCATAGACATGAACGCATGAAACGGTTTGTACATAAAACACGCCTAGCGTTTTAGCAGAACGAGAGAGAGACAGGACGAGAGAGAGAGAGAGAGAGAGAGAGAGAGACAGAGAGAGAGAGAGAGAGAGAGAGAGAGAGAGATAGAGAGAGAGAGAGAGATAGAGAGAGAGAGAGAGAGAGAGAGAGAGAGAGAGAGAGAGAGAGAGAAAGACATTTCCCTTCATTTTTGGTTAAAAGTAAAAAAAATCTTGGAAAATAAAATCATTATGAATGAAGTCATTCAGAGGGGTTTTTAGCACAGCAGTGGTAACAGGACCCAGATACTGTAGGTTTATCGCCTCTATAAGCTCCGTCATCAATAACTGCTACATCAAACTGCTACACATTTTTATTTATGATTTATTGTTTAAAATTAATTTCAGGGCAGAGAGGTACATCTAGGGCATAGGTAGTGAAATAGCCCACAAAGTCCCGTTTGTATTGTAGACACCACGGCCTCTGGTTCCCATCACCACCATTATGGAGAAATCTAGAGAGTCAGTTAGTTTCCCTTCTCTATAAACCACTCTGAATGACTCTGCTTAAATCCCAACGCTTTATTCTACAGATATATTTATGCCAGTGGAATCAGAAATGAAAATCTGAGAAAATGGCTGCCACAGTTTCTCCCAGTCCACTGCAGCTGAAATCTGCAGGAAAACTCAGCAGATATGTCCAACTTCAACAAACCCACTTCCTTCCTCTGCCCTCCACTCTTAGCCCTTTGCTACGGCTATGATCAGAGGAATTTAGGATTCCAACAGCCCGTCAGCAGCTCTAAGACAACAACCCAGCTAACAGGAAACGTTCACAGAACTCTGGGAAGGCTAACGTTACCTACAAATAATAAGGTTATTTAAAAGTATTCAAAGAACGTTTTAAAGATGTTCATAAGTTCAGATAATGTTCCTGTAAGGCTACATGCTAACTAAGACTTAAAGCTTTAACTGCAGCGTACAGAGGATGTTCTGAGGATGCCATCAGGGCCATGGATTATATCACATGATAACAGAATAAAAACATTTCCAGCAAAACATTCAGGAAATGTTTTATGGATGTTACTGAGACTTGAATTGATAGAATGTTCATAGAGAACGTTTTCCTACCTTTAGAAAGAGCATTCTGGGAACTAAAAGAACACTTCCCGCTGAAAACATTAATGGAACGTTGCATTGCATATTCCCAGAACGCTTATAGGACAAATAGTTTCAAGCTGGGAAGGTACCAGCTACAGTGATAACAGTACAATATCTATTAATAAATGTGACTTTTAATCTAAATATTTATATAGGAATAATTCATATTTATTCCTTTATTATTAGATTATTCTCCATCTCATTACAAGATGATAACTGATTTGTAAATTTATACATGATAAATTACCAATAAAAATGACCAATAATATAAAATACATATACTGTTTAATGCATATAATATACTATGCATATACAGATCGCTACCTTACATTGAATGTAGATAATGGGAGGGTATTCCCACATCGGAATACCACGTCAGGATTACGAACTCTTTTAATGTATGACTGGCATCATGGGTACCATCTGAGCCAATCACAAAAGGCCTAATCATTGAAGTCTCCTAACAGATTTCACGACACAATGCTGACCTGTCCTTGGACCAGGGCCAAGATTGACTCCAACTGATATTCCTGGCTTTTTAGACCCGGAATACCAAGCCATCATAATGAGCATTAACTATATACACTCTATCCCGCTGATAAACTGGAATATGATTAAAACATGGATCTAAAGGGAAATAGGTGTCGGGCCAGCGCACAAAGGTGTAGAAGCATGCATTCCAGAAGAGTGCAGAAGAGGGAGGGGCATGCAGGTGCACAGGTGTATAAATGCTGCTCAGGTAAGAGGTGAATGCCACAGCAGGACCAGGAGACTGAGTCTGAACAGAGGCTGAAGTGAAACCCGAGAGCCGGTGAGAATAGACCATACCTACTAACGCTACCTTCTTTGTCTTGCAAGCTGATCTACTCTCTCTACTTACTTATCTCATACATACCCAGGCAGCACATAGGCTTTCACACTTTTACACTCTCATACCATGCGGCTACATTCTCATGTGCTCATGTTGCTTATCTTATTCACGTGGATTCACTTGCAATAGTTTTGCATGTTGTAGTGCTGAGTTTCACTAACAGTAGCGTGTTGGTCAATCTCCTTTGAGCAGACTGAGAAGATGATTAAAGGATTGCTGGTGCTCTTGGTCCTGGTGACCATGTCTTCTGCCCTGGGAAAGCCTGGGAGCACTCCCACCACCAACAAGCCGGAGAAGAAGGAGAAACGAGTCCCTCAGACTCTCTCCAGAGGTGAGTTGTCTTTCCTTCTGCTTTGCTTAAGTGAAAGCACTGATTGTATGCGACCATGCTGACAACGTGGGTGAGCAGCCCCTGTGCACTTAAGCCCAGTTTGAACCTGAGGAAGTCCTGGAATCCTATCAAAGCACAGGATCTTTAACTGTCGTACTGCTTTGTCATGCATCAGCCAATACCACGATCTCATCTTACAAGAAGTCATTTTAAATTCTTTCTCAGGGTGGGGTGATCAGCTGATCTGGGCTCAGACGTATGAGGAGGCACTCTTTTGGGCACGCTCAAAGTGAGAAACGTTTGCTGTACTACTGCAGTGTGCATTGTGTTGATTCAGCTTCCTCTTGCATGATCAGAGTATGCAGAATTATTGCATGGTACGTTGTGCATTTGTGTAATGCAACCACACTAAGAGTGTTAATCTTTCCCTGTATCTGAAACGCTTTTCCACAGGAACAAGCCTCTCATGGTTATTTTCCACCTGGAAGACTGCCCACACAGCCAATGTAAGACTTTAACTTACTCATCCCTCAAATTAAAATTCAGCCCGGAGTAATCATGCCCCTCTGCAGTGTCGGTTATATCACTCCGATTTTACCCTCCTTCATGGACCAACATTAACCCATTTACACCACACCTTTAAACGGCCTACATCACACATGTTTCATTGCATTTAATTTATAACCTTCCACTGATGGCCCTTGTGGACCAAAGATGGTCAGAATGTCTTTGGTAATGGTGTGAAATGAATGAGCTCTGCTCTGATTGGCTGGCCAGCATTGTGACACTTTAAGAAAAAAAGAGCTGTGCTCTGAAACATGGCACAGCACGAGTGGGTGGGGCTAAACTGCTTAAGGCAGTTAGTCATGACATCACAGAAACAGGATTTTGTGTGGCATACTTTCTATATATAGACTGTCTGAAGTGGATAGTTCATCATGCGTTACAAAATATTTAAAAATACTTTAAAATATTTATTTTATTAAGTTTGGAAAATTCAGTTTTACATGATTTGGGATCTTTGACAGACGATGCTATTGCTAAATAATTAATATATCATAAGATATAATTGAATCAAACTGAACTGAACTTAATGTAATTAAACGGAATTCAACTGAACTGAATTAATTTAAACTGAATGAAACTGAATTAAATCATTTTGATATTTATATAATATTTTTCATCTTTCTAAGAGAAAGTAGAGGTGTGAACTGTGGCAGCTTCAGTTCACATTGGGATTAAACACGGTTGCTTAAGAGTTTATTCATGCATCATATGAGCTGTAGACTAGAAGAGAGGATAGATAACACTGCCAGACGTTAAACAAGCAAGCAAATATTTGTTCTGCTCTTTCAACAGCTCTGAAGAAGGCTTTTGCTGAGGATAAAGAAATCCAGAAGCTGGCTGATGATGACTTCATTCTCCTGAACCTGGTGGTGAGTTCTTAGATTCAAGACTCAAGCATTTATTTTCATATGCACAGAGAAACCAGCAGTTGTGCTGTACAATGAAATTCTTACTCTGCACTCGCTCCCGGACTTCAAGTACTAAACAATTACAATATAAATACTAAGTACTAAATAAGAAAGAAAAGACCAGAGAGAAGACAAATATATGTGTGTATATAAATGAAGAAAATGTAGAATATTAGTTCATTTAATACTGATAAAAATCTGTAACCTGTGCTGGAATGCCCGTGAACCTGTGTTGAAATGTCCTTTCTCTACAGTATGAAACCACCGACAAACACCTGTCTCCTGATGGCCAGTACGTCCCCAGAATCGTGTTTGTTGGTGAGTGTCCCAACACCACCACCCCACCCCCTAACTTAAAGTTGAAAGCTATTCAGGTTTAGCATCCCTCCCTCAAAAGAAAGACTGAATTAAACCATCCCTCTGCTTTACCACAGATCCCTCCATGACTGTCCGTGCCGATATCACTGGCCGCTACTCCAACCGCATGTATGCCTATGAGCCAAACGACATGAAGCTCTGTAAGTACAAACGGGTGCAGTTGACCACATTTGTGGTTCTTTAAGGGTGCTTTCTTACAGACAACAGTCCTATATAGAACCATGAACTCCATTTGTATGCTTAATCTTGCATCATAAAAAACGGTTCTTCACATTAACAGAGAAAGTGTTGTATACGGTTCTATATAGTACCAAAAAGGGTTCTGCTTGGGTGGGTTCTGATATTAGTCGACAGCTTGACGTCATAACAATAGCGGAAGCCTGTTTGGGACTATATACAACATACTGACTATTCTTCTGTATAATGCTACGTCCAGGCATTAACACCGTTTGTCTACATTCTTACAGTGTTGAGCAACATGCAGAGAGCCAAGAAGTTCCTGAAGACCGAGTTGTGAAAAAGTCCTTTAGGGCTTTCCAGCTGAGACTGGACGTTCTCCTCACTGAGAGTTTAAGTCTGTTATTCTGTTTACTGATGTAAAGACAACGCACTGTAAATCTCTATACTCACTTTTGGACTCCTTTTTTATGATTCTGTTACTGTCGACCTTGAAGCTTTTCATCTAATGCACAGCATCAGTGATGCATTGCTTTTTCAGAGTAAATTAAAGAAACTCCTCTGAACTCATGTGTTTCAGCATCCTCATTTCTGAAGTAATACAGTGTAAAGCTTAAGACCTCGTGTGGAAACAACATTTAGTTCATGTGAAAGCAAGTGAACACAGCCTTTATATAGAACACACTTAATTATGGCCTTTTTTCCAGCACACTGTTTCTATATCCATCGATCAGCCATAACATTAAAACCACTTCAGTGTATCTACACTTATCCATTTGATCAGCTCCTCTCCACATAGGCACACTCTGTAGTTCTACAGTTACAGACTGTAGTCAATCTGTTACTCTGTATACTTTGTTACCCTGTTCTTCAATGGTCAGGACCCCCACAGGACCACCACAGGGCCACTACAGAGCAGTTTTTGTGTGGGTGGTGGATCATTCTCAGCACTGCAGTGACACTGACTGGGTGGTGGTGTGTTAGTGTGTGTTGTGCTGGTGTAAATGGATCAGACACAGCAGTACTGCTGGGCACCTCAGTGTCACTGCTGTACTGAGAATCGTCCACCGACCAAAACTAATCAGCCAACAACGTCCTGTGGGCAGCGTCCTGTGGGCAGCGTCCTGTGACCACTGATAATGGACGAGAGGATGAGCTATTGTCTCTGACTTTACATCTACAAGGTGGACCAGTGAGGTATGAGTGTCTAATAGAGTGGACAGTGAGTGGACACAGTCTTTAAACACTCCAGCAGCACTGCTGTGTCTGATCCACTCACACCAGCAAAACTCACACTAACACACCTCTACAACATCAGCCTCACTGCAGTGCTGAGAATGATCCACCACCCAGTTAATACCTGCTCTGTGGTGGTCCTGACTATTAAAAGACAGGGTGAAAGACGGATAACAAAGTATATAGAGAAACAGATGGAGTACAGTCTGTAACTGTAGAACTACAAAGTGCTCCTATATGGTCAGTAGAGCTGATACAATGGACAGTGAGTGTAGAAACATTGGGATGGTTTTAATGTTACAACTGATTGGTGTATTACATTTACCACACGCTAATAAGACTTAATGTCTAAAATGCACCAGACACAGAGCACCCCCCACGCCCAGCAAATAAACAGCAGTATGCATTACAGTGTGTAGAAGTGTGTTCTCTGTAGACCTTTGCCGATCCAAGATCCACCTGTTTACTACTACAAAGCTTAGTGGCTCACAAGAAAACTGAAATCCACTCTTTTAAAGAGAGTTTGCTGATACAGAAAATCTGAGGATTAGATCCTTATAAAGCTCAGACCATCCATTTCAGTTCACTCACAGAAACCAAAATGTGTAGTTACATTAAATAAGGTTGAAAGGGAGAAAGTAGGAATTTGAATATTACAAAGTGACCTTTCCAGCCCACTCTTCCGCACAGTACAAGACCATGGAGCCGTAGAAGTTGCTTCAGGGCCCACTGGTGGTCCCAGCCCACTAGTGAGGAAGCCTGATGTATAAGATGCAGCATACATGCATGCAGAATATAAAGAATAAACTTGGGCTAAGAAAGGCATCATAGCTGATGATTGTCTGTGGTAACCGAGCGTACGCTGGTGTTCCTTACAGATACAGGTGTGGTTGGAACGTGCTTCTTTTGGTTGAAACATCGATGAGATGTAAAGTCACTGTAGAGAAACAGTGGTGGTGACGAGAACCAGGGCTCACCATATCAATAAGGCAAATATGGTCATTTTATATCCTTTCCAAAATGACCAGAAGAGTTTATATATGTCGATGATGGTAAAAAAAAACGGTGACTATTTTTCCTTACAACATTTTGCAATCACCTCTCCACCCTCCAAGCTTTAAGCTAAGCAAAGTCTCCAGCATCAGGCAGCGTATTAATAACAGTTCCATGTAATCTTTTTGTGGCATTAAAAGCTTCAGACATCTGGTTCCTCTCACACTGTGAGAAGCTGGGAGCATTTCACACCAAACCTCTCAGAATGACTCTGACCTGTAACCATTAATTGATGCAGAAATGGTGGAATTCCCCTTTGAGGCAATATTCCAAAGAACCCTTTTATTTCATATGTATGTGCCTCCTGGAAGTCGATCACGCTTGAGTGATCCGCCCCAAGGCTGAAGGTGAAAAGTTCCCAGCTCAGGCCTGTATCCCATAAGGAGTGGCCAGAGGGAAATGGCCAGTGCATTTCCTGGATCCCACTGTTGCCTGGTGACCAGTAGGCAGCCGAAAGCAGCTTTTGTTCTGCACCGAGTTGTCGGCTAACAAAGCCGTGCGTGTCAGTCCCTGATTGGTTATCGGACCGGAGGAAACGCTTTTTTTTAAATATAGGAAACGTCAATAAAATCCCTCACTTAGCATGAGAAAAGAGAAGAGGAGAAAAGAAATAGAAGCTAGCTCAATAGAAACCCTTAATTTACACCGCACAGAAACTGGGTAACAATGCATTCTTTATTCTGGTGTTTTCCAAACGCATGAGTGCATAGTTCACAGAACCACGGGATATAGGTGCACACTGTAGTAAAGGATTCATGCAAGGCAAAACCACAAGCACACACACAAAAACCAAACAAACAAAAAACGAGTTATACAGACATTTGTGGACCCCTGTTCAAATTGCACATTGTTAGTTTTCCATTAGAAAATAAGATGAAACATTCTCTGCAGAAAACACACATCCGCTCATTTTAATATACACTAATTATCAAAAAATAGCTGCACCCAGAGGGAATCAACCGACAGGAATGAAACTTGGTGGGTAGGCTTGACATCATGAAACACGTGAATGATTCAAGGTTCATGCTCAGCCGTGCATGTGATGTAAGGAGGGCAGGACTTATCACTCTACCTGACTAACCCAACAGCCACGATTGTAGACATTCAGTAAGCGGTGATGGCCTCCATGAGTAATCTTGTAACTGCCAGCACCATTGACAAGCAACGGCACGATGGAGGACTACATGCACACAGACAGTTACACTGACTGCCCTTAACACCACATCAGCATCACCAAAGACTGCAATGGTGTCGTGCTAGACTGTCAGTGAGTGATTTAGAATGGCAGCGGGTCATCTTCAGTGACTAGTCCCACTTTTGTCTTGGTGGAGACGACCAAGAAACCTGTGTGTGGAGGCACCTTGTTCAGCAACAAGAAGGGGTTACTAAACCCCTCCCGCAAAATCTGTAGGAATTATTAGAATATTCAAGCTGCATGGGATGGGTTATCACAGGTCACCATTAGGAACCTCTACCACTCTATGCTGAGACGTCTGGCATGTTGCATTAGCAAACATGGTGGCCCAACGCCATACTGAGAGACACTACTTCTGTAGGTGCAGCTCAATAAATATTGACTGTATCAGTCTAAATTTACCATCATTTACTGTTTCTGGTAACCTTTATCTTCCTTCCCAATAGCACT
The DNA here is from genome assembly GCA_024036415.1 of Prochilodus magdalenae. Lineage (NCBI taxonomy): Eukaryota > Metazoa > Chordata > Actinopteri > Characiformes > Prochilodontidae > Prochilodus > Prochilodus magdalenae. The sequence continues at coordinate 457,230 of JAMWET010001837.1, forward strand.
GCGATCCCACTCTTTTCTTGCTATTCAAACCAGCATGGACACAAAGTATTGTAGAACGTATAGGAGTATTATAGGAAGGCATCTATGCTGCCTTCAAAAAACAGAGGAACACTAGCAGGTTTATACAGGAACCTTAACGCTTTATACAGTCAGTAGAAATCAGACATGACTTTGTGCCTTGCTGCCTCTGAACACTGTATAAGTAGGCAGCATTTAAGAAGTTACAGTTTACCAATGTTCACTACAACAACCTCTTTGAAGGATGTGTTAACTTTGGAAAGAAGTCCTGCAGCTGCAATGAGCTATCATGTCTTGTGCTTATGTTACAGCTAGTGTCAGAGGAAACATTTCACTGGTACAATGAAGAATAGTTCCATTACATATCTGCAAATTATGAAAACAAACATCACATGGTCGAGAAAAAGGCCAAAGACGAAAAAGAGAGGTCTTCTGCAACATCCTAAACAGACCTCAAAATCCAAAATCAGGTCCATCTCAGGAGGTGCAAGCTAATGGATTTGCTGTGGCCAACAGAGTCTCCTCATCTACACATCATTGTGACAAGACCTCAATTGAGCAGTGCATACATGCCAGCCCAATAATAACACAAAACTAGAACCCTTTTCCAAGAAAGAATGGATAAACATCTCCCAAACAAAAACTGAAAGACTACAAAAAGCATTTACATGTGACAGTAGCCAAAGGGGGGAGGTTTGATCCTGGTCCCCTTTTCTCCATTTTGTCATTTAGAAACTGTAAACTACTGTATACTGTAAAAGCGTGAACCTGCGGTCACTTAGGCAACTAACAAAAATGTGCAATTTGACCAGGAGTACCCAAACTTATGCATATGACTGTAACTATGATCTGAAATGTGAACTTCATTCAAATTAAGGGGGTTTCACATTGCTTGTATGGTTCAGTAGTCAAATCATCCATGAAGACCTTCCAGAAATGCCATGCATAATCGGTCACGCAGACATTTCAGTAAATCTGACGGTAAACATTAAAGAGACGTTAAACTGCAGATTAACGGGTCAAAAATCACGGCGATCAGTTTATTGCATTCATGATCAGCAGCCTCAGAGTGACTGATTGTGTGCATGTACACAAAGAGGACTGGGTGGCATATCGACATATGACTTCATAATGACTTCATCATTTAGAAATCGCTTACAGGATTCAGGAATGTAAAAAGCCGTATTCGTCCTGTCTTATTACATACTGATGATAACAACTGACGAGAACAGAAACATTGACATGCAGGTACATACTAGTCTTAGTGCAGCCCATTTTTCTCTTACAGTGATGACTGACTTTTCTTCACATTCTGAAATTTGTGGTTTTAGACTGATCAGAGCCCAGAGGAAGTGTTTACTGCATAAGTTAAAAGTGTCAGTTCCATCGTGACATTTGTAGTGGTTGCAGCCTCGTTCGAGACGTCCCCAAACAAAAATAACGTACAGATTTGTGTTTTGCTTCACGACACTGCACCCTTGAAAATGATCAGCGCACACACAGCAGCAGAAACAAGCAGTGATCTCCACTTCAGAGAAAGCAAACGCACACTTCTCGTCTCTTACAGAGCTCCGGTAAGAAGTCCAGCGAATAGAAGAGTACACAGGACGTCACTACGACAGCCATGTCGTCGACTACAGGAAGGCACTGGGATTGGCCCGTGGGTCCTTTTGGTTTCTGTACCTGTATGTTAACCACACGCCCAGGATCTGAAACAGGGGAGAGAAGAGGAAAGGTGAGAGTTTAGGAGCTGCTCAATAAGGGTGAGACATACAGCACATGAGTGGTGGGGTAATGTCCTCCAAAGTAATGTGCTACAGTAGCATGATAGCCCTTTCCTGTAACAAAGGAAATCATGCCAACTGTAAAGGAAGTTCTCCACTTCAGTGGAAAAACATGAAATGCAATCCACACATGGCTAGGAAATGTAATAAAGGCATGACTATATTACTTTCCTCTCTGTAATACAACATTTTGGCATACTTTCTAATTACTGCTGTTTAAATGCAATCTTGTGTGCTTTGCATTTCATCATTTTGGCCAGCACATGTTCAATATCATGCGAGCAACTTGAAATCATTCCTGCCTTTTTATTATGGTGCATATCCTGCACATCAGCTATGAAAGAGTAACATAATATGTGCACTGTAGTTCACCATTTCCACTGTTAGGACTGCCTTTCAAAGTGGGAAATGCAGCGTGGTGCAGCACTGTGCTTCCACCGCACAGTGGAAAACAATATATCTAGGCCCTTATTACATGCAAGTATTCAAAACTGGCATTAGTTCAGCATTCAGCTTTTACTCTCTCGCTACTGCATCTCACACTTATACACTGTGGTGACAGCTTGGTAATAGCAATCTAATTATTTTCCATACAGCAAATATAAAAAAGTAAATATAAAACTATGGTTAAAGAGCCCTGTGCAGAAGAAGAGAGAAACCCAAGATCACTGTAACCGAACAGACTGGATTTTAGCTCACAGCTAATGTATTCCTAGGCAATTAGTTTAGGACCAGTCACCAATCTTAGATGTTATCAAGCATACTGGGCGGTCTTGTTCAAAGTCAGGGATGGTGACGGCCTCCTAACTGATGTTAACTGTGACTGGTTAAACACAGTGCTGAAAGGACTGGTTTTTCCTGTACATTCCACATGGTGCAGATTTGTGTGGGTAGAAGAAAAGTAAGGGGAATCGAGAACTTTTTCCAGGAAGTACCAAGTAAAGTAATTCCTGAATGCACATTACATAGGACTTACTTTTTTTTTTTTTTGCTAAGGTTGAACAAACTGAATACACCAGTTAAACAGTAGAGCTTCATGGTATATGAATGGAGAGGAACTCAACTTCAGCCTTTAACAAGCAACTAATGCTGGTTTGTTATGTAACTGCAGTTGATAATGATAATGTGCCATTTGTGTCAGAATTCCATTATTGGTTCATGCGCTTTACCGCTTTCAATCAGATGATGTGATCAAAACACACTTTTGCATAATTGATTATGAAAACGAAATCATCTTTATATCGTCCAGCCCTACTGCTCATGCAAAGTGTCGCCGGCTCACAGTAACAACAGCAGATGGCATTCACACACAAAGACGTAATGTGCCTCTTTCAGATGATGAGTAAGTGAGAATCTCAGCTTTAAAAGCGGCAGATGGGGTATCAAAATACCAAATATCATCTCATAATCACAACATCATCTAAACGACTAAAGATTCAGGGTGGAAAGGTCTACAGTGAACCATGACATCACGCACGATGAACAATATCAGCATTACCATAAAAACTGATGAGCCTTGCAGCATGTTGGACATAGCAACGACCCAATCATGTGATATGGATGAAGACTGGCCTGTTTTACTTTTTGCTGGATTAGCCGTCATAGAAACACACATACTCAGAGCAAGACGAGCTGTTTGACTCATTTGCAGATTGTGACCTTCTGCAATATCAGCACCGCAAAGGGCAATACTGCGATAAGAGTTAACACTGTACTGCAAAAGCAAAAGCATAAGCATGTGTTGAGAAAGTGAAAGTTTAAAAAAAAAAGGAGAGGAAGGAGAAGGTTTAAAGACGCTTACCTCAGTGAAACTGAAGAACAGGCCAATTCCTCCCACGAAGCGCAGCACCTCCCCAGCATGCTCTTGAATCTTCGCAGCACAGGTGTCACATTTGGTATGAGAGAAACAGGCCTATAGGGAGAGACACAGCAAGGCACAGCAAGTTATATCATATGCCAGAGTAAATGATGGGACAGGCACGTTCAGAGCTACGGACCAGATGCAAGGTCACAGGTGCTGCCGGTAAAGGATCTGAATTAAATGACACCATTTATACACCTCACAGTATGCATGCAATAAAAGTCGACCTTCAGTGGCGGCTTGCAGGAAGCTGCACCAGCCCTGTGCTTTACTGCTAAAGAATTCAAGCAGGTTCTGACCTCATAATACACTAGGTCAACATTACATATTAAAGCATGCAGAGCACATGCTTAGGGTTATTGGCCCTGGTGGAAAACAAATAAAATGCCTATATTTGTACTACAGATGCTGGAAACTGATGATGCTGGTACTTCTGAGAAACCAACCTGCATCACAGAAGGATAGCCTCACTATACCAAAAACGATTCACCTTGTGTGTTTAAGGGGGTAGTGACTTTAGGCTCCGCCAGATGGCGGTGCATGAGAATGATCAGGCTACAAATACCTATGGGGGTGTGTGATGGGATGACTCATAGATTGAGAAGAGGTGGGAGAGTGCCTTGTGAATGTCTCGTTCCATGTGTGGAAAATGGCTCCAAAGCAGGAGTGACTGTATTTCAGTGTGCCAAAGACCATAGTGTGAAGGAAGTAGCTGAATCTGCAGGTGTATGGAAGCATACGGTCATATGGGTCTACTAGTAGTGGGTAAAATCCTAGTCTAGAGGAATTTCTCCTCAGAATTGTGCCAGGGAAGGCATCCACCAAATCTGGCCCAACTGCACAACGCTTTGATGTAAGAGCAGCTGAAAACTGATGTGACCTACATCCAGAAACTTACTCATGGAGGTATTACACACAGTTAAGCATGTTTTAGTCACAGGTGATCAATTTTTTACCCGTTGAGCTTCTCATAAGACCCATCCCTGTGATAAACCAATACCATCTGCATAGGTGTTTCACATACTAAGAATTCTAATCAAGGTGCAGATGAAGCAATCTGTAGACCTGTAGAACTAAAGTTTTTCTAAAGAGTTTTTATATTCTTTGAAATGAGGATGACAATAACCCTCTGACCAAACTGCAATGCATTTCACTTATAACAAGCAGAGTTTTAGAGTTATTGAGTGAAATCAGTCACTGAGCAGATGTGCATGTGTGCATAGGAATTACAGCAGCGCAGGTTCTGTTCACGTCCACATGCGAGAATCCACAGCAGTTCAGGCTTTTCTCTACGTCTCTCTGAGTGCTCTGGGAATTGTTCCAGCCCACCTCCAACAGGTGATTCTACACAAACACAAAGGAAAAGCATTACAGGCGCTCTACCATGTAAAGGGGAATTCCATCCATTTCAGACTTTAAGCAATTCAGTCCATGAGAGGTGAACAAAGTCTTTTAGAGGGGTTTCATGTGAAGTGGTTCATTGAACAGATATGATTACACCCAGATCTCTTTACAGTGGTGATAGGAAGGGGTCACTGTGTCTACTACACAAATATAGCCAATATAATCCAAAACCAACAGTGAACTTACACAGTTTTACAGTGTTTTATATGTAATGTTGAAGATGGTAAAAAGTCAAAAACCTGAAGAAAAAAAAACAATATGGAGGGCTATTTTGCCACACAACTCCCTGCATGTAGCGCTCCGCCGTAAATGGATTTTAATGCATGAAATCAATTACACTTTAAGCTAAAACAGTCATCACACAGACTATTCATAACTCTCAATAAGAGCTTTCAGAATCATTAAACTTTATTGCAGATTTTTTTGGAGAAATTGGTGGAGTTCCCCTTTAAACACAACCCTAACACTATCTTTGATGACTCACGCAAGCACACATCAATGGATAGATTGCCTTTCTACGTATTAATTCATCAGTATTATTATTATTATTATTATTATTATTATTATTATTATTTCTCAGAAACCCATCCTAAGGGGACAAACGCTTGTGCATCCATACAGACTGCTGTGAACAGAAATGGAACACTGGCTGACAGAAATAAAACATAGAGCAGCGAATCAGTCTAAGAGGTTTCTAAAAATACACAGTGTGCCGTAAAACTGTTCAGCATAGGTTAATGCAGTCGTCCCGCCACCAGGACAAACTACTGCTGAGAAAAGCAGACTGCCCTTGCTTTCTGCGATGGCCTGTAGTTAATTAACTTCATGCCTATGAGCCAATGTAGCTGATGCACCCTAACTAAAGGCATTATACATGTTGGCCAGGGTTTAAAATTCTGCATGATTGAGTATGTTACATGCTCTGTCTTACCTGCTGCTCTTTGTTGATGGCCAAGCACGCGCTGGACACTGAGAACTGGACCACGAATACTAGGAACAGGATAATCATGTACTAATAAACAACTGTTAAGGAGAGATAAAGAGCGCAGCTGGGAAAGGCTTATTCATTCAAACAACAAGATTTTTTTTTTTTCAGACAAATTAGACAATCTTTGTAAACTTTCAAGTCCCAGCAGACCTCACAAATAAGCTTGTTGGCCAAATTAGGCACTTGGTCAAGAGCAGGTGGGACAGTGCAGTGAATGTCTCGTTCCATGTATAGAAAGGGGCTCCAAAGCAGATGTTAATGATTGGCTAAAAGGAGTGACTGCATTTGGGCGTGCCAAAGATCACAGTGTGAAGTAAGTAGCTGAATCTACAGGTGTATGGAAGTGTATGGTGATACTGGTCTACCAGCAGTGGCCAAAATCCCAGTCTACAGGAAACTCTCCTCAGAATTGTGCCAGGGAAGGCATCCACCAAATCTGGCCCAACTGCACAATTCTTTGACACAAGAGTGTCTGAGCATTGATGTGGCCTACATCCAGAAACTTGTCCAGTACATGCCAAATCTAATCACAGCTGTTACTGGTGCTCGTGGAGGGATCACACACTATTAGGTACGTCTCAGTCACAGGTGATTCTTTTTTTTGTGTTGAGCTTATAACCATAGTGTGTATGTGCACATCATTGAAGTGGGAAGGATACAAAGAAGAGAAGAACTTGATGGTGTTTAATGGCACCAATAAGTCCAGCCAAAGCGACAAAGAAGAGAAAGACTCCCACTCCGATGATGCCTCCCACCACCTGGAAGCTTGAGACCAGGCCAAACCACTTCCCCCAGGCAGCAATGCCGATCATTAGCATGCTCACCATCTGCAGAAGGAGAGGAAGAAAAGGTGGGATGAGAGAAAGAATAAGATCGAATGAAACATGTCAGTATTGCTCATGGAAATGTACAACAGACTTCTGTCAATTTCAAAATAAAAGTCCTCCTATAACAGTACACTTTGTGAAGGCAGCAGTTTGCTAATAATTACTATTCCACTGACTACATTAACCTTTAACCTCAGCAATCAGTAATCTGACCTATTATTATAACAGTGTGATGTTTAACACTGAAAAAGAAAATCCAGCAATGCATTATTGCTTGTGCAGTCCTTTCACTGCCAGCAAGGAACTGACACTCTAAACACTTAATAACAACTTTGCAAAAACTGGTGGACCACCGAAACTGTCCCCATCAGATAAACAGCTCCTATAGCTTTCATCTTTGAGAGAGAGAACATCAAGCTCCACTCGCGCTTCTGATCTAAATACACCCACAGGTGTTTCTGTCAGTCCTTCCATTGTGAGAAGACACCTCAACACTATGGACGTCTGAAAGGCTGTCTAAGAAACTCCTCACTGAGAAAAGGACACAGACACATCAAGCAAAGAAGCTGCAGGGACTGACCACCCCAGAGTCCAGACTCTGACAGGACATTACACTATATATACAAATGGCTCCACAGAATGTAAATGTTGCACCATTTAAGGTGGGACATACTTGAGGTGCCAAAATGTAACTGGTGCACCACCATTTAAGGTGGAACTGGCCTGAGGCGCCAGAAGGTAACTGGTGCCCCACTGTTTAAAGTAGAACGGGCCTGAGTCACCAGGATATAGCTCCAGCACTATTTAAGGTGGAACGGGAAAATTAGAACGAGAAAATAAAAAACAGACTGAATGTAATGAGTGGCCTGGTCCTTATCACTCATGATGAAAGCTAGAACAAAGACAGGACGTGACTGTGTCCGGTCTGGAAGAGAAGGAGAAGGAGAAGGAGGAGTGAAAGGCAACGCCATGAGCTGCGGTGCGCTGGACAAACCAGGCTGCAACCCAAAGCCTCTCAGCATCACAGGCGCACAATACACCTCCCTAAATAATTCATTCACAATCAGCCCGCCGAAACGAGGCCTATTATTTACCAACATGGTCCCCAGCCAAGCCCCTCGCCCCAGATATAAGACCAGCAGCGGCTCCCATATGGCTCCAGCTGCTGCTCTGCTCACTCACCACATACAGCAGGTTGATGGCGCACAGGCAGTTTTTGGAGCAGGTGAAGCCGGAGCAGCTCATGGTCGGGCGATTTCCTCACTGCAGCGAAGCCAGACACGTCCAATCACAAAGACATCACACGGTGATCTGGCGTTCTCGAAGAAAACCAGGTGAGCCGGAGCCGGTGTACCCCAGTGAAGAAACGAACGCGTCAGGCTGCACTAGACTGATAGCGGCTTGGGTTGCCAGGTCCTCTAAAATAACTCAACCAGCCAATTGCAGGCCTCTCACCCCCAGTTCAGGAGGCCCACTGCCCTGCACATTTAAGCGCCTTTCCTGTTTCAACAGACCCACTTTAACCCAATAATGGGATGAGCTGGATCACTAGCTGAATCAATACACAGCCCTGATTTTGAAGAATGCTTTCCTGAAAGGTGCAATGTGTAACAATTTTACATCAAATAAGGCGAAAGTGAATAAGACTGCCATCAGAATGTGGAAACATGTTTACATGGTGTCTACTGAGGTTAGCATGCTAACCACCCAGTAAACATTTGAACCATTGGAATCGTTAAAACAATGTTGAAACCACAGACCTGACTAGATTTAAACACATTTAGACGTCCACGGATGACAATTGTTTACTGGGCAGCTAGCTCCAGCCTGTTGTGTCTGGTAATATAGGTCTAGTAATATAATAAGTGCATAGTTTGACAATTCATATGGGATGAGGGATCTCTGTATTTCCCAGAAATGACCAGAAAAAGCCAGGATTCAAATATCATTGCCCAGGATTATGTGTCAGAAGCCACACTTCACAACATGGACAACACACTGTACGGCTAACTGGCATATAGACTAGCATTAGGCTTTTATGATACGTATCCTTGTAATTCAGCTATTACCAAGAATGCTGTGGATTTTGTCTGGGTCAAATCAAGCTCTGTTTTGGCTGATAGACTCTTCAGGTCACAGAAAGAAAATAAGGGACATATTATCCTGCAGGCTTGTGCATTTTGTAGCCCCACTTTACTCCTTAATGTTTTGTGTAGTAGATCTACTGTGTTTATAATGTCATTTTACTGCACAGACAACAACAACAACAACAACAACCCCCACCCCCACCAAAGTGGTCAAAAGAAAAAAAATGTCCCAAAGGCCTCGAGTAAAGGCAACAAGGCTGGCCAATAGCATGAAATATTATACATTTTATTGCAAAAATACTTTTAAAAGTTATTTTCTTTTGTCAAGTAGATTTTTTTTCAGGTAACATTTTTTTCATTTACTTACAGTATCTACAATGTCATATCATTAAACATCTTAGAAATACATTAACATCTTAGTATTCTTATATTGCTGTCTTCATCATATCTTGAATGCAGCATCCAGTAAGTTCAAATAAACTTGTAGTTACCTCACGAAACTTATGCCTTGTTTCCAACATATCACTTACAGAAAAGGGTTTTACTCCAATCTGGCAACCCTGCTTGGAGGAGGGACCGCCTGGATGAGCTGATTGGTCAGTCTTGCTTGTATAGCGCTGCCAGTTGCTATGACTCACAGGTGAGCATCCATAGAGCAGGCCAGCTCAGATCCATGATGCAGCAGTGCTACTGCAGGCCATGCGAGGCAGGCAGAAGACTGTAGGGATACATGTTTATAAAAACAAGATAAAGGAAGATCTGAAAGAAGTTATATTATGATGAAACATCAGAAAGGTTTATTAATTTGTGCATGGTATAAACGGAGGAATGCTCACCGTGCGGATGTAAATGTAATGTGAATGTGGATACATTTCTTGTTACTCGGTGTTCTTAAGATTCACCACTAGAGGGCAGCAGTTCACCACGGTTTAGCTGTGGCGCGGGGCAGCGGGGTGAGGTGGGTCTTCTCATTGCAAGAGCAGAAAAACTCCGGTGACGTTTTCAGGACTGAGTGCACACGGGAAATCACCATTTTTAAATTCTGTTTGGTCTAAGTTTAGGAGTAATCCATGTCTGGGCAGCTGGCCGTGTCCAGCTCTTAGTATGTAGATCAGGGGTTCTGAAGGGGTGCAAAAAAGTCCAACTGGACTTCTATTGTTGTGTACTGCAGTCTTGACACACTGGACAGATTTCTAAGGCTGTGTTTAGACTGCGGGGAAATCGGATTTGTTACTCAAATCAAATCTTTCGAGATGACGCTGTCCGCAGTGTCATTTGCAAGATATTGGATCATTGCAATCGCTAGTCAAATGTGAAAAATCAATCATATAATCTGGATATACCAAAAGCTGGATTTTGGGTGGCAGTCTGAATAAGGCTTTAAAATAGAAAAGAAAAAAATCCAGACGGCATGGTGGCGTGGTGGATAGTGCTGCCACCTCACAGTAAGCAGGGCCTGTGTTTGATTCTAAGGTGGGGTGACCAGGATCTTTTCTATGTGGAGTTGCATGTTTCCCCCAGGTCATTGTAGGCAAAGTGTTTTTTGTATTACTAGCAACTGACTAGCAATGTCTCAACCAGAGTGACGTAAACATTAACTAGGTAGTTACTGATGCCTACGATGTTACCACTTGTAAGGGTGAAAAAGGTGCGGTGCAGGAGCCAGACACGGAAAAAGGCACTGGTCCCGGGACTCTCTAAAGACACACGCCCAGGACACACTCCATGCGGGGTAGAAGTGGCGTTTATTGGTCCAAGCAACCACAAATCTCACCATTACTGTCCGGAGTAACTTAGAAGCAGCTGCATCAGACGGGAGGCTAGGCTATAACTAGCAGAGAGCTACAGCTCAGCGCGCATGCGCAATAGTCAAGCGCACGTAATCAACAGTTACACACTGCAACCCAGGCAGAAAGGCTGGCGATGTCAGGATACCCAAATCTAATCTGTCACTTTCAATTAACAGTCGTTTAAAAGACCTGCTTTGAGAAGCATGCAATAAACCTGCTGCCTAACCCCCCAGTTTCAACTCATTATGTGTAGCAGGTGTGTTAGAACACCCAAACCCCATCCAGCCACACCCCTTATGTAGAGAAATGGTGTGTCTTGTCAGATGCTAATCTGTTCGTTTTTTTAGGTTTCACCATCTGAGTGAGTGAGTAGTCCTCCATTTTGAGCTGAATTTGCTAGCAGGACATTTGTATTATATTTTCTCTTCTGTTTCAAGAGCAAAGCCCTATGTGCCTACATTGGGCGAGAGGTCGTGATCCTGTGTGAAGAGAAAAAGAACACACAGTCTGTTTACCAGGTTGCCATCTGGTAGGTGTAACAGGAAGAACAGTCCCTGCTTGTAAACACCTGTCAGCATGTCGTTTATAAATTCTTACAGCTACAGACTAATAGTGTAATAGTGAGTTGTGCACGCATGACCTCATGGACTTTGTTTCGCTTAAGCCTTCCAGTTCATAGACAGTCTTTGGTTGCTATAGATACACTGTCACTGAATATCTGCATGCTTATTTATGCATATTTATTTCTACACTAACACTGCATCTGGGAACTGCCTTCCATATTGTACACATGAAGGCACATATACACAGAGAACACATCAGCAGTGTTAACTCTGGTCCTGTACACTTTTTCCTGCATGTGTTTATTTTCATTAGGTTATATACATAATACTATGAAGCTGTGCACAGTCTAGACATATGACTAGACATTTAGTGCCTTACGCATTGTACATATTTTGCATGCACATGTATATTTCTATGTCTTAAACCAATTTTTTTAAGTCGCATGCATAATCATACATGGCACAACTAGTTTATGTTTCTATAAACATTTGATAAAAATATAAAAAGAGCATCAATAATAAAAAAAAATACTACTTAAGCTATTAATATAAGGTAAAAGAGGTTGGTGTGGCGCAACTGATAACACCACTACCTTCCAGTGAGCTACCACCACATAGGGGGTAGCAGGGGTTTGAATTCCGGTCTGGGTGTCTTCGCAGTGCTACACTAAAGAATCTCTCTTTTACTTTATCGGTCTATGTAACATAATTTTGGTAGTCTTCAGTAGAAACTTTAAATGGGCAGAAATGTTCTTTCTGCAGAGTAGAGCTTGCCTCCATGCTCTCATTCCACACATTATTGTTGTTCAGTGTTTGCCTGATTTCGGATTCATGAACACTGGCATTAGCCAGAGAAAGAAAGGCTGGTCAATCCTTAGATGTTACCCTTTTGTGATGTCCCAGAATATGCTAGGCCTTAGTCTTGGAGTCGTTTTCATTGGGTGACCACTTCTGGAATACGTAATGTTTTTTCTTCAGAGTGTACATCACCTGACTGACAGTGGCTGAGTCCACATCCCTCAGAAATGGTTCTGGAACATTTTCCGGCCCTTTGATCTTAAAACAAGGTGTCTTCCGGAACCTCATTTGTCTGGCTTGGGATAATAGGTCTGTGTAATAAAGACCAGACTTTGTGGTTGAACATTTAGGTTGACCTTTCGAAATAGGGTAGAATCAGCTACACTCCTTTACCAATGTGATCATGCTCAGCAAATATTCACAGGGTGCCTCACCACACAGCGTTTGTGACCATTATGTTGTAAATAATCTGAAACCAACAACCAGGTTTAGGGAGGCATCGCCACTGCTGTTTAAAGCCTGACAATCCTTGGGAGTCCATCACAGGCCTGGGGACCCAAGCAGCCGGCCTTGTATGATTGCAGGTGGCACCTCCAATTGTTCTAGAGGTTCCACATACTCTTCCTAACCACACTGTATAATGTTGAATCACTTTGTTCAATAAATAAATGTAGATCTTCATGATAATTGTACATTATTGTGCAATATTTGCTGCTACATTTACATTTAAGTCATTTAGCAGACGCTCTTATCCAGAGCGACTTACAACCGTGCGTAGTGTTCCGTTGGATAATATTCCAGCTAGTAGGAAGTTAGAGCCTAAAACTCACCACAAGCTCAGACACTGCCCGAACAGGGGGCCAGTGCTGGTACCTAGAGATGAATACACAGACATAAAGCAAGTAGAGCATTACCTGGCAACCCCAGCCCTGCGCTCATACCTATAGAGCCCAGCGTTCATACCTATCATCTCTATCATGTACTGCCAGCATCACTTAATTAATGTACTCTGACTCCCTATACCATTAGTATTTAGGTGACTGCCAGTATTATCAGTACTTGTTTAGCTGGTATAAAATTTCATAAGTGCAATATCTTTAAAATATCTGTGCCACATCTCTCAGTAACTGTGCAACATATATATGTGAAATATGTACATTTGTACAGTTTCTTATTGTATTTTTTACCTAACAATTTTATTTATTTACCTAACAATTTTAACTTTTGTCTACCTCGTGTTCTGTATCTGCTCTTCTGCTGTTCTGCTGCAAATTTACCCATTTGGGATAATACAATAGCACTGTACTTTTATTGCAACCATTATAATTGTACAAATGTCTTTGGTAAGCTCATCAGACAAAAAAAAGTCACCTTGCATGTTTTAGGTGGTAGCAACTTCAGGCTCCTGCATTGCACAAGGATGATGGAGCTATAAATACCTCCAGGGTGTGAGTGACAGGATCTATAGATTTAGAAGAGGTGCAGTGAATGTCTCGGCCCATGGTTAAAAAATGGCTCCAAAGCAGATGTTAATGATTGGCTAAAACGAGTGACTGCATTTAGGCATGCCAAAGGCAGGTGTATGGAAGCATACAGTCATACATGTCTACCAGCAGTGGCACATTCTTGTCAGAGTTGTGCCAGGAAAGACATTCACCACGTCTGGCTAAACGGCGCAGCTGTCTGAACATTGATGTGGCCAACATCCAGAAACTTGTTCAGTCCATGCCAAATCCAATCACAGCTGTTATTCGTGCTTGTGGAGGTATTACACTCTATTAGGTACATTCAAGAGACCTGTCATCATATCCCATAATCAGACACAAATTACAGAGCATACCGTAATTAGAAACCATGGCAGTTTTTATTAGACACAGGTGGAACCGATCTTCTGCAGTGCCTGAACTCCCTTCATGCTGGGTCATAAAATATCGGGGCAGAAATATTACACTACATCAACAGATGGCAGCAAAGCCATATATATTACTCAAGCTTCTCCTCCTTTGTCCTACTTGACCGCCCTTAGCCTTTATGGTCACATTACCTGAGGTGGCATTGCTGTGTGGGGTGACCTCTCACTGAGAAGAGGCCAATGCTATTATGGTATTAACTGCAGTTCATTTTTGAATTTGCAATTCACTTTTATTTCTATAGTACTTTTTTACAACGGTCATTGTCACAAAAGTTTTACAATGCCAATTGGCCCCAGCAATCTTGCAACCCACTAAGGACCTCACAATGGCACTTTGGATGCCCTTTCTTCTACTTTTTTATTCTTTTCTTGCCTTCTTGTGCCTGTCTAAACTGCTCTGTGCTCTCCTCTTCATGCTCTATCTTTAGATGTCCCATAGGCCTTAGCTGTGACTCTGCCGAATGACTTCCTCTTCTAATTGTTTTAAACTGCTGATGTGAGCACAATGCACTCTCCTCACAGCACAGCGTAATGCACCCTTAAAGAATTAGCAGTGACAGGGAGTTCAAAGGATGACAAGCTATTTAGTTGGCTCCCTCATGTCTCCAGCGTGTCCTAGTTTAGTGATATTGGCAAATGCAAAAAAAAAACCCTCATAATACCATCCTGGATCTGTCCCTCGTGCATGCTATTAGCTCTAAGTGAGTACCTGAGGGTAAAGCAGCTCATTCCTTCTTGGATCAATAGCCTACAACACAGCGTGAGATGTACATGAAAGAGAATATCTCAAAACCTGAACATCAGAAACTGCAAGGTATAAGGTTTAACTTATTCCTATAAATATGCTGCCTCCGACGGTGTTTTACAATAGTTTTGAGATAAGCTTTGGTCTAATACATATACTCATCGTCAAAAGAATATTTGGACAAATAGTTGCACCCAGAAGGAATCAACCGGCAGGAATGAAACTTGGTGGATAGGTTTGACATCATCAGACATGCCAGTGATTTAAGTTTGATGCTTGGATGTGCATGTGACATAAGCAAGGATGGCCAACAGCCACAAAAGTGGGGACATTCAGGATACAATTTTACAGTTAATATAAAATATTATATTTTATGGAGAAAAGGCCTCTAATTGGACAGAAGTATTCAGATTAACCAATAATAACCAAATCAATGAAAATCACAGTCAAAACAACATGAACTAATATATACATAAAAACTTCACTGGTCATCTTGCATAATACGGTATATGACTATAAGTTTGCATTAGAGATGTCAAACCCCCTGGTTCCTCTCACCACTATTGTAAAGAACAACTTTTGGTAAGTGGTAAGTCTCTATGCACTGAACCATCTCGGCTTATCTGAATGACTTTGTTTACATCTGAATGATTATGTAACGAGTGTTTTTCCTTTAAAGCGTACATGCTTGTATCTGCTTATGGTTTAAAAAAATACATCTTTAGCTTATTACAGGCCAGTATACTATTTCTTTGTACTAGCCCAAGGATATGCTTTACTGTGAGCCCTCCCAGAGGCTACATACTGATGTAAAACTGTCCTACTCCCCATAGTTAATATTACTTTCTGCTTATTTCATGCACTGCAACTCTGTATACATGTGAGCTAGCCTGTTTAACATGGAAACCAGCTAAATGTATGCTTTCCTGCTAATTAGCCTTTGGGTAGTTCTGTAGCTAACCACCAAGCGTAAGGTTATTTGTAGAACCTTGTTCTGGATGCACCTCAAGGACCTTTCTTCTGATCGACTCATTAACTCACTCACATACATATGTTTACCAGGCTGATGATTTTTTTCACAAGCTGGTGCCATTATGCTGCATTCATGATTAAATGGGAGCTGCCAAGTGTCCAGCTATATGAAATCCATTTGAATGACCCTCCAACTCCAATAATTCCTCCAATAATTCCCACTGTTACATGTTTTATGTTATATGAAATACATTCACTTGCTCGCTTTATTAGGAACACCTGTACACCTACTCACTCATGCAATCTTCCACTCAATCAATCATGTGCATACCATCATGCACATATGGGCCAGCAGCTTCAGGTAATATTCACATCAATCTTCAGAATGGGGAGCGAATGTGGTCTCAGTGAATTTGACCGTGGCATGGCCAGATGGGCTGGTTTGAGTGGTTTTGGGTTGATCTACTGAGATTCACACATAACGGCCTCTGTTTTACCCAGAATGGTGCAATATTCTGTGCAGGACTGTAGATCAAATTGCATACAACTTTTTAAGCTCTGTATTACTGGTGGCCAGTTTTAGCCACTTAAAAAATAAACATCTCACTGAGCACAAAAGTCTTTCATTCAAAAATAAATGCTTTTAAGAGCATTGTATATTGTCCCTGTCCAAAGAAAAACATGTATCTCCATTTTTGTTGATTTTTACTTTTATGCGTTTGAACACAGCAGCTGCTGTTTACACTGTGTAAAAAATTCATGATGAATGGACCAACAGAAACGGCCCAAAATTGCTTGGAAAAACGTCTGGTTCCATTGATTTACATTTAATTTGAACTAGGTTTTTGCCCACTCCTGTAAAGTTGCCATTTTGGACATACTTTTTTTTTGGACAGCAATGATATGCTGCTAAACAAGCACTAGTTAATACTTTTATACCTTGCACTTCATTAGTTATCATCACTTAACTAATTTTAGCCTACACTATCAAAGTGAAATAGTTTGGGCCATGGATGTAAGAGTGAATTTGAATCAGGCCTACTTGAGGAAGCCCAGTGGAGCATGCAGTCTGGGGAGATAATGCACTGCAAGTTAGCTTGCACGACTTTCCATTTCAGCGTCAATAAGTAAAGATGAAACACGAAGGGTACAATTTCCTGCTGGAATGTTTTAAGACTATGTTAAAAGATACAAATTGCATGAATTATGTGAGGAGAATTTCCTATAATAGACTCCATCTGAAGATAAGGATTCCTTCTTGTCTAAAATCAGAAAGGGACCAGCTCAATGATTTAGTTGCATTGTGACTTCCTCCCGCACTTAGCCCATGCCTTATTGATGATCCACCGCGCACGGCATCGTCTGAAATAAAACCTGTTGTCTCATAACCACTGCTGGAACTGAGAATAACTCCTGCAGTGTGATGTCAGCCAGGAATGTAGCTCTGGACTCTCTAGGGAGCCCTATTTCTTTTTTCATGTGGTCATAGTGCATTATCACTCTCAGCCTTCCCCTGATGGCACATTCTCTCACTCGTGTCACTGCTGCTCGATTTTTTACAGACCTGTTAGTCCAGCCAAGAGTTTCAAAAGCTTCTAGGATGGGACAACGTCCATTTAAAATGCAGAGCAGCTTTAAAAGTCTATGGGCTTAAAAGGTTTCCCCTGCCGCTTACCTTCTTTACACACAGGCACTTGAAGACTGGCCAGTGGATGATGGTATTAGTAGAAGAGTTGAGCTGGCAGTGATAAAAATGTCACTGTTTTGTAATATGTCATGCTTCTCTCTAGTGTTTGTCATATGAGATACACTCCTCCAGCACCTTATTAGGAACACCTGTGCACCTCCTCATCCATGCAATTATCTAATCAGCTAATTGTGTGGCAGCAGTGCAGCACATGAAGTCATGCAGATATGGTCAAGCATCTTCAGGTAAGGTTCAACCATCAGAATGGGGAAAAGAGATCTCAGTGGCTTTTGGTATCAGGCAGAGCTGGTTTGAGTATCTCTATAGCTGCTGATTACCCAAACATCTGTAGTGCAACAAGGACAAAACATCTAGAGTGGCAGGACAGAAACGTTATTAATGAAAGAGGTCAACAGAGATTAGTCAGACTAGTTTAAGCCAACAGAAAGGCTTTGGTAACTCTTTGATATCCACTATGAACAATTGTGTTGATCAGAAGAGTACCTCAAAATGCACAACACATCCAACCTTGAGATGGCTGGGCTACAACAGTGGAAGGCCATGTTGTGTTACACTTCTGTTAGCCAAGGACAGAAAGCTAAGGCTGCAGTGGACACAAGCTTATCAGAGCTGGACAGCTGAAGACTGGACAAACATACCATGGTCAGATAAATCTTGATTTCTGCTGAAGAACACAGATGAAAGGGCCAGAATTTGGCACCAACTGCAGAAATCTATGGACCCAAACCCCTTCAGTCAACGTTCCAGGCTGGTGGAGCTGGATGGTGTGGGAATGTCATCAATGGCCCACTTTGGTCTTGATAATACTAATTAATCAGTCTTCTAATAGCTCCTTTCTGCATTATAATGCAGCATGTCACAAAGAATAAGTTGTCTCAAGCTGGTTTAAATAAACTTGACAATGATTCTGTGTTCTTCAGTGGCCTTCGCAGTCACCGGATCCGAATCCAACAGAACAACTGGTAACAGGAATTGCAATCCTGTCAACATATTTTGGAAACTCAAAGGGATGTTTCCAACATCTTGTGGAACCCATGCCATGAACCCATGTTTTGGGAGCAAAGGCACTACCCATTATTAGTACAGTGTTTGTTGAGTGTAGATAGAGTGCAGGTACTTTTACCCAAGTAACACTGACCAACTTTTACTTCAGGAGGCTTCAGGAGGTTCATGCAGGATGACAGTTGGCTCATTTTAAAGGTTGGTGTAGGCTAAACGCCTGCAGACCCTGTGAGTGTGTGAAGCGGTGTTGGCTGTTAGTGTTGGAGTGTGATTTGATATCATCCCGCAGTCTCTCGCCTCTCCACACATCCTCTACGAAAGGTCATTTACAGCCTCTGTCCTCTGAGCACTGGTCTGTTTGACTGCAACAGTGTGTGTATGGGCTCGGGGGGTGCTAACCACACTCAAGGTCAAGCTGTCAAGTTCCGAGAGCTCTTGTTGAATTGCTGACAAGCGATTAGGATCAGACACTGTGTGGCCAGGCGTGGGGGACGGACGCTCCGCTCGTGGCTCTCCTCTCCTCTCCTGCCCTGTCCTTTTTCTTTTTCAGTTAATCTCTGCCTCGCATTTTGTCCTGTTGCATCAGGCTCATTTTTTCAGCCTGCAACCTCTTTGTGTTGCAGGGTTTTGAGCAGCCAGCTGTGCCTAGGCTCGGGCACATCTCTCCCCACATCTCCGCTCGGTGTCAGCTCTTTGAATATGCACTGCGTGTGAGCGCTAATTAGCACCTTTAGCATGCTAGCCACTGAGCAGCTCCCTGGGGGGCTACCGCGGAACTATAATGTCACTGACCTTGGACTTGCTTAACTGTCTACTCTGTTCCAATAGATAGATTGCCTGGAGTCAGGGGGAAGAAGAAAAAAGGAAAATTGTTCAGACGGGCAACTGGGGAGCTAATCTTGATTCATAGGTAATTAAAAGGGCTCTTAATGCACTGGCACGCTGCCCAATGAAGGTCGGGAGTGAGTGGCATGAATGCCAATCGCCATGCGTAGAGGCGACGTCAAGGACAAAACAAATTCAAAGTGGAGGGAAAGAAAATGTCCAGCCATAAACCACTGTTAGCTAATAATCCGGTAGTTCATTTAGGACCACGGTAGTGGATTACTGTGAAACACTGAATGTGCTGTAACTGTGAGCTCGGACTGAGTTTAGACAGAAAGCACAGCAGAGACCTTGACACCACGCTGCTTTTTCCAGCGCACTCGAGGCCTACGGCTCGTCCGCAACAGTCAGAGAGTCATTCAGTCTGAAACAGTCGAGCCGGCTAAAGGCCACGTTTGACTGATGCTGTGAGACAGTCACAGTCAACCCTTGGACCAGAGGTTAGTCTCCATGAATGCAGCAGCAATCAGAGATGCCAGGGAGATGAGACACGGTGGGAAGACGTCAGAGGACATCCTGAAGGCATGCTGGGGTGAGCAGCTGCTGGCTAATGCAGCAGTGAATGAAACTGATGCTAATTACACTTTAACCCCTATACATGAATGATGCAACATCATCATCATCTGCATGAGGTGGATCCATGGCTGAAGTGAGCAGAGAATGATGTGTGCATAAATATGTCTGTTTCTGATTTCTTTGTCTATGGTCCAGCTGTTCTCAGATCAGAGTGCAGCTGTCAGGCATATTTTAACATCTGATCTAATCTAAACTACTCAGCTTATTAAGAAGCTCAAAGTGAGAGCGTTAAAAAAAAATGACAATAGTCTAAACCAGGACCTGGATAGTTAACAATAGCCTGTATTTCAGCATTTGATAATGACTCAGCGTAATGGTTCATTAATGTAAAAAAACAATTAACAGTTATTCATCAGTATTATATGAAAGTGCCATGCTGTTTTATTTTATGATCTTATCATTAAATAAATTTGATACAAAATCTTATAGGTGTGTTTTATTTTTTTAGGTGTGCAGTAGATACAAAGTGGTGAGCACCATCACCATAACTAAATACACCCATAACTGGTCCATAACTGATATTATCTAGTGAGCACCTGATAGTACCAGTTTCTCCCAATCTAGCAGGAAAATTCACAGAGCTTTTACTATAAGTTCTAATAAGGAACATTTTGAAGATGGTTTTAAATTCAGATAATTGTTCTGTAAGGGTGAAATGCCAACTAAGAACTAATAACGTTTTAACTGCAACATTCAGAGGATGTTTTAAGTATGTGTTTAGGGCCACATATTATATGCACTTGATAGCAAAAGAAGAACATTCCTGGCAGAACATTCATAAAATGTTTTATGGATGATACTGAGACGACAGAAGGTTTTAAGAGAACGTTCTCCTACCTTTAGAAAGAACATTCTGGGACCCTTATAAAAAACCTGCTCAAAATATTAAAAAGACATTGCATTGCATGCAAAAGCTAGAATGTTTTGTTTTAAAAATGCACTGTAATGTTATTTAATGTCCATTCATGTTTCCTATTGGTTTGTAAAGTTAAGTCAAGTCAAATGTATTTGTTGTAAATGTTGTTAGAAAGTAGCTTTACAAGGAATCTGGGTCCAAGCCCCCAAAAGAGCAAGCCAGAGGCGACAGTTGCATGGTATATCTCCCTCAGTGCAAGAGGAAGAACCCTTGAGAGGAACCAAGACTCAGAATGGGTGAACCCATCCTCTTTGGGTTGACCCTGGATAACAACAAATATATAAAAAATGGTTAGAGTCTACCATTATAAGGAGTGAATAGGAAAAGTATTAATTGTTTATGGGGCAGGGGAAGCAATGTCCGATCTGTCTGTGATTAAATAGCATGATCGTCGGATAGCACGCACGATGCAGGTGAGGCCCCCACCTCACAGCAGGCTTGTTCTTAAGGGTTCTGTCAGTTTTCCTTCACATGATCCGCACAAATTCCTCCAGTCTGAACTCTTTCAATTCCCTGAGTACCTCAATAACACACACTGAGTAAGTGAGCTGGTGAAACACTACTGTTAACTAACAACAGGGGTGTCGCTAGACACTAGGCCAGTTTCAGGAGGCTTTAGCCACCTCTGGATTGGTAAATCATACCAGGTCTGGTCAATTGTAATCCAATTATATAAAAGGGGAGAGTCTCTGGTGCTTCCTCAGCAAAGTAAAATGCCGTGCTTAGGAATTAGCCTTTAACCAATTCAAATCTATAATGCACACAGTGAACCAGTAAGTGGTAACAGAGTGAAGATACCAGCCTGCAGTATGGAGCTGTGGATACAACTTATTATAATTCCAAAACTTCTGACTTCAGAAGACAGACTGCCTTGCCATTGGCTGAGGACGTTCTTTTCCCTGCATTGCGGTTCATTATGGCGACTTTGTCTCAACTCCTCTGGGCCCGAGGCGTACGGGGGCACCTTTTCCACCCTCCTCCTGTCATTACGGGTTTGGTTCGGAAATCAGAGCACAGTGTGGTGTGTGTGGACCCTGGGCCTGTGCACTGATCAAAGAACAAACAGGGAAGAAAGCAGGTTGCGCTCGGTGTCTCCTATGTTTGTATGTTTGTGTGCATCTGAATGTGCACGCATGTAAAGGCTTTGAGAATGATGCACTTTGAAGTGATCACTCATTAGTGTATCTGAGGGAATGTGTAATTCATGAACCTCGTGGTGCCTGAGGGCTTTTCGCAGGTGATAAGCTATCAAAACTAGCACTGATAAATTAGGAGAGTTCTGAGGTGCTGTGCCGTCGTGAAACACGGGAATGCGTGTTGTTCTTCGAGAAAGCAGAATAGCCTTCTTTGAAGCAGGCCGTTACGGACGTCTCGAATGTGTAATCTATTATTTAACCGTCTCTTTGGCCAGTGAGCTTTATTACTGACTCTAAACAACATCAATACTGAAATAAGGATCAGTGTAACTTTAGACCAGTAGACAGAAACTAAGGCAGTGACGAGAGAGAGGAAGAGAGAGAGAGAGAGAGAGAGAGAGAGAGATGGGGAGAACAAGGTTGTAGAGAAAAAGATGAAGAAACAAACAGCCAGAAAAGGGGAAGAAAAGATAATGGGGATGGAGAGAAAAAATAGAAAACCAGAAACAGATGGAAAAGGGGAAAAAACACAAGGGGAGAAGTAGAGAAAAGAAAGGGAGAGAGAGACAGATATACAGGTCACGAATGAGAAAAAATAGAGAGAAGCAGCAAAAAGAGGATGAAGGAGAGACAATGAGTGTAAGGAAGAGAGACAGAGAGAGTGAAAAGGTAGAAAAAGGTAGGAAAAACAGAAAAAGAGATGAACAGAGAAGAGGAGAAAGACAAAGGCTAAAAATAAGTAAAAAATAGCAAAGAAAAAGAGAAAAAAGAAAGAAAGAAAGAAAGAAAGAAAGAAAGGATAAATTGAGAGACAAAGAGAGAGAAAAAACAGAAAGGAAGTAGAAAAGACAGAGGACAAAGAAATGAGACTAACAGAATGAGGAGGATGAGATGAATAAAGGAAAAAGAAGACCGTCTGAGATAGAGACTGTGGGGGAATAGAAGAGAATCCAACAGAAAAAGGGAAGAGCATGAGAAAGAGAAAACCAGACAAAACAGAAAGATATGGAGAGAGGAGAGAAACAGAAAAACAGACAGAAACTAAAACAATATACAGAGGAAAAAAGAGGAAGAGAAAGACAGACAAGGATAAGAAGAAAGGATATAGAGAGAAGATAGATAGAAAGAGAAATACAAAGTAAGGAAATGGAGGGAATGACAAAAACAGAAAGAGACGGGCAAACGAAAAATAGACAGAGGAAAAGAACAAAGGAAAGAAGCTAAAGGTGAAAAAAGAGACAGACAAACAAGGAAGAGAAGAAGAGGAGATGGAGAGAGCAAGATAGAGAGATAATGTCAGACAGAGATAAAAGAAGTGACAGACAGACAGAGGCAGAAAAAGCCAGAGACTGAGAAGAATCCAGAGACAAGCAGGCAGATGAAGAGAGAGAGGGAGGGAAAGGGGAAAGGGAAGCAAAGACAGAAAGAGAAATACAGAAAAAGCAAGACAGATAGAGAGAAGGGAGACAGACAGACAGAAAGAGGATGAGGAAAGGTAATAGGGAGACAGAGATACATAGATAGATAGATAGATAGAGAGAGAGAGAGAGAGAGAGAGAGAGAGAGAGAGAGAGAGAGAGAGAGAGAGAGAGAGAGAGAGAAAGAGAGATAGGTCGTGTGGGCTGGGGGATGAAGTCTGGAATGGGTGCTGTGATGGGAAGATCCGGGTAAAACAATGGCTCTCTGAGTTTCACTCTCTAATATAGAAGAACAGGACACTGTTCACTGTCGGCACACGGTGCCTGACCTACAGCTCTAACACTGGGTGCTCAGAGAGAACAAAGCCCGGAACCCCGAACAAAGAGAAGCTTTCAACATGCCCCATTTCTCTCCTAAACCCTGACGTCGCAGTCATGCAGAAGCATGAAAGCATATCTGTATTGCTGTGGGCTACAGCTCCAACATGTAGCTGGACCTGACCTTTCATTTGTTGTCTTGTATTCTTCTCGGTTTGTTCCAGATAAGCCGTTCTAGTGTCCTTGTGCCAAGGTTTTCCAATGTCACAGTGAAAACAGCATTTCATCTGTATGCTTGTAAACTGTGTTTTATGATATCCAGTCTTTCTTATCATTTCATATTCCCCCAGTCACTGAGCTCTTTATCAGGAACACCAGCTTGTTTCTGCCGGACCACCACAGAGCAGGTACCATGTGGGTGGTGTATTATTGACAGCACTGCAGAGACACAGACATGGTGGTGGTATGTTAGTGTGTGTTGTGCTGGTATGAGTGGATTAGACACAGCAGGGCTGCTGGACACTTCAGTCTCACAGCTGGCCTGAGAATAGTTCACCAACCAAAACTATCCAGCCAACAGCGTCCTGTGACCACTGATGAAGGTCAAGAGGATGACCAACACAAACTGTGCAGCAGCAGATGAGCTATCATCTCTTGTACATCTACAAGGTGGACCAGCAAGGTAGGAGTGTCTAATAGAGTGGACAGTGAGTGGACACAGTGTTTAAACACTCCAGCAGCACTGCTGTGTCTGATCCACACATATGGAAATGAACAATCAGCGTAGATATAAGAAGGTGTTGATAGAGGTATTTGCAAATGCATTGAAATAAATAAATGACATCACAAAAAAAACAGGCTCCCAGGAACAATAAACGATGATGCATTTAGACTGATATGGACCATGTTTATTGAGCTACACATTCAGAAGTCATGTCTCTCAGTATGGTGTTGGGCCACAATATTTGCCAATGCAACATTTTAGACGGCATGGAGTTGAAGAGGTTCCTAATGGTGACCTGTGATAATCCATCCCATGCAGCTTGAATATTCTCACACAGTTCCTGCAGATTGTGTGGAAGGGGTGGAGGTGGAGTGAAACCAGGCCTGCTGGACATGTGCCGTGTGGCAGCAAGATTCTGTCTCCTTCAAGACAGAAATGGGACTCATCACCGACCTGGTGTCATTCTGAGTTACTTCATCACCGGCTGGCATGACACCACTGCAGTCTTTGGCAACGTTAACATGGTGTTAGGGGTAGTTGTCGTTACCGCCTGTGTGTGCGTAGTCCCTCGTCGTGCTGCCATCTGCCAATGGTGCTGGCACTAACATGATGGCTTATGCAGGGCATCACTGCTTGTTCAATGTCTGCAATCATGGCAGTTGGGTCAGTCAGGTACTGTGATAAGGCCCGTCCCTTACGTCACATACGCAGTACTATAGTTTCACTCCTGTGGGTTAATTCCTGCTAGGTGCAACTATTCGTGCAACTATTTTTTGGTTATGTGTGTTTTACTCATTTCTCAACCTGAAGACAAAAGAAGTCAATTAATGGGTGACAGACCAAAAGAGAAAAACTAGAAAAGGCCAAAACATTTTCAGAACATTTTGTTGCCACTGAAGCAAGAAATAGTACTGGGACCCAATTACCAACCAAGAGGTATTTCGTACACTGAATACAGCGTTCTAGTAGAGCTGGATTTTTGAGCCTACGCCATGTAACAGTGTCTATGTCCGTTCTGAAAACAGAACGTGTTGGCAACCAATACTGTGTTTGAGAGGTTTAAAAGTATCTTTGAAATGAGCTTTCTTTTTATTTTGTGTCTGAATCTGGATCATCTTGTCTAACTAGCTTTAACCTCAGATGAACACACGTAACACACCACCCCCCTCCAACCTCATGCCAACTCTTAGAATCTCTAAACGCCCACAAGTACCTTACACAGCCCTCGGGCATGCCTGAATAAAAACAACTGACTGTCATCCAACCAGTACCTGCTCCTGTGTCAGGATTATAGTACATGCTATCCACCTTACTTCACTATAAGCACATTCGTATAAATGTCTATAGAGATGAAGGAAAAATAAAAGGGGGAAAAGAAGGAAAACAGAGATAGCAAAATAAATATATGAGTATGTAGCTGGTGCTGACCTTGAGAGTGCAGTAGAGAGAGAGAGAGAGAGAGAGAGAGAGAGAGAGAGAGAGAGTAGAGAGTGGTAAAGAGCTAAGCAGGTGTGACAGCTCTGAAAGCTTTCACAGGACAAAAAGGTTTCTCTGGCCTCCGAGCGATGCTAAACTGTGGCTGCCCCTAAAACTGACCTCCCCATTTGCCTCCACCAGCAGAGAGGAAAACTGTGTTCACAGCTAGCACATCATCTTTTACAGGGAATTAGAGAAAAAAGGAGTAAATGTGTTTCTGGAGTTACTATGAGGACACTGCCGTCTGCTTCTGATGGAGTTCGAAATGTGCACACTGTTGTGTTTACCTCTGTCAGAGCAGAGGCTTGTTGGTTTTGTTGGCTTGAAGTAACTTTGTAGCTGGTGAGTGCAGACACATCTGGCCACTAATATTCACTCACAATCAAAAGAACAGTGGCACCCAGAAAGAATCAACCGACAGGAATGGAACTTGGCAGGTAGATTTGGCATTGTGAGACATGCGAATGATTGACGCTTGGCCAAGCATGTGATGTAAGCAAGACCGGGCTCTATCCCTGTACCTGACTAACCCAACAGCTACAACTGCAGACATTAGAAGTAAGAAGTATGCCCTCCAGGAGTTATCATGACTGGACTGACACTGGACTGCATGCACACAGACCGCTACACCAACGGGCCTTAACACCACGTCAACATCACCAAAGCGATGGTGTTGTGCCAGACTGTCATGGAGTGACATGAAGAATGGCAGCGTTTTTTTTTTTTGTCTTGGTGGAGACGACTAACGAATCCATGCATGGAGGTACTGTGGTCAGCGCCAACATAAACAGGTTGTTATCCAAAAGGCCTGGTGTTACGCCACCTCTCAAGCTGCATAGGATGGATTATAACAAGACACCAACATATATATAACAAGAATCTCTATATCTCCATGCTGAGACACCTGCTGTTACTAACATGCTGGCCTGAAGCCAAACTGTACTTCTGTATGTGTAGCTCAATAAATATTACCCATGGTAACCTTTATCTTCCTTCACAATAGCACTGCAATCCCACACTTCCTTCTGGGTGCAGCTATTCTTTTAATAATAATATACGCTATAATATAGGCAGTCGTGGACTGGGGTTTGGGGACCAGGCTTGTGACCGGAAGGTCGCCAGTTTAATCCACCTGAACAGACAGGAGTCAACTTAAGTGCCCTTGAGCAAGGCATCTAACCCCCAACTGCTCCCTGGGTGACGTGGATAGAGCTGCCTACTGCTCCGGGCAAGTGTGCTCACTGCCCCCTGATGTGTGTATATGTGGGTGTGTCATTGCAGGGATGGATTACATGCAAAAGATAAATTCTTCTGTCTTAACAAGCACAAACAGTTCCAAAATAACCCAAACATATTCTAACGGCATCACAAGGGCATATCACTGTGATCAGATGAACCATGGAATTATTTATTTAGCATTTTAAATGTTTTTTAATGTCTACATAGAAGGTATGAGGGTGACTTTGTTGGTGGAGATGTCCAGATGTGGTTTCAAATGTCCATCTACACCACTATGAATTGGCTCTATAATAAAATGAGCTGTTTTCCCTTTTTTGGGAAGCTCGTAATTAATAAGCTCTGCTCTGATTGGCTGGTTTACAGTGAGATGCCAAATAGTAAAATTAACCACTACTCTATATAACGTTTCTTGTATCTGCTGTAGTGTAAATAAACTAGGTCTTCATACTGTTAGGTAGTTAGCCATGTTATGTACTTGGAGTTTACTGGTAGTTTCCTCTAAATGCAGAATTTGTATTTGAAGGAGGAACAACAGTGCTTCAAGTTCACACTATGTCAGTTCCATTTACTAAACTCTGCTTATTTCACTCTACCAGTATAAATACAGTTTTACCATTCAATGGGACCTTTAACCGTATTATGACCTAAGGCATACTATTGCTGCAAGAGAAAAGTGAAGATCAGGTAGAGGAATGGATCAGGAAAAAATGTGCGTTTTTCTAAACATACACCCAAAACATGCACTCCAAAGAAATGCCACGCTATATGGACATAAGTATGTGGACATGTGTAATTGCATCCATATAAGTTTGTCGTAAATCACATTTAATCCAATAAATATGGAGTTGCCCAGCAAACCAGCATCCACTTTTCTGGGAAGGCTTTCGAAAATTTGAGGTATGTCTGTTGGAATCTGTGCCTATATGGTCAAAAGAGCATTTGTGAACTCAGGCACTGATGTAGGACTACAAGGGTTGCAGTCAGTGTTTAAATTCACCCCAAGCTGTTCTGTGGGGTTGAGGTCAAGGCTCTGTGCAGGCCACTGAAGCTCCTTCATACCAAACTGATGTTAGGGCTTCGTGCAGCTGTTCGCTGTAGAAAACCATTTCACAGAGCTTTCAATGCACAGTTCAGCACCCGGACCCTCTGTATACAGTGGTATGATGATAATAAAATTTAAGTAAACTGTTTATATTTGAATTCTTTGCTGAATATTTTCCTTTGGCTTAATTAAACTACATACTGTGCACACTTCTCACGTATGTAATTAATAAATCATTCATCTGAGGTACAAAAAAGGATGCCGTTCGGCCTGTAAAGACAACAAGCTCTCACTGGGTGCTTAAAAACTCGACTCCGGTTCTAGCTGAAACCACAAGGGGGCAGCAAACATTACCTTTTTCACCTTCACTATACCTCGCCTACCCCCCACACTACCCCCTCTCACAGCACTGTTTATACCCTATGCCAGCTGTGTAAACCCGAGGCAGGCAAAAGTGAAGTCTGACATGTTGCGTTAAGGCGAAACGTTAACTTTTCATTTATCAGCGCAGAAAGGCTAGGTCTGTCCAGACACGGGCTTTATTACATTTCAATAATCACTGAAATAACGCTTCTGGTCTAAATGCAGCAATTCATGTGACCAGGATGAATGCCAGCTTTCCCAGTTCCACCTTCACTGTTGCAGCAGTTACATTAGAACAAGACGCCCGCGGATAAAAAGCTGACTATAGAACCGTAAACAATCTTAATTCAACACTCAGTGCCCCCCTCTATCTTAAAGTGGGCGGTCTCCCCTGTGGCTCGTCGCCGGGACGTCACTTCCGCCCGCCAGCTCGCTCGTCCTCGTTTCGCCGAGCGCGCGCATTGTTCTTCCATTTGCAGTTCGGCGCGCGCACGAGTTTCCCAACAGTCCATCGCTCCGCTCGTCTCAAACGGGGACCACAGTGAAGCGAAACCGGGCAGAAGGAAAACGCCTCCCGCTTGTGCAGCTGTGGGAAAGTAGACCTTCCGGCAGCGGCGTCCTCGCTTAAGAACCCGTCCCCCCTCACCTCTACCTGCAAGGTTGGCTCGGTGTGCAGCTCCGCTTCGTTTAAAACTTGCTCCGGTCTCGGTCCCTCTCTCCAACTCAAAATGGAGAACGAGAACAGTAAGTACCTCCCGCAGCTGCTGGCGGAGAGAGACAGCCTGGACTCGTCCTTCATCCACGCCATGAAGCTCATATCTGCAGGTAAGTTAACTACCGAACAAGCCATCAAACTCGCTCTTCTACTCGTTTTCCATCTGTGGGTACTCTAACGGTACGCTTCGGCTCGGAGACGGAGTGAGCGTCCGTTAGCGGGGACCAGTGGAAGTTGTTCACAAAACCGTTACAGTTTGCACGAGCCTCAAGTTGGCTGTTTGAATTTTTGGTTCCACCTTAAAAAGGTGCAGCAGTTACGTTCTTTATTCTGATTCTTGTACAGGCACCAGACTGAAACTTCTGCACCATTTAAGGTGGAATGGATTGTTGGGACAAGATGTGAGCTTTGTGTTGAAGCAGAATTGGGCGGAAAACCGTTAATATTAGTAAGCTAGCATTAAGTTTAACAGTACGGTAAACTAATGTAGCACAAATTAGTGAAATAACAAACAGTATAATGCGAAGCGGGAAGAATTGTTTTTACCGTTACGTGCGCGTTAAACTATTGGTGGTGGTGTTAAACGATACGGTACAAAGACGACCGACGCGAGTTAAGCCTGAGCACCGTTTTTGTTGCCGTGAGCCGGACCTGGGGGACCGCAGGATTTCCGCCACCAGTCCTGTGCGGAAGCCGCTTTGTCCCAGTCCACCCCTCCCCCCTCCCTCGACCCTGGAGCTGCTTTTTACCCACATAGCTGCGAATAGGTCGGAGGGGTTGAGCTTGTAAGGCGCTTGGGGTTCCCCGAGTCCCGGTAACGAGCAGACGGTCGTGAGAGTGCGTGTGGAGTTTTCTTGCTGCTGCCTGCGGGTCTGCACATCGACCCATGGAGAGACCTAGCTCTAATGCAAACCTGGCGTTAACACTGCATAAGTAGGGCATGTTGGAGTGCTCTCAGGAACGCCAAAGACACTCCAATACTGTTTATCTGAATGCGTGTTGAAGTGGTTCACACAGATCTCGCAGCCTACAGTGTCCACACCTCCGGACACATAAAGATAAATGGCACATACACATGTGGTGTGCTTCTGTAGTTTTGCAGCAGGGAAGAGACAGGCAGTATGGCAAATATCATGCTGGGGTATTTTTTTTACTGTTTTTCAGACATCTGATCAACTGAAACTTGGAAAAAATACTACCTCAGACTGCGTATTCAAAATTTGATGTGTTTTTGCCATAAATCCAGTTAGGGTAGGCCAATTTGCTGTCTTTACAGTGGGACATGCGGTTGGTTTGTGTTAGGAGGTACTAATATACCTGATATGTTCACAATAACAGTACATGTCATTGCCCAGTCCTAAACCAGAGCTACAAAGCTAACACAATGAAACTCCACCAAACTGATTCTGTTGTTTTATTGGTTTGTAGTCTCAGTACAAAACTTGGATGCCAAGCATGTCTTAAGGGGTAAAGGGACATTCGTTTTATGTGTATGTTTTTTGCTGGGCAGTTCCTTATCTGTATGGTTCTGTAGACTGTGAGTTTCAGGGTCTCTAAGCGCTCCGAAATTCACATGGGGCACTAGATGTGTGGTCTGCCATGGGTAACTTGTTTCAGCTGAGCTCTATAGAGCCACCCTTGGCAAGAACATGTGCCTCGAACCTTGTCTCATGTGGGAAGTGTTAAATGTGACGGTTAAATGTGATTTCTTTTCTCAACAGGAAATGTCATCATTTTTTTTCTTTCTTTCCTCGGTCTAGCTGCACCAGATGTTTTAGATCAGCGGCCCAGTGGGACCGTTACTGTAGATATGGAATCAGTCGCATGGTTTATATGTGACTGTGTTGTATCAGATTTTCCATGTCTCACAGGCTGGCCAGTCAGGTTTTCTGTTAACCCCATCAAGAAGAGCTGCTGATGTATCCACTCTGTACAGTCCATTAGCTCATTAGTTTAGGGGCCTGGATTGATCAATAATGTTTCTCCTGCTTTTCTTTTTAAAGAAGCAGTTTGCGTTGCAAACCCCAAAGGCCTAAGCCATTTGTGAACTTTTCCTTTACGTAAAACCTATTATTTATTGCAAGAGTGATCACTGACTCTGGGTCCAAGTCTACTAAATGGATACCTCAAAATGATCCTTACTCTGCTTTCACTGAATGTCATAATATTAAACATCAGTTACCTCTCCATTCATGCATTCTCCCTATGTATGTCTGAGAGTATTGTGTTCAGTACAGTGGATTTGTTACAATGGCTCACTAAAATTAGTAAGGCGAAATCGTGAACATTGTGTTGTATCGTCTCAGGTTTTTGCTGAGGTTGCCTCCTGGTCAATGTGATCCCAGTGGAACATGCATCTTTGATTGTTCCTCTGCTGTCTGGAAAAAAAGATGCACTGATGCTCATGTGTCCTATTGCCACACAATTTTTGGTGCTCTGTAACTGCTTAGGGCTAAATGGATGACTGGAGAGTTTATTGCACACACTGAAGTTTCGACAAAACCACAGCCGTAGCCGCTGGCATGTTGTCTTTGTAACTGAGGACATTCACCCCTCCAGCATTCAACATTTGACTTGACATATGGCACCTGACATAATGCAGTTAGCTTTGTTTGTTCACTTAGAAAAGCCTATTTGTTTATGCCAAATTGTTCCATTCTAATCAAGCCTGTTCACAGACAACCTCAGCAGTTGTTGTTTTATGCTGTGTTCTCTCACAGATGTGTGATGTTGAGGAGTATATACAAGTGACTGCTGGGGCTGTCAGAGGAGACTAATTCTCTTCACTTTTTCCCCCAGAAATTGAGAGGCTTCAGAAAGAGGAGTCACCTGAAAAAGACACAGAAACATACTTGGATCTCTTCACAGCAAAGAACATCAAACTGAAGGAAAGAGTTCTTATACCAGTGAAACAGTACCCAAAGGTAAGTGCCACTTATTCACTGCTATGTGTTCATTTTCTGCTGATTCACATAGTGCTTGGGGTTGTTTGTTGTTGCCTTAGAGGCGGTGTGCCAGCCAGCGAGTCTCTTTCTTAGTAAAAGATAAATATATTGCAAACTTGTCTATCATTAGTCTGTGCTGTCATTGAGTGGGATTAGCCTCATTCATAGTTGTTTTGAGTGGTGTTGAATGAATGTGGGCTAATCAGTTTCTGGTTTGTGGTTAACCGCTGCTTAATGCATGCACATTTTGAGCTCATTTGAATGATAATGTCTCAGATATTTAAGTAGTTTAAAAACACTCAGTGCTTATTCAGAGTTTGGCACCAGCAAAGCTAAATAATCTCTAGCCGTGACCAGGTTTAAAAATGCTTGGCGTTTGTTCTGAATACATATTTTGAGGTGTTTTTGAGTAAAAGGCAACACTCTTTTCTCTAATTCCTATCAGTATTTGGAGGCTTTTAATGTTCTTCTGTCCCTTGTGGTTGCTCACCCCTCCCTGTATTTCCACCCTTTAGTCATGCACTTGGAATTTCTCATGTTTCATTCTACCATTCTGACCAAACCTCATCTGCCTATACTGCTGAAAGCTGACAACAGGATTTGGTCTGTTTTGAAATGCCCTTTGCTGAAGTCTTAGCACTCAGCAGCTTCTTCTTTGCTTAAAATGAATGGCATAAGCAGTTTGCATATGCAATCTGTTTGAGAACAGAGGACTTTCTGCTTAATAAATTCAAATCTGACTCCCTTCAAAATGACTTCAGTACCAGAGAATGCTCAGAACTATTAAGCACACGTATCATTATTAGGTTTATTGCAGAACCAGACTCTATACTGCTGGCCTTTGATGAGTTTGAATTTGATTTAATCTTGTCTTGATCTCTGAGATCAAAATGTTATTGAATGTGGAGTCCTTGAAAAACATGTTAAGCCAAGTTAGGCAAACGTCTGTTTTTTGTAACTCTCTGAATTTAATTTTTAATCTTGCCTGTCATCTCTTCTTGCCTCTATGCAGTTTAACTTTGTTGGGAAGATTCTTGGGCCTCAGGGGAACACGATCAAGAGGCTGCAGGAGGAGACAGGAGCGAAAATCTCTGTGCTGGGAAAGGGCTCCATGAGAGACAAAGCCAAGGTAAACACCATGCAGCTACTGCAGGTTGGGATTTTACTGGTGGTGGAGGTCTATAGAAAATATTGGTTGAAGTCTCGGGGTGCATGACTGCAGATTTATTTTTGTAGTCCAACAGCAGCTGTACAAAATGGATGAGCATTTGATGGTACTTAAACCAAAAACATCAAAAGCTTGTGTCCCCCCCCCCCCCCCCCCATTACTATGAAATGTAGTTCAAACCAGATCAGAGGTTCCTCATCAGTTTTTTAGCTTTTTGTAGAGCTTATTGGGACCAATATAAACATGTTTTCTATCCGTCACATCAGCTGCTTTTATGGGAGGCAATTTGTGATACATTGGGGACACATTTGTTGGTTTTGATAAGTGACAAAACACTTTCTACCAGGTGTTTGTTTCTAAGCAGGGCAAAGCCAATGATCATTTTAGGCTTTCCAGTCACCTTTTCATATCAATATATTTCTTTTTTTTTTGGGTTCTTCCATTCATAACAGATGAGGTAATCTCTGTATAGCCAACCTTGTCTTTGGAAGATAGTGTCAGCTGCAGTGCTGATGTGGAATTAGATGTTCTTTTTTTGGGATAGGAACAAAAGTCATTTTGGTCCAGTCACTAACCAAATCTTAAGCAAGAGTAGTAATCTATGTTGCATGAAAGCTTTAACCCTGTCTCAAGTCTTAAGAGCCATCAGTGGTCAAGCTATTATGTATAAATGTGTGAAAGTCCACTCACTTTTAAAATGTGAGATAAAATACAAAGAAGTCTAGTTATTGTTGTCTGATATAACTAAAATATGAACAGAAAAGCTGTCTCTGTCTGTCTTTTTCTTTCTCTCTCGCTCGCTTTTTGGATTTGTTGACGTGTGTGTGTGTTTCTGTACTGTTGCACTTCAGTAGTGCCAAAGCTAATGCCAAAATGAACTACCCCACATTTGTCACAAAGCACATTTTGAATACAAATTTGCGATGCTTATTAAGCTTAGGGAAGCATACTGTTTATCATGGTTCCAAATTTCTGGGCCAAGTTGTATGCATGTCACTTCATAGTCATAAAAATTATGAATTGACTACTAGAACACTAAAAGAAGCTGTTCATTTTCCCTGCCGCAGAGTTTTGTTTGTACATGACAGCTTTTTTTTGTATTTGTCCTCTTGGCTTGAGTGATTAATGAGCCAAAATCTCAAAATTTTATATATAAAAAAAAAACCCCATACACATCTGTTTTTAAAAATTATTATTTTAAACTACTGTGCTTTATCTTGTCTTGTGGTATATTGACAGCACGTCTTTATATAATAAATAATAATAACTACATATAAAATATTAATGAATTCTGTGGATCCGCATTAATGACTGTTCAAACAGTGACCCTTTTTAATTGATCAACTCAGCGATTCTGTCCATGTCCTCAGCATCAGAGCTTTACAGAGTGTACAGAGCCCTAGTTATTTTACTTAGCACCGGCAAGATAATGCTATTCCCTACAGCAAAGACAGGAATTTAGTCAACTTTCAGCACCCCAGTGCAACTGGCCAAAGAACTCGCTGATGGATTAACGTTCATGCGGATTGAGATGGGGCAGTGGACACGAGAAAAAGCCAATAAACCTAAGATGACAAAAGTCCTCAGGGCAAGCTATAATGGAAGAGGGAAAGTCAGGCTCTGTTGAAAGCACTGTTAATTTAGTCTTGGTTCTTTTTGCAGAACTGTTGTTGGTTCTGTATATTTCATGTCTTCCAGGAGTAAAATTGGTGTTGGCTGAAGTTCTAGAAACAGAAGCGTTGAAGACTAGAACACTCTAGAGTTTATATTTTCCTTCTCTAATACACCAGACTGAACTCATGAAGGGCTTGATAATTAGCTGATGAGATGGTTCAGGGAGAACACTCTTGTATTGCAGAGTGACATATCTCAAATGTGTTCTACATAGTAAGAATTCGCACTGTGCAGTGCGCCTTTTTAAGTGTCCTTCCTAATAAAGACAGGCCCCATGCAATGCATGCAGTTCCATTTCATAGATCAAATTAATGACTATTTAATTAAAAAAATTTTTGGCCAGAGCATTTAAATGCTCTGAATTTAGTTGGATTAGTTCTGTTATTCCTTTACAAAATTCTGTCCCCATTAGCTGACAGGCTGTTCAGTCTTTTGTTTGTCTTTTTTTCCCCCTTTTTAATGGATTTCTTATTTACAAGCTTGATCACCAATCCATTCTACAGCTCCCCAGCTCTGTCACTGCTCTAGTGTTTTAGTAATGGCTGTAAATAAGCGAGCCATGCCTTCTGAATCTTTTGGCAGCCTAGCAAAAGAAAATTATGTAGATTGATTGCTTCTTAAAAGTAAAAAGAACTTTTGTGTAGGTGGATGCACTGCATTTTACAGTTATTCTTCTGTCCTTTTGGGGAGGCAGATGGTTAGGGTCAAACATGCAAGCTGTAAGCCCAGCATAATTTAAGATAAGCCTGTCTGCTGTTTTATTTTATGCATCTTTTGCTGCAGTATTATGAGCTTACAGGCAGATTCTGTTTTTTGTGTGTGTGTTTAAAGCTCTTAGCTCCTTGTAAATGGTAATTGGTTGCAATTGCTTTCAGATAGTTTTTGACTTCTAACTTCATCAAAAATGAGGAGCTGGCTTGCTTACAAAATATGTTGTGCTTGCTCATCAGGAGGAAGGCCTGAGGAGAAGCGGGGAGCCCAAGTATGCCCACCTGTCCATGGAGCTCCATGTGTTTATTGAGGTGTTTGCCCCGGCACCTGAAGCATATCTGCGCATGGCCCATGCAATGGAGGAGATTAAGAAGTTCCTGTTCCCTGTAAGTATCAGATAAAAGAAAACCTGCCTGCCTGGAGCCGGCAGGGAGGTGGATAGATTATGTCTGCATTACCGAGGTTTTAGTTTACCTCTTCCTGTGTGCAGCACTGCCTCGTTTATTAGACTGAAATAGGTCAATGTTTAACACTGATTAACTGCTTACATTGTTAAATTAGAGCTTGGCTCACTTTGCTCATGGCTACAGATTAATATTTAATCTGATAGATCGCTTTTGCTTTGTCCTCTTTTTAGCTATGCAAAATGAGGGTCAAATTTGCATACTCACTGTCATTGTTTTTACTCTATTATGGATTGTGATCATAATCACATTAATCCTTGTGGTTGATAGGCTTGTATGCAATGGCAACTATGTTTGTCTCCTGCTGTCACATTTCTATTGTTGGAGTTCATAGCTGTTCTCAGATTCACTGACTCCATGATAAGTGTTGTGTGCTAGAGGAATCTTTTTGCATGTCTATTTTAAAGCCCTCAGATTTTTGTAATGTGTAGCTGTTTTCTCTTGTTTGAATGTTCTGCTTAGTGCTGTTTATTTTTCCCCTGACCCTCTGTCTGTTCTGCAGGACATGATGGATGAGATCTGTCAGGAGCAGTTCATGGAGATGAGTTATCTGAATGGCAATCAGGATGGCGTTAGGGGCAGAGGAGGCCCACTTGTCAGGGGCCGTGGAGCACCTCCTGCTGCACCCAGGTATGACTCAGTACTTACTTACAGAAAGTTACTTTCTGCCTTAGATGGTTCCCGTTAGAGTTTGTAAGTGATCTGTGTGTGTTATTAGCATGAAAACACCTACAGGTAATGAATCTCTGCACATCATTAGCGGCTGCTGACACACTGATAATACTGAAGTAATATGCACATATGCAGAGAACAAATTCCAGCTGTCACTGTTGCAGTCACATGACCACTTATTGTGTTAATGCTAACTTAATGGCTCAAGGCTCAAAGCTGACCTGCATGCACCAGGAAAACCTTACATTGAGGGCATTTTTAAAAAATAAGGTCATTTATTCCAGGGGTCGTGGCATGCCACCAATGCGTGGTGGAGTTCCTCGTGGTGGTCCTGCGAGAGGTGGAGCAGTGAGAGGAGCTCCAACAGGACGAGGTGGGCCACCAGCCCAGCCAACCAGAGGGGCAGCAGGCGGCCGTGGCCGTGCCCCAGCTCCAGGACCCCAGAGAATGCCTCCTCCACCCCCACGCCCTCCAGCCCAAGAGAACTACGAAGAATATGTAAGTTTTCTTATTTAACCTCAGCTGAACCTGTCTGTCTAGAGTCTAAAGGTGTGTGTGTGTGTGTGTGTGTGTGTGTGTGTGTGTGTGTGTGTGTGTGTGTGTGTGTGTGTGTGTGTGTGTGTGTGTGTGTGTGTGTGTGTGTGTGTGTGTGTGTGTGTGTGTGTGTTCTCTCAGTTTGTGCTTAATCTTGACAGATAAGTGCTCATGCAAGGACATGCTGTCTCAGCAGTTGCTGCACTTGATTGATGTTTTCTTGTTTCTCCTCCCAGTCCTATGACGAAAGCTATACAGAGCCGGCCTACGAGTCCTACGACAGTTATTACAATCAACAACAAGCGTGAGTTAATACAAAATCCCTTATTTATGTAGACCATGGCCATATTTACAGTAAAGAAGTTTTCTCTAAGGCTGTTTAGATTTATCTGAGCTTTTAAGCCTTGCTAATTTACATAGTTTATTTACAGCTCAGTGATAATTTTAAATTGATTACGCTGTGAAATAGACTTATGCGTGAGCATTATGCGTTAAATCATATTACTTTTTCTAGAGAACCGGAGTACTATGACTATGGACATGGAGAGACACAGGAAGGATATGACAATTATGGTAAGTATAGATTTTCTTTAAATTAGTGTTTCCTGTTCTACATGTGTCTTGCTGAGATTTCATTTAATTATCTATGATAAGACTGAAGAATCCATATTCATATATGTGTTTGTCCCTGTGCTTGTTTAGCTCAGGATGACTGGAACGGAACACAGCGTGCTCCTGTTGGTGGAAAGGCCCCTACTCAGAGACAGCCTAAGGGGGGATACAGAGAACACCCCTATGGACGATACTGAACTTCACAAGCAGGACGTCATCCATAATGTGTCACCATGACGACTGTCTCCCATGGCAGCTCACGCTTTAAGCAACCCGACAAAAGTAATTGTCCGTCTTTCGGTTTCGTTTTTCTACTCTGGACATTTTTTAAGGAAACTCGACAAATCGGCAACTGAATGCTTCAAGAATCGAAAGTTCCAAGAAGTTTTTGAGGGTTTAGATATCTTTAAAACAATGAGCTGTTTTTTTTTGTTTGTTTGTTTTAAGTTTTGTTTCGCTATTTTTTTTCTGCCCTGCTCCCTTTGCTTTTTTTTTTTGCGTTGTTTAGTTTTTTTTTTTTGTCTTTTTTTTTTTTTTTTCTCTTCCCCTTCCCTCTCCTTCCAGTGGTTGGGTAAAATATTTAATTTCAAAGTTAAAGCCTAACAACTGTGTAGCCACCTGTTGAGTGTCTCATGACACCGCTTTAATTTGTGTTGCTTTTAAAAGAATCTATAGAGATGCAGTTGCAGATTCCCATTTAGGCTACATTTCAAAATTCTGCTCAATATTAGAAAATCAAAAGAAAAAGCCATTAAATCAAATCATTTCTTTTATGTAATGTAAAGAACGTTAATTAAGGAAAGGAAAAATCTGCCAACAACCATTGATTTATTCCTTATTTGTGTTAAATAGTCTTAAAAGATGTAAATTTAGGTTTCAATATTTTTCATTGTATTTTAGAGTTTTGAAATATAGCCCTAATAGACACTGTTGAGATGAACTGTCCTCAAATCCTTAATTTGATTTAAAATAAGTTATGGATCTTCAAAACTGTTCTGTAGAATGGCCTGTTTTTGGCTACTTATGGTAAAAAAAGAGATTAAAATAAGTCAGATTTTTCATGGAGGATACCATGTTATATATAAACTGCATGCAAAAACTGCTTAAGAAGGATTGGGACAACAATCTCTACAAGGGTCACCTCTTCCTAATGTAAAGGGATACTGCAGCTAAATCCGAATCTCTTGTACATAGTTTAAAAAACTACGTTCAAACTGTACTTACTGCCATTTAGTCTCTGTACCCTCTCCATAAAATGCAGAATGCTACATGTGTAAGCTTGCCTAAATAGGTAACTAAATCTGTCCAAAAATGTTTTGCAGCAGTTGTCAATAAAGCCTAGTTTGTTTTTTATGAAACCTTAACCTGGTTTATTTTTCTTTTCCTGTCATTTTAAAAGCTGAAATGCCCTTTTAAATAACGTATAACCTTCAGTTACATCAACCTTGCTTCATCTTCAAAACAGATTTTAAATTTAAACCAATGCATGTAGTCTGGAGACGTAAACCACACTAAAGGATTCTGTATAAAGTGTTTCATTTGATTTAAAAAAGCACAACTTTAATCTTTCTCTCTCTTTCTATACTTAAAAAGGACCCTAGAGGTAAGACCTGTGCCTTTTAAAATAACCTGGATAGCTTCCTAATGTCTTTAGAGAGCTAAGCATTCGGTGCTTGGGTATGTATAAAATTTTTCTTGAATGACGTTTTATTTTTGATCTTACGATGGGAAATGTATTGACTAGCCTTGAAATAACAGACTTTAATAAAGTTTAGCTCCCAGGGTTCATATTTTTTCCAAGTTTTGAAGCTGCTTTTATCAATGAAAGTAATGACTTAGTCAAGGAGAGGAATGATAAACCTTAAGCGCAGCATTGTAAAGGTAGCTCTAACCCTAAATTTGTACTTGGGTAGTGTGTCATGTCTTACATTTACATAAACTTCTTGCCGTGTAATGAATTAAACGCTTCAGTCACAAAAATAAAAGTAATGGGGGGGAAAAAGTACTCAATCACAGTAATAGATTTTTGTTTTCTTCAAAATATTTTAAGGTACTAACACAATAGATCAGAACTGTAATGCAACTCTTGCTAAAAGTTTTTAGCAATAAGTTTGTATTAGTGTCTTGGTAAAGCTGCTGCTACTTTTTTTTTCTTTTGCATAATTGACACAATGACTTGTGATATTTACCACTTGCCTTAAAAGAGAATTTTTAAAGCTTGAGTTGCATGATCTATAACTGTTTTATAGTTTGCATGTATTTATTTATTTTTTTATAACTGTCAGATTGTAGTTTAATGCCGAGTTCAGAGAGTCTGTTCTCTTCCCTTAGGTAATGGCTCGTGGTCCTGGCATGGTGTTGAGCCTTACGTGAGCTTGAACTCTTTTTCTCAGGTTAGTGGTTGTTTTATGTTATGACTATATATTGCTGATTATGCAATGATATCTTGTTTGCACCCCTGTAAAACATTCGCATTATAACTAGGGATGGGTATTGGTTTTATTTATTTATTTTTCAGAGAACTTATTGATCCATCTTTCCATAATGTAATGCAATGGAATCAAAGACATGGCCTGAGAAGATGAGGGAGGAAATGTTTATCAACAATACAAAACTGTTACCCCTGATTGTCAGAACAGTTCACATTCCAATGGTGATTTATGCTAGTCTAGCTACCGAGATGTAATTATGGTACAGACTCATTATGCTTAATATCAATACTTCCACCTGATAAGCAGATTCAGACTATTAAAACCTCCTAATTATTATTTTAATGCAGGGAACATTTTCTGTTAAATACATTTTGATGGTCAAACCTACATGTGGTTT
The DNA here is from genome assembly GCA_024036415.1 of Prochilodus magdalenae. Classification (NCBI taxonomy): domain Eukaryota; kingdom Metazoa; phylum Chordata; class Actinopteri; order Characiformes; family Prochilodontidae; genus Prochilodus; species Prochilodus magdalenae. The sequence goes on from JAMWET010001837.1 coordinate 498,106, forward strand.
AAAGGCTGAAGTTGGGTTTCTACCCGCATGCTTAGCTTTCACATTGTAGCGTTCCAGCTTAAATAATGCAACAGTCAATATAATGCCCAAGGCATGTAAGGATGCCTGCGTGCTAAAGGCTGATGTAGCATCAGTATTGCAGTCCCCCAGTATATTTCAGTTAGGGTGCTGCGGTAACTCTCTTGGGCTAGAAACGCCTGTATTCAGAGAAAAGACACATCTTCAAAACGTTCAAACCAACTTTTACTGCAGCGGATTCTCTCGTTCATGCACGTCAGCCAGAAACTGGTTTAGCATAGGCAGAAGATGAACAGTCTCACAGTTTATCTAATGTAAGATCTTGTGGGAGGGTCTCTGAGACTAAACAGTGCAGCATACTCTTTCATTGTTGTGAAAGATGGCAGAATTCCAAAATACAATGATTCTTTGGCCTGTACTTTTCTTTCGGTGGTCTGTATTTATTTAAAATCTTTCGACTCCTTTGTATTCAAACTCCTCCCTTGCTTCAGTCATGTACATATGGTCTGCATTTATATGTGCCTACTGCTACATCACTGCATCGCTTAGTATATAGGCACCCCAACTGCTGCACCACTTTAGGTGGAATGGGGAATTTTGAATAAGAAGCTGGCATGTAGGAAGTTGTCCACAGCGTTGCATTTGTGATAGTGATTTAGCTATTAGAATATACTGACTAGACCTATATACTATATTAGGACATTTCAACAAGGTAAAAGTTACAGCATTGTACTAATGCAAACACACTGTGCTGCTTTGGTTTTATAAAAAGCTCTGTGTGTTTCTTAAAGTTACTGTTATTTGCCCCCGTATGCCCCTTTAGGGCATATTGCAATTAGCTGCATTACCATTCAGTTTACCAACATGAAGACCATCTTACCCCTTCAGCCTTTACCTGAGAGCACAAAATGACACTCAGGATTTTGAATGGTTAGGGTAGTTGGGAGGCATACGTATGCTTTAATCACATGGAGCGAAGCACCCTCCTGTTGATGCAAACAAACTGTGACCTTTTAAAATGGGTGCTTTGTAGAATTATAATGACATGAATAACAGCTCAATTTCTCCAGGGGCTTAATAAAATTTTAGTAATGACCAGTCAGGAGCCGGTACCAGTTTCATACTGGTTCTCTATACCCATCCTTAGCTACAAATGCACTCTGTCAAAGTTTGTAGACACCTGCTTATCCATTGTTTATTAATGGGAAAGTGTTATGGTATTGATGTTGGATGAAGACTTGTTAAGTATTCCAACCCAGTTAGTCTCAGAGGACACATTTACACTGATGCTGAGAGGCTTTATTTATATTTCTCTGACCAGAGCTTAGCATTGGACTTAGTGAACTTAGCCTTGTATGTAGCTGCTACTGAGCATACCATTCTACGGAGAATAGACGGGCTGTACTGTCCTCTTAAAGTAGCTGAATTCACTAATTAGGTGGGTGTCTGGAAGCTTTTTCATATGCAGTGCGGTCAGAACATGAGTTGGTCGCTATTACTGATTTGATTACTCCCACTCTCCTACAGGGAAAGCTGTTGATTTTTGAAGCAAACTTTTGAGCAACACCACCACTTTTTGGAAGAATGCTTGAATCTGCACAGATGGAGTTAAACAGAAGTTCTGTTGGACAGCTTTCAAGAACGGCAAAGCGCGGAGTGCTAGCAAAGTGCATCGGCACATCTTAAAAAGGAAAGGAAAAAAAGGAAATCAATGCTTCCCTTAGTGCTGCTGCCAGAGCAGACACTTGCTGAGCAGGAGCAGAAAAGGGCTTAGTTGTCCTAGAGCCTTCGGCATTGTGTGTGGTCACATAATGGAAACGAGCCTGGGTTATTGTTTGCAATGTTTCTGGCACTTTTTTGTGTTCACCTCATTAAGGCCTTTCTGAAGCACACTTAATGCTGTCCTTAAAATGACCATTGTGGTTTTGTCATGTCTGTTTTTCCTTTTCAGTTCTTTTTTTAGCCATGAACTCAGCTTGCATAAAAATACTCATTCTCTCCCCATTCTTCTGGTCTACCTCAGATAATGGCACAGCATTTTATTCTGCCAGACAAGCATTTTTCCACCCCCAAACCTCGTCACACATGGGCACATAGTAGCTCAGAGCAGCGTGTGTGCTAATGTGGAACTAACTGGCCTGTGTGTCTGTGCACGGTCCTCGTCTTCATGTTTAATTGCCATGGTAATTTCTGTCTTGCTGTTGTGCTAAACCTATTCTTTTTGAACGAGTGTGCACCGCATGACCTGTTTTTCATTTACAGCAGTATGTGCACAGTTGATGCACCTTGATTTATTTTGTGGCAAAGACTTTACTGTTTTTTTGTACCATTTTAATAAAACTATATTTTTTAAACATGGTGTCGGCATTGGGGATTTGTTAGTCCTGTATAGTAGAAGTGATTCCCTCCTGAGGGCAAATGCCATGTCCATATTTACATATTGTCCACTATGTGGCTATTTTTGGCCACTACTAACGTGACAAAATGAAAATTTCTGTGCTGGTATGATTTAATGGCCGTTTTAATTTCTATGCGCTAAAACGCTCCATCAAGCTACAGTTATGTCTGCTGCACTTGATTGACAGGAACATGTGCACATTGTGCACATGTACTTGTTTTGGTGGGTTGGAGAAGTTCACCTCTATAAGTAAGGCAGATGCTGGTGTGAGCCAAACCAAAAAAACCCAAAAAAAAACGGCATGTATTTGAATCTTTTGGACTTGGTTAACCATTTACAGGTGTAGCAGCTTAGGTAATGTCTGATTAGTGTCAACAAATATAAAGGCCTTTGATTAGCACCCCAGTCATCTATATAAGTGAAGCACAGTTTGATATCTTGTTACATCTAGTGTTAAAATGGGTGAAATGATGCACTGTGTCCTGATTGATTGATTTAAAGGCAATTAGTAATGTGTTTTTGTGTAGTTGCAGTTATTTTAGCTTCAGTGCATCATTACCAGTGTTCTGTATGATTGCTAGTAGCTTCTGCAAAATAGTAAACTAAAAACATCTTCACTGAAAAACACAATGTTCATTAACGGTTTGAAAGTTATCGCTTTGGAAAACTGAAATGTTGAGTTTGGTTCAACTGTGGACATTTTTTGGCAACAGCATGCCTGTGAGAAAGATTGCAGGTACACTGAAAATTCCAAAAACAAAGTGCGAAAAATTAGCTGAGGTGTTTAAAACCTGCTTCACACTGGCCATCCAAAAGAGGAAATCAAACAAGGCTGGTTGAGCATAAGTTGTGCAGACTCGTTCTGTCCATGCCTAGAAGACTTTAAGCTGCCATCCAATACAGGAGATGTGCAACCCAATAACTTTGTAATAACATACAAAATGCTAACTTAAAAACAAAATGTTTGTTCCACTAATCGGAGTAACTTGCCTCGAGATTACATGAATCAGTTTGAGTGTTAGTGAACTTGGTCATTAACTGGAATTAAAAATGTAAATTAATAAAATATTAACTTTAGTTTGGACAATGTTAAATGAGCATGGCATATTTATTCAGAAACACTGAATCTGAATTTAAAAGGACTACTTTTAAATACTGGATATCTTAAGGTCACTTGCCAATGTATGATTTTTTTTTTTTTTTAATACATTAGATTTTCATACATTAGTTCATAATGACTTTGATATTTAAAGGTCAGTGACCTAAATACTAGATTTAATATGGCTGAGTGATGATAATCTGTTTTATAGCCATGTTGTTAAATCAGTTTACAAAATGTCTTTAGAGCATATGCTTTGTGGAACTTCCAAATAGGAAGAATGTCACAGAAGTCCGGATGCTGCGCTCGTTCAGAGTTGTTTAATTGGGGAAATTGGTCATTGCACTTCACTTAATAAATAATATAATGGGTCAACATGAGTCAGATGGTAGTCAGATTTATGCTTGGTAACCAGCAAATTAACCCTGGGAAGGAAACCTTTTCATTTTAAATATTTAACCTTGTTTTGGTTTCACTTTTGTTTTGCCACTGTCTTGCAGTGGCTGTGTTCATCCCTGCTTTCCTATTTCTGGTCTGTTTTTGTGCATCCGCAGACTGACAAATTGAAAGAAATCAGAGTAAGGCTATACATGCACCAAGAAACATGGTTACTCAGCTGCCTTTAATTATATTTCCTAATCTTGATTTCTAGACCCTAATTTGATCTAAGAAATCATAGTATGCTCTTTACATGGCCACTTGAACAATCAGATAACTGTAGAAATTAGAATATTAAATCAGGTGCATGTAAACATAACCATTTCATGTAATAACTTTGTGTGATGTAGCTTTTAGAGGTATAACACTTCAGACGTCTGGATCATATAATCACCGCCACAGCCGCTGTGCACAGCTCTTACTCTAAGTGCCTGTAAAACATATTTTCACACCAAAACCCCTCTGCCTGACTTTGGTTGCAGCCTGACCACTTAACCACTGTACAGAAATTTCGAACCAGTGGTGGAATTCTCCGTTAATAGGTAAATAACACGTAATAGCACTTTCAGCTTCAACTAAATTAGCTTCCTCTGTGCTTTACAAGTGCTACCCTGCACGACAGCTTCACTAGGCCTGCCGTGTGCATGCACCTCAATCTTTCGCTAGTACTTCCCTCGCTGAATGGAGGCTTGTCATTTCAACCAATTACCGCTGATGACAGTGTGTCAGTCCCCCAGAGGCAGCACTGATTGCTGACTGGCTAACAGGAACTCTGCGTTATTACATTAGACACAAATCACTCCTCACCACAGATTTTAATAAGCATTAGCATGCGCTAAGGCTCCATCGAACAACCGTGCTTATGTGTGAGTAGGAGGCTGCCCAATCTGCAAATGGGCCTCGGTATAATGAGAAACCACAAAAGCGGATAATGGAAATAATACATTTATGTTTCTGCTGCAGGAAAAGTGGAGAGCTCTCTAGAAAAAGGAAAAATCAATATTCAGGCCATCTCTCTGTGCCTAATGAGTTCATGTACACCATCTCAGAGAGAATGAGGTGGAGTGCGTGTGCGTGCATGTCTACATGTGTGATCTGTGTGACCTACAGCTGCAGGGGAAATGCCTGTCGCAATGGGGTGAGTGGCATGTGTGACACTTTGCATTACGGCTGAATCTCAGCTTGTGGTTTGGCTTTGCCTCTGTCTTTGCCGCATGCTGAGGGTGAGCGTGGTGTGATGAGAGCTGAGGTCATATACTCTATTTCTCAACTGAAAACAAACAATGCTTTTGCACCTCTTGTGAAAAGAAGAGTTATAATATTACACTTAACTGTGGTATAATATGAAATGCAATGCTGTGCAAATCAATTGGTCGCTGTTTAAAGAGAATCAAGTATTTCCAAAATGGCACGTTTACAGGAGAGGCCAAAAACCTCATAAAATTTTAAAACCTTAATTTCAAAAATTAAAAAAGTCAATGGAACAGATGGCCAATCGATGTTGGGATATTTCTGTTGGTCTGTTCATCAAGGTATTGTCACACAGTGTAAACAGCAACTGGTATGTTCAAATCATGCATATAATGAATGAAGATGCATATTTATATATTCTTTGGACGATGATATAAACCCTATATTCAACTACAAATAGTACAGGACATCACCTCAGATCTTACACAGCTCCTCTTTTGGGCTTTGTCTGAGAAATGAGTATAAATTATGCTCTCTCTTGGGAAATCAGGCATGTCTTCACATCTACAAATATTCTATGGCATATGGCTTTTAGAAATATCCAGTGCATTTAATTGGTAATATTACAGAAAACTGTGATGTAGTATAGAATGCAACGGTGTGTAAATCATTTTGTTGCTGATCTCCAAAATGAAAATGGGTATAAAGGATGTCAGAGAGGCTTTCAGATGTAAAGACTCTGTGAGAGACTGTATGGGATGGGCAGTTGGACTGAGGTGAGGTGGGAAAGTGTCCTGTAGTTTGACAAACCTTTTTGGAAAACTTAAGTGGAGAGACACTCTTTGGTTTGTTGTCACACAGTCAAAAGCCAGCATCAGTGGTAGTACAGCGGGGCATTAGTGCACATGACATGTGTGACTCCTTAAAATGCTGAATGATAGATACAGGTTTTAGGGAACACATCTCCTTACTAGGGTTCCTAAGACAACAATCCATCCCGACTATACTAGACTTTATCTTATAGAATAGACTTTAAGGTTCTGCTACTAGTGTATAAAGCTCTATTTAATCTAGCATCAGTTAGATCATAGAATGTCATAGAATGCCTCTCAGGAATCTATGCCTGACTAGGAACAATAAATGTTGATAAATTTAGACATACAGGGGTTGGACAATGAAACTGAAACACCTGTCATTTTAGTGTGGGAGGTCTCATGGCTAAATTGGACCAGCCTGGTGGCCAATCTTCATTAACTGCACATTGCACCAGTAAGAGCAGAGTGTGAAGGTTCAGTTAGCAGGTAAGAGCACAGTTCTGCTCAAAATACTGCAATGCACACAACATTATGGGTGACATACCAGAGTTCAAAAGAGGACAAATTGTTGGTGCACGTCTTGCTGGCGCATCTGTGACCAAGACAGCAAGTCTTTGTGATGTATCAAGAGCCACGGTATCCAGGGTAATGTCAGCATACCACCAAGAAGGACCAACCTCCACCAGCATCACGTAGTGACCTGGCCACTATCCTGCAAGAGGAATGGCTTAAAATCCCTCTGACCACTGTGCAGGACGCAGTATATGTCATTCCCAAGACGAACTGACGCTGTATTGGTCGCAAAAGGAGGACTCGCCACTGAAGATGATCCGCTGCCATTCTGAGTCACTCCATGACAGTCTGGCATGACACCATTGGCAGTCTTTGGCACATGATGTCAAACCTACCCACCAAGTCTCATGCTTGTTGCTTGACTCCTTTTGGGTGCAGCTATTTGTGCATCTATTCAACTGATGATGAGTGTTTTTAACAAAGGAGCCCCCAAACTGTTTCTGTATCGAGCAAGAATAGAAAACATTTTACTTTAAATATACAGCAGTCAGTTCCTAAATGCTTACTAAGTGCTGTTATAAGATGAGGTGATGAGCACAGTGCTAGACAAGAACCTGTCTCACCTTCTTTGAAATGTGTCACTGACATCAAATTCAAAATCAGGATTGGTTATGTTGTCTTTTTAATGTTCTTATTTAAATACACGGTTTATATGATTTGAATTCACTGTTTTTTGGAAACAGGGGAGGACATATTTTTTGGCCCATATAACATTCAGGTAGTAGGGTAGTGATGGGCTTCTGTCCAGCTTGGGGTAAAATGTAGCATCAATGTTTACACAGTTGGCAGGCTCATCTTTTGTACCCATAGCAATATTGCTTGCAAATCTTCACAGCAATTGGACAGATATTACTTGAGATGCATCCAACTATAAATGTACCTCTTCATAATCATACCTGTGACCTGTGTTACGTGCGTGACCTGTGCAGTACTAGCGGTGTAGTTGACACTGGTGCTGGCACTTGAGTTATACCATTGGGACAGAGCACGCAAAGCAGTCTACTGGTAAGCTGACCACTCTCTGTTGGTCCCCAAGCTAGGTCAAACACGCACACACATAGCATTGACTGTATTAGATAGTATCATTAAGAAGACTTGAGGACACTTCAACTGCAGCTCCAGAAATCCAGTATGAGGTAAAGATTCGCTAGATTGGTGGATCTGCACTACACCAGAATTCAGAGCGTTCCACTGCATGAGATTTTGCAATAACTAATACTGTATATGTGCTTACCTCACTATCAGCTTACCTCAGTCAATGTATTATTGTATGGCTTTGTTTTCTTTTTATAAACCACCACTGTGCTGTTGAGTTGGCTTCCAAACAGGCGGCAGGGCAATTCTGTGATGTTTTGGAATACTATGAATAGAACTGACTTAACATCCTTTGCACCATTTAGGAATTATGGCTGCTGATTGCTGGGATGAGGTTTGAGGAGTCAGAGTTTTTCTAAAGCTATGAAATTTGCATTACCTCGGTTTTTCTTATGGGGAGTGTGAAGCCCTAACAAGCTAATTAGGGTCTGAGATTAGGGTCAAGCTTTTCTAAGAGCTTGATTCTCATGGGGTGCCGAAACTTTTGCATAGTTTTTCTATATTAAACTCCTCAGACTTCTAGCTTGTTAAGTAAGAAACTTTAGTTTTTGTGTTCTCTAGTGTCTAACGCAGTTACAGTTGCACAATAGTTCCAAATAGTTGCACCCAGAAGGAATCATCTGACAGGAATAAAACTTAGTGGGCGGGTTTGACATTGCAAGACATGCGAATGATTCAAGTTTCAGGCTTTTCAGGACTATTATGAATAGAACGGACTTAACATCCTTCGCACCATGTAGGAATTATGCTTCACGTTGCATACAGGCTTTAGCTAGAGTTGCATAGTAAGGGTTTTGTTACTGTGAATAGCTAAGTGAGTAAAAGATGGAAAGTAAAAGTTAAAGTTGACACTTTAATATTTTTTTTACTTTTATCTTTTACTGTTTTTTTTTTTTTAACTAACAGGGAAGATGGCCTGAAGCAAAGGTTTGGGCATCCTGCATGGTCAGTGATAACCCCTTTGGCAAGTATCACAGCTTGTAAACACTTTTCATAGAGTCTTTCAGCTACTATTTGATGGAATTCGACCATTCTTCCTTGCAAATGGTTTGACCCTCCTTGCGTGCTCTGAGGCCTATGCACAGATATCCTATGCACCTTTATCTTCTTTCCTAATAGCACTGCTATCCGACACTTCCTTCTGGGTACTAACTACTTTTTGAAAGATGAGTGAATTAGCACTGTCTCAGCTGCACTGTGCATAGATTGTGACCCACCCTTCCCTTACAATACTTGAGTAGGAAGCTATAGTGATTGACCACATGATTAATAATAGATGATCACATTAACATATGTTACCATTTCTTCATATATCCTATATAGTTACCGTTTTGTTTTTCAGGTTTTTCTTAGCGCAGTGACAGTATCTTACTCTTTCTTAGCGAACCAAGGCTTGCTTTGTGCTCTTTCTGGCCTGCTAATGCATGGGAGAGGTTAGAAGGGGCTGAGTGTGCTTGTGACTCTGGCTCAGGTCCTAGAGAAGCATGGCTGCAAGCCACGTATGCAGGTTTTGAAATGGAGCGCTGTTATTACCTAAGCCTCCTAAAGGTCTCTGCCTTGCTAAACACAGGAGGAATTGAATTGAATCTGGCTATGTGGAACTTGGCTTAAACTGCCTTCTAGGAGTGCGGTTGGACACCTCAGCTTTGGCTGCTTGCCTCCTAACCTCCCCTTGCACTGTTCTCCCGCATCCAGATAAGTAATGGAAGTAATGGAAAAGGAGTCAGGAGCGTGTTCCTCTGTTGAGTGAAGAATGAAACGTGGGCTTGGTTGAACAAGCGATCGGCCACGGTTTTCCTTTTCGCTCCCCTGGAAGGTATTACCCTGTCATTACTCCTCTGGCTTTCTGGATAGAGGAATACAAAACACTGGAGTGACACTGGAGACAAAAAGGCACTGTTCATACTCATTTGTCTTTGATACTTGGCTGCAATCTCAATCTCTGTTTCTGTGTTGATACTGCCGAGGCAGCTTCAGAAAGCAGATGAATGATTACTGTCTGAAGGGACTCGGTAAAAGTCCACGTCGTCAAAATACTGAAGCTGCAAAATGCTACACTGCAAATGAAGAAAGGCTTCCTAATGCCGATACTGACACTCTTCAAAGCCTTTTTTGCACTCCGTGCTCATAATGTTTCGGCCAGCTTTCTGCGGATATAAGTTGAACGCCTGATGTACCCTCTGATACCCAATCTAGCCAAAGTAGGGCAGCTATAAAAGGCTGATGGATATTTCTCCAAAAATCACTAGCCCTGCCGAGAAACGGGTTGCGACGTTGGGTGATGTGTTATGAACCAGAAAAAAAAAAGCCTTGCTCCTTTTGAAGCTCTTCCAAATTCCTAGTTCACCCCTATTTCTCTACAGCCCCGGAAAACCTGACTCATTCTGCACTTAAAAAGTTATGTTCAGCTGAAAGCAGGCCTATTGAATGACCACGCTCTTTTGAGAGAGGTTATAGCTTTAAGTCTAGACGTTTTAATGGAATGTGTATTCACTGTTGGAGCACGCACTCTCGGGTTTCCTATGCTGTGGCAGACGTAGATCAATGAGACATTTAGCCCTGCTCTTCATCCAGCACTGTGCACTTCGGGGGCAAGTAGGCGCCATCATTCTCTCATCATATAAAGCATCGTCTATTAGATACGGAGCAGAGCCATTTTCCTTCATGGAAGTGTTTTGTCTCTTTGTGATGAACAAACTCGCATATGAATCACTCAGACATTGACTGTAGGTCACATCAGGCTGTAATTGCAGCTTTATAGACTGGCCGTTTGCTTTTAAGATGCTTCTTTGAAACCGGCCCACACTGAAATACTGCTTTTGATGAATGACAGAAAAAAACAATTTCTTAAGATATTGCTGTGCTATATGGTTTAATAAGAGTTTAACTTTTATTGCATATACTATTAAGCAATCATTGTGCCCTGTGGCATGTATAAAAAAGCAGGAGTAGGGGAAATTGATTTACAATGTGGGCTCATTATAGGGTCTTCAGTAGGTGTTCAGCTGGAGTTTCAGTAGGAACCATGACTAATGATGGCTCTATGCAGTAATACATTCATGCAGTTTTAGTCGCTTCAAAGCCTGCATGGAACTAAATTGCACCTGAGTTACACAGTGCAACGCATTCTGCAGCTCATCTGAAACTCAGGAGCAACCACCACAAGGTTTATGGTGCAGCCAATGAAAATGCAGATCACGCATTACATGGTCAAATGATTCACCAGATCAACACAGATAAGGTTAGTAGCTTAAGGACCAACAGTAGTACGTTTCTCAAAGCTAGCATTTCTGCACGTGTGCACTACACTAACAGCTGTGCCATAGAATGGAAATCTGTATTTACACTGGCATAGATGAATAATGAAAGGTTGGAACATGGATCTGACCTAACATGAATCTCAAACACTCTTGTGTCCTGCTTGACATACAGTCATTATCAAAATAATAGTTGCACCTAGAGGTGTCAAATGAAATGCTATTGGGAAAGAAGATAAAGCTTACCAGGAACAATAAATTAGGGTAAATTTTGATAAATTGATATGGGTAATATTTATTGAGCTACAAATACAAAAGTAGTGTCTCTCAGTACGACGTCAGGCTGCTAAGTTTGCTAACACAACATGCCAGGTTCCTAATAGTGTCCTGTGATAGTCGTCCCATGCAGCTTGAATATTCTCACACAGTTCCTGCAGATAGTGCGGTAGGGGTGGAGGTGGAGTGACACCAGTGATATCTTCTGGACATGTAAAGCATAACACAGTTTATCTTGGGGCTGACCACGGTGCCTCCAGCTGCAGATTCATTGGTCGTCTCCACCAAGACAAAAGCGGGACTCGTCACTGAAGATGACCGACTACTATTTTAAATCACTCAATGACAGTCTGGCGCGACACCATTGCAGCCTTTGGTGACGTTGTGTTAAAGACAGTTGTAGAAAGAGTCTGTGTGTGCATGTAGTCCTGCATCATGCAGTCGTCTGCCAATGGTGCTGGCCCTAACCGGATGACTTATAGCGGGCATCACTGCTCACTGAATGTCTGCAATCGTAACTGTAGGGTCACTCAGGTACAGTGATAAGGCGCGTCCCTGCTTACGTCTCATGTGCAGCCAGGACACATGTATCAATTGCATGTCTCGTGATGTCAAACCTACACAACAAGTTTCGTTCCTGTTGGTTTATCCCTTCTGGGTGCAACTATTTGGGCAAATATTCTTTAGATGATGAGTGTATCAATTGCACTTTTGCAAAACAGGCTGCTAAAACAACTCTATATTAATATTTACTCAACTAAAAATGCTATCTATATGAAGAAACCCAGCGTTCCAGGCTGTAAAGTGGTTGTCGATACTTTGCATAACCTTTGCAAGGTCCTGAATGGATGTGGTTGATGTATGCATGATGTGATCACATCAGCTCCAAGAGAGAAGTGAATACTAGGTCTTTCTGAGTGATCACCTTCATCCTACGATGAAGCAATTCTGTCCTGATGGGAGTGGTATTATCCAAGAAGACAATGCCTCCATCCACAGGGCACAAAGGGTGTGTAAATGACTCAAGGAGTATAGAGATTATGCAAAATCAAGGTGCGAAATACAGGGGGCACCCCTTATTAAGGTCTTGGTTGGGGGAGGGTTGCCTTAACATAAAGGTATTATGGCATTGTTGTATGTATTAAGGCATTGTAGTGTCCATTATATCATTTTTACAGCCAGTTTTACCAACAATTAACAAACTTTGGTCTTCTCTGTGAGAAATGCAGCGTTTGTCTACATCAAGATGGAAACATGACTTGTTATTTAACCGCATTGCTGTGTCTTCAATAGAGCATTTCTCACTCTCTCCTCATTCACCTTATAAACCGCTTAATCCTTCTGGGTCATGGGGTGTGCTGGAAGACAGGAAACACCCAGGACAGGCCTCCAATCCATGCCTCCCAGGGCAGACACACAGACATACACATTCACACAATTATGTGCAATTTAGCATCTCCAATTCACCTGCCTGCATGTCTTTAGTCCACGGGAGGAAACATGAGACATGTGGAGAGCATGCAAACTCCACATAGAGAGGATCCTGGACGCCCTAGCCAGGAATCAAATCCAGGCCTATCTTGCTGTGAGGCAACAGTGCTACCCACTGGGCCACCATGCTGCCCCAATAGAGCAGTTCCAAAAGAAGAATGGTTAAATCACACATTTTGTTGCCAGTGATGAGTGAGTTAGTAGCCAGCCAACGTGGGACAACCCAAATACCAATAGGCATTTCACACACTGCATAAAATCATATGCTATGGCCTTCGCAATGGACAGAGCTCAATCCTGTTGAACACCAATTAGAGATTTTGAACCAGCACTGTTCACCACCAGCAACAAAACCTCCTTAGGAAGAATGGTGTTCCATTGTTGCTTTCTCCCTAATTTGCCACACAGCTCTCTACACTGCTATGCATAACTGCTTTGCTTCAATGCTTGTATTCCCAGGTTCATCCTGAAACCCTGTTCAAAACATGTTCCTATTGTGATTTGAGGTTGAATTAGACCAGAAAGTTCATCTCAGGGTCAGATTTGTGGTCTATAGTACTCTGACACACATACACACACACACACTCTTCCCTTACATCTTTTCATCTCTGTTAGCATGGTAACTCGCGGCCTCTCATTAACTAGAGCACTTGACTTTAGACACCGTCTGGCCACAGGAGCAAATCACTCAAAAACAATTTAGGCCCTGGTATGAATCAATTTTCATGTTAAATAGATTCAGTGTGACAGAGTGGTGAGGAGAGAGGGTGGAGGATTTGATGGCTGTACTTTACTGAGCTTTAGGCACTCTCATGCAAGTCCCCTGTGTCTCAATCGTGATGGCACCTCCGGTTCTCCTTCCTTTCTCACTTCATCACTCTCTCCAACTATTTTATGCTTACTTTCCACAGGTTTTGCACCCTGTCTGCTCCTTTTATCCTGCTTTGTTGAGTTTTGAGCTCACTCCCTCTCTCTCATCCCTCCGTCCTGTTCTCTCTTGTGCGGCTCCACCGGTCCCTGTACGTCTCCGGGCCCTGCCCTTGGCTGGACTCTAATTTTAGAGGGCCAGAAGAGCAGGCCAGCCAGGGGAGGGCAGGGAGCGCTTTCACAGAAGCCTGCCACCTTAATTACCCATCCAGTCACCGGCGTAACAGCCTCCCCGCAGCTCCACCTCAGCTGACTCGGGGCTGACTCAAAGGCGCTGATCAACTATGTCCCAAATCAGGCTCCAGTCTGGGGAATAGGCTTGGAATCTCATATAGCTACTTTTTTTAGAATACAGTTATTACAGGTGAATATGAGCTGGATGAAGTAGAAGCATTCTCCATTCTTTCCTACAATCCACAATTCATTCTTGTGCATGTTCTCTTTTTAATTGTGCCCACATTTCAGACAAGTATCCCCCTGAAATTTTTGATATGCTTAGATTCAATAACGGATAAAGATAAGCTCATTGCATTTTATATATAACGATCATTGTGTCATGAGGACATTGTCGCTTCTGTTGCACAGTGAGCCATCATAATCAGCAAACAGCATATAGATTCTACAGCCACAGCCTTTAGTAAACTGCACTTTCAAAATGTTATTTTTAACAAAGATGAAACCACAGTGCAGCAGCTGATCACTATTTTTGCTCACATGTTAAGCTGCAGTGTTAGGACAATATCAAACAATTGCCAGAACGGAATGTTCTGATTGGTCAACTGCCAAAACAGTATCCTGCTACAAGTTCTGCCCACACACCACTGTGGCTATTCTCACAATGGTGTCGATTCTGCCATATCCCTTCCTAAAAGTCAGATAGAGGATGTTGGTATTTCCACTTCATGAAGCTAGATTGGAGCAGATGCATGTACTGGCAGGCGGCCAGTAAGGATTGTGTTACAAGATGTCATCACCTTGTAACAGAGGAAAGCGCTGGAGTTAAAATGAGCCATTTTGCACAGCTGGGAAAAGTGGCCTCTTTGGGAGGGAAGGGATATTTCCCTCTGCCATGCACTTTGAGCTTTGCAGAACACTTAGCTTCAACACACTAAAGGAATGAGAACAAAACAGGAAACCATTTACTCAGTCTCACTAAACCGCTTTATCCTTCTGGGTTGTGGGGCAAGCTGGCGCCAATCCCAGCACTCAATAGGCAGAAGGCAGGAAACACCCCAAACAGGCCACCAGTCCATGGCAGGGCTGACACCCAGGCATACACATTCACACATACACATGCACTCCTAGGGCCGATTTAGTGTCTCGATTTCTGTTTTTGAACTATGGAAGGAAACTGGCATACCAGGAGGAAACCCACACAAACATGGGGAGAACATTCCCCAGTCGGGAATCAAACCTTCCTTGCTGTGAGGCCACAACACTACACACAGCACCACTGTGCCCCCCATAATTAAATAGACCCAAATCTATCTATATATTCAGTTTGCTGCACCTCATAACCTGTATACTACCTGTATACTTATTGAACTGACTGCCAGCATCACTATAATCAATGTACTCTGACTGCCTATACCACCAGTATTTAGCTGACTGCCAGATCGTCATTATTATTCATGTAACTGGTATAAGAGAACAGTAACTGTGCAATATCTATACAAGATCTCTGCAATACCTGTGCACAGATACGTAACTGTGCAATATACAGGGGTTGGACAATGAAACTGAAACACCTGGTTTTAGACCACAATCATTTATTAGTATGGTGTAGGGCCTCCTTTTGCGGCCAATACAGCGTCAGTTCGTCTTGGGAATGACATATACTGCGTCCTGCACAGTGGTCAGAGGGATTTTGAGCCATTCTTCTTGCAGGATAGTGGCCAGGTCAATACGTGATGCTGGTGGAGGTTCGTCCTTCTTGGTGGTATGCTGACATTACCCTGGATACCGTGGCTCTTGATACATCACAAAGACTTGCTGTCTTGGTCACAGATGCGCCAGCAAGACGTGCACCAACAATCTGTCCTCTGTTGAACTCTGGTATGTCCCCCATAATGTTGTGTGCATTGCAGTATTTTGAGCAGAACTGTGCTCTTACCTGCTAACTGAACCTTCACACTCTGCTCTTACTGGTGCAATGTGCAGTTAATGAAGATTGGCCACCAGGCTGGTCCAATTTAGCCATGAGACCTCCCACACTAAAATGACAGGTGTTTCAGTTTCATTGTCCAACCCCTGTATATCTGTGCATTACACATGTAAAATAGTTTGTTGGTGTAGCTTATTTAATTTTTTGCCTAACAGTAGAGATATTTTGTGTTTTGTATAACCTGCGCTTTTGTCTACCACTTGCTGTGTGCCTGTTTACTACACTTTCTGCTGTAACGGTGCAAATTTCCCCATTTGGGAAAATAAAAAACTATCTTGTATTAATAGATAGCCTTTAATGCTAAATCTGTTCATACACATCACATCCAGTAGGGTCGCTAGCAGAATTGCCATAAGGATGTTTGTTTCCTTGTGTTTTTGACTGAGTCATCAGAAACCATTTATGAACCTGCTGTAAAAAGTAGTCATGGTTTACCACTTATATAAACACTCTATCCATTAACAGATAACGCATTGGTCAGATCTAAAACATAATGACTTATCGTTCATTCTTTATAGATCTGCTGGACTTTGCAGCTTTTTGCCTTGACTTGCTGGAGGTGTTAATAAGCAGGTTTATTTAGCTGCACATTTAGCTGTGGAGTCTTTATCTTACAACCAAATTCATTTGAATGGGCGTGGTTGGACTCTAAGGCATGGCGTCTCTATCTTAAGTGTGTTACCCTGAGGAAATGAGGCTAAATGTCTCAGAGAGTCAAATCATTCCGCTTATTTTAACAGTGACGGCTTACTATAATCTTGGCCTGTGTTGTGCTCGAAATATATTTGTAGGGACTGTTCGTTGCTCCCAGCTGTCAGCTCTTTACCCTTGACTTGTTTGAAAAAGGCTGCATTTTGCAAAAATGAAGACGTCAACATGATTCTTTGCAGAAAGACATGACTGAAATTATTAATTCGGCTACATAATTCCAGACCTCCCACATTCACCAACAGGCTGCAGATGGTAAGCATGCCCTGAGCTCTGAGCGAAGGAGTTGGCAGCGCCAGACCGTTTTAATCAATGCCTGGAGTGCCCTGAGAGAATCCCTAATGCTTTGTTATGAAACCTTCCCAGTTCCACGTCCCAGCCAGACAGAAGCTTGAAGAACATGGCCCGCTCTGTAGTGCTGCATGGAAATGTTCCTACGGTGGGAGATATTAGAATTTGTTCACTGTTGTGTCCCTGTTACGCCCCTTTCCTAGCTGTCAGACGGAATTGAGTCACATCTGGTCTCGGCGTCCCTCGGAAGAAGAGGAGATAGATTTGGCAAATCTACCAGCTGCCGGGAGCGAAAGCCAGCACTCGTCACTTGGGACGTCATTAAGCAGCGAACGGAGGACAGACAGAGAATCACCAGCCTGTCTATTTGACCCCCTCTCTCCTCTCTCTTTCTCTTCCTGCTCTCCCACCCTAACCATCCCTCAGTCTCTCTGTCTGGTTTTCCTTCTCATTCACCTTCCCATCGCTCTCTGTAGCTTTACAGGGCTCCCTGCCCCATCACTCTGTCTCTGCTTGAAGCTCCCTGTCTCATTCCCATGTCCCATCTCTGTCTTCTGTGTCTCTGTTAGTCTCTCTCTCTCTCTCTCCCTCTTTCTCTCTGTGTTGTCCTTTCTCAGATAGGCTGGCTCTCCCCAAGTCACAACTTTGCCAATTTCAGACTCCTCTGGGTCTACTCATTTAATTGATCTCTCCAGCCTTTTCTTCACTAATCAGTGAAAGCGGACCTGTTGGGGAACTCAGTGCTATGGTATTGGAGCTGGCGCTCCTGTGCTGTTCATGCTGCCTGCTTTTAAATTCTGCCCAGGCTGCGATCATTCATTTTGCTGCTCATTTCCATTCCTTGCGCACAAGGCAGGTATGATGGACAGCTGTATGGGAAATGCACGATTGCTGCCTAAGGGTTTAATTTAAGATAGATGTCTAAATGTGCAGAAGAAGGCCCCTAAAAGGCCCTCGTTTTATCCAAGCATCCTAGTAACCCAGTATTTCATAATCTAGCCATGACTTTCTTTTATGGATTGCATGTGAATCTGGGCTTAAGGCTATTTTCACATTGCAAGCCTTATCGCACGATTCTCATTCTTTTGCTCAGACCTAATCTCCCTGCCTTAATGGTTTATGCTCATGTCTTCTTTAAATGTATATGAACTTGGGTATGACACAGTGCAGTTTAGGGTGCATCAGCAAAAGAGAAGTTGCACCCAGAGGGAAGTGTGGGATTGCAGTGCTGTTGGGAAGGAAGATAAAGATTATCAGGAACAATAAATGATGACACATTTAGACTGACATGGGCAATATTTATTGAGCGACACATACAGAAGTAGCGTTTTCTAACGCAACATGCCAGATGTTGTAGAAGTTCCTAGTGGTGTCCTCTGATAGTTCATACCATGCAGCTTGAATGTTCTCACACAGTTCCTGCAGATTGTGCGGTATGGGTGGAGGTGGGGATGACACCTGGTCTTTTGGACGCATGCCAACACACCATTCATCTTGGTGCTGACCACGGTGCCTCCCCCCATGGATTTGTTGGTCGTCTCCACCAAGACAAAAGGAGGATTTGTCACTAAAGATGACCTGCTGCCTTTTTCCACATGACATGACAGTCTTACATGACACCACTGCAGTCTTTGGCACTGTTGACGCTGTACTGGGGCACTGGTTGTAGCGATCTGCGTGCATGCAGTGCAGCTGCCTACCAATGGCATAAACAGGATAGCTTATGGAGAACATCACTGCTTGCTGTCACTTAACTAAACATTTGCTCAAAGTTGGACTTGCATTGTCATTTTGAATGTTAAATGGTGCTGACTAATCAAAAATGTGTGAAATATTTTGAATTAAAAAGAAACAATGTAACAATGCATTACTTGGTTTTCATTATAAGCAATGCTGATACAAAAGCTTTATATATGACCTTTACAACCACCAACCCCTGGGGCAGGAGGTTGATGTTCCCTTCCAATGGAACTCATTCAATCCCTCTGGTTTGAAATCACTCCCTGTGCAGTACAATACACAAGTCATTTAGAACAACATGTCATATTAATATTAACTATAGTAGATCAGTATTCAGTGTGAATGGGTTTGAATAGGTATGAATAAACACTATAGAGCAAACTGGATAAGAGAGTGTGAATGGTTGAAGAACATTCTAGAACAGTTTGAATTAGGAAGAGCATTCTAGAAAAGTGTGAAAGGGGCTGAATGTTCTAGGCCAATGTGGTTAAAAGATTATTCTAGAACCGGTTGCATGGAGTGTGAATGGGGAGAATATACTAGAAAAATATAAACATTGGGGTTTTTTGCACAGGGGAGAGCACTTTAGAGTGTGAATAAGGGTTAGTATCCTAGGAGGGTATGGATTCTAGAACAGTTTGAGGTGTGCAGAACATTCTAGAGCAGTGTAAATAGGGGTGAACGTCCTAGGGAAATGTGGATGTAGAAGTGTGAACAGGTGAAGAACATTCTAGAACAGATTGAGCGGGAGAGAGCATTCCAGGACAGTGTGAATAGGACAAACATTCTAGAACAGTTTGAGCAGAGGAGAGCATTCCAGAACAGTGTGAATAGGGCTAACATTCTAGAACAGTTTGAGCAGGGGAGAGCATTCCAGAACAGTGTGAATAGGGCTAACATTCTAGAACAGTTTAAACAGGGGAGAGCATTCTAGAACTGTGTGAATAGGGCTAATATTCTAGAACAGTTTGAGCAGGGGAGAGCATTCCAGAACAGTGTGAATAGGGCTAACATTCTAGATCAGTTTAAACAGGGGAGAGCATTCTAGAACAGTGTGAATAGGGCTAACATTCTAGAACAGTTTGAACAGGCGAGAGCATTCTAGAACAGTGTAAATAGGGCTAACATTCTAGATCAGTTTAAACAGGGGAGAGCATTCTAGAACAGTGTGAATAGGGCTAACATTCTAGAACAGTTTAAACAGGGGAGAGCATTCTAGAACAGTGTGAATAGGGCTGGGACAATGTTCTAGGACAATGTGCATGAGAGAGAATGAATGGAGAAGGAATACTCTAGAACAGTTTGAGACGTGAAGAATATTCTAGAACAAATGTGAATAGAGTGAGAGCACTCTGGCCCTAGGACCTTTTAGAACAGTGTGAACAGAGGTGAATGTCCTAGGACAATGGTCCTGGATGTGAGAGGATGAATGAATAGGTGAAGAACATTCTAGGACAGTTTGCATGAGGGAGAATATTCTAGAATAGTAGGAATGAGGAGAGCATTCAGAAACAATAGGAGTACTGCAGATGTTATCCCAAGGATAACATTCTAGAACCCTGTGAATTGAGGTGGACATTCTAGAACAGTTTGAGCAGATTTGTATGTTCTAGAGACCCCCAGAAATCTAACCCAGCATTTGGGTTCGTTGCTGTATATTGGATAATGCAGGGCCAGAGTGCTCTGGCCTTTAGTGACCCTTGTAGGTGAATATTTTAGGAGGACCTCAACCTTCTGTCCGAATACGATATGCTCCTCTCTTTTTCATGCACTTTCTTCTCAACACCTGACTTACTTCCGCCCATCCACCCTGCCTCCTCCCTCCTCCCAGCAGTGTTCTCCTTTTCTCCCTCCTCCATTAATTGTGCAGGAGCAGGCTGGCTGTGTGAGTGTGAAGAGCTCCTGTGGCTTGTCTCGTGGCGGCGCTGCCTGCGTGGGCTGCTCTGTATCCGCTGGCTCACGCTGCTCTGTGGCCCATGGTGGCTTTAACAATCCTAGCGACACGCACACACAGCCTGCTAAAGCCTCTGGCACCCTTTCGAGCTCCTCTGCGCAGTGAAAAGCGTTGCGACAGGCACATACATAACAGTGAACAGCACAGAGGAACATTACTTAAGCCTATGTGCACTGTACCCGTTCATGCATTAGTGATCCGTGTGTCTGGGCACAGCTGTGGTGAAGAGGGGAAAACCATGGCACTCTTGGTTCTCCTTGAGCCGCCTGGCAGCTCGTCAACACATAGCATCACACACAAAGGGCTGGAGTCTCAGAGTACTTTGCCTACTAATGAGATCTCTCCGTCTCTCTCTGTCTCCCTCTCTCTCTCTCACTCTATCTCCTTCCCTCCCCCTCCAGGTTGTGTTTAATCTCCCGTAAAAAGAAAGCCCCATCTCTGCTGGCCCATCTTCCCTCGCAGCGTTCAGTCTGCTCGCCTCTATTGTCTTGCCTACCAGATTGTTTATGAAATAGTGTAAAAGAGGATGAGAAAAAAACATGTCTGGCGAAAAACACTGAGAGGCAAAACAAACGACGTAGTAGACGTTATAAAAGGTCGATTCTCCCTCTGCTTTCTTTTCATGGCCTGTGTGTAAGACTTGTGATAAAGGGCTCAGTGTGGATCCTATTGTGCTCCAGATTAGCCCTCTCACTCTCTCTGCCCAGTGGGATCACGCAAGGTCTGCGCCGTACACGGTAAACTGAATGCCTTTCACAGGCGCTGTGATGTAAATTCGACATGGTCTTTTAAGGCAAAACAATTGGCGAAATTACAGAGACGGGCATTTATCCCGCAAATCACAGCAATGGAAACACTACCCCTTCTGCTAATATGCTGTATATCAATTTAGGACTTTCAGTTGGCGTCATATCCTGCTGTTTAATCATAGACTTAGTCCCCCTTTCCTTTTTAGACTACTTAGACATTACTTCCTCTGCAACACAAAACACTGAACGCTGCTCGCACTCTGACTAATAGATTACCACCGTAGGCTTTTAGCAGCAGTAATGGATATTCTAGGTTTCCACTGTGATCCACCTGGTACATAGGTCACTGGTTTCACTGGTAACAGTGACTGAGCTTCTATCAGACTTTCAGGCCTGTCTGTCATTGTTTGTCTCATAGGACTCTATTCTAGATTGAATACTGCTTTTTGATCCGACTCTGAGTTTTGGGAAATGGGATGGAAAAGTACATGCCCATCAACTGAAGGTCTGCTTGATTGAGACACACCGTTTTTGCTACACAACTTCAGGACATGCCCCTAAGCACTAATTCAATGTTGGTCTGACCCGTACTCATCTGTTTGTATGTTTTCATTCCATCCCCCCCCCATAGAGTCCCATTCATTCTTGGCCCTACCCAAACCCTATTGTCTCTTTTACCCTACAGCCACCAAACTGCATCTACTCACTCCCAAACTCTTTTCCACAGCCATACTGACCCGTACTCCTCCAACTATCATTTATTCATTCCTCATTCCACAGCCTAGAACAAACCATTTAAGCTGTGAAACCATTCTGTGTTTTCTTCATGAAATTCACTTTTGTAGTTGTTTCTTTCATATGACTCTAACAGTCATTTGTTATTCTCTCTGTTATATTCCATATTTTGTCTGCTAACTAGTCCCTCAGTTTTTCCTATTAAGAATGAATGGTGTGGAACAGTACACGGCTATCTACTGTACTTCTGCTTGACACTGTTTCACATTTCAGGGCAGACCTCCAAGCCTTAATATAATGTTGGTCTGACCCGCACTCATATGTTTGTTATTCCATCCCTTGTTTATCCCACAGAGTCCCATTCATTTTCACCCCTATTCAAACCATATTGTTTCCTTAAACCCACAGACACCAATCTGCTTGTATTCATTCATCCCAAACTCTAATCCACAGACATAATGACCTACAAGCAATAGAATTGGAAAAATTTTTGATTTTAAGTATATCCACATCTCCTTGAAGATGCCGGGTCTATTTTTGTAGTTATTATCCAGAACCTGGTTTGGCTAATCGGTACTACATTATGTTAAATTAGGTGAGAATATTAACAAATTAAGAAAATTAAATTGGGTGAGAATATTAACAAAAAGATGCCCAGAGATGGGAATAGGGAACAGAGATAAGGAATTTTTATTATATTCTACAGCATTTATATTTATTTGCATCTGCTCTTATTATACATGGTGTTTTAATTGGCAAAACACATTTAGTGCTTATATAAGTGGTTTTAATTAAGCAGCTTAGGTGAATTACACAGTGCCCCAGTAGTGATTTGCTGTCTTCAGCATGAACC
The DNA here is from genome assembly GCA_024036415.1 of Prochilodus magdalenae. Lineage (NCBI taxonomy): Eukaryota > Metazoa > Chordata > Actinopteri > Characiformes > Prochilodontidae > Prochilodus > Prochilodus magdalenae. Next base: position 520,878 of record JAMWET010001837.1, read on the forward strand.
CGCTAACCTAACATAACTAACTAGGGATGCAGCACTGATTTGCCAAGGTGGAGCTTTAGCAAACTGGTTCACCCAGGTGGTTCTTTATAGCTGTGAAACTGTAACTATACCCGGGACACCAATAAACCATGCGGGCATCAAAATTGCATCACCAAGAACATTGGTTGGTGCGTAAAGTACTTGATAGGATCTTTAAAAAAAAAAAAGTGTCTGTCTGTATGCGTCTGTGTGTGCATGGGTATGTGTATGAGATGTGGAGGTTAGGGAGCTGGTCTTCACCAGTGACCGGAAGGTTCATGGTTCAATTCCCTAAACTTACTGCCCCCTAGTGTGTGACTTCACTATAGTGTAGGTCTACGCATGTTTCACTGCATGGACTTTCTAAATGCTAGATGGTCTGTTTAATTAGGGCTCTGCCTCTTCTGTTTCATTATCTGGTGATGATGCTGTTAAATGTGGTAATAACTAGAATAAATGGACATCACTTATACACAGAACTTTATTTATGAATATAGTTTATACATATCATGTTATCTTGTAACTATATGGAGGAGAGCAGCTGGTAAATATTGATGAGGTACGTTTTTAAACGTGTTATAAAGTCCTCATTCAAAAAGTCTTCCAATAAAGCCTATAGTTACTGATTTTCTTTACCATTTGGTTCTTTAATGCCAACTTCGCTGCCAGACCTTTAACCACATTTTTACAGGATGTGTCTTCGACAGTATCTCTTCCTCCCGTTGTGCCATTTGCTGCTGGCATGCACAGAACAGTTAACACTTATTTATGATAATTATTACTTGCTATTGATTATATAAACTGGTGTCAAAATACAAATGGCAGTTTTAAATGCGAATGAGGGCATAATCGGTGTCGTTACTAGTGGAAGGGAGAGACGGCGATAAGAAGCAGAAGCTGATGTTATTTAACCGTCTTGGTAGAGAAGAACTGGTCTGCCGTTTGAGGTCTAAAGCAGCACGGTTATAAACACTGTGAACAGATTCTAGCCGGACTTTGGAGCACTGGAGAAGAAAAGACCTGCTATCGTGTGGAGCAGCTGGGTGCAGGTGGTGTGGGCGGTGGGCTTCGTTTGGATCTTTTCAAAAGAAAAAGCCATCCAGGCAATAAAAAGCGAGAAATGACTCATCAGGCATATTACTTTCTTCTGCAGCACTGAGGCCTGGGATTTTTGCCACCTGCACCAGGATATGTGTTTCAGATTAGTTTAGTTCTGAGGGTTTCATTTTCGCCCCCTAAATGGTGGCACTATTATAAGCTTTCTAAGCTAATGATGCCCAGCTTCAGGTCAGGCTGGGCCAGGGATGTGCAAACGGAGTCATCTGGTAATTTTTTAAGGCTTTCTGTGTTTTTTTCCCTTTCTTTTTATAAGCCTCTGTCAATTGCTGCACCTTTCAAGCACTGTTTCTCCTGCCTCGGGGAGCGTTCTCTTGCTTGGAATACACTGTCGTGATTTTTGACACTCAAGCCCTTGACGGGTGCACTTATTTATTTATTATTTACTTGCATTCTTCTTTTGATTCCTTTGTTTTTGTTTTTCGGGCTCTTTCCGTGTCTTCAACTTCAGGCGTGGAGTACTTGACCTCTTTTGCGGCGTGTTGCTTGGGAAACTATTGAAATATGCACAATTTGCCTTGAATTGGATTCATTTTGATGGAATGAACTAAATAAGTAATAAGCACTGCTTGTGTTCATTCCAGGTTTAGTGCAACATGCATGCATTGCATTGAGTAGCATCATATCTATCACAAGACGCTATGCCGTCACACCTTTAAACCCAAAACGGCAACAGCTAGCTAAGCTAAGTGTGGTGACACTTAATCACCTCGGTGAATGAGTGTAGTCTTAATGACGGTTTTACTTACAGAGCAGTTCGTAACGACATCCAGCGTAACCAAAAGCCTTTAAACCGGCACGTCTGGAATGATTGAGCTATGCTGCAATTCTCTCTGCGGCTTCCAGATCTGGTTGTACGCACAATCGATTGCCTGCAGCCCCCCCCTCCCCCCCACCCCCGCCATGCAAGCATCTATTTTATGAGTGGTCTGACCTGACCCGCCCTGCCCTCCTATTGACCTTTGAACACTCTCTGCTAAAGGTCCTCAGGGCTTGTGGGATTGCAGAAGGCATTGTTTAGCTTGTCTCTTTTTGAAAGGCAACATGTCAGATGAGGCGGTTAGGCTCCGTGTGAGCAGCGTGTCTAAAGACCTTGGGGGGTATAAGCATTGTACAGTTTCTTGTAGGGTCGCATGCCATTTCTATCAGTTTACAGCTAATTATCTGCCATGTTATCCCTCCCAAAGATCAGTTTACTGGCCTCTTCCTTGACTGCGCATTTGCGTTACTGTTCATCAAAACTAAAACTGGCATGTTTCCATGCAAACAAACAGGCACATGATGTGTAATCCACTATTGTGTGTTTGTATAATTGATTTCAGAGCACCTCAAAGAATCAAAGAAATACCATATGCTTTACATGCCAGCCCTCTGATTTAAAAGTATAATATGTTGTAGATAGCACTGCATACAAAAGCACCCAATTCAGTTCAGTTACACTCTAATGGCAGCGTTTGTGTATGTACATATTTATGTATCTGTTAAGCACAGAAGTGTTCTGACTCTGACTGTATGAAAATCAGGAGAAACAACATTGTCCTGTATTGGTAAAGTGCTTAATGTTAAAGGGACCTGGTTACTTTTAGGATTAGAATGTACATGAAATATAATAAAACTTAATAGAGACACTTACATATACAATACACATGCAATATGCAAGG
>JAMWET010001838.1:0-27500 GCA_024036415.1 Prochilodus magdalenae
AGCAATGAGGAAGATGGACAGTCTGATCTTACCAGCAGGATACTCTTGTTGAGCTCCAGGATATGGGGGTTGAGAGAATAGGATGTGTGCCATTGTACTAGTGGTGACTGAGTGAGTCGTTCGTTGTCCTGTAATGAAAAGCGAAGGTGAGGAGGGGGAAAACAAGAGGCTGAAAAACATAGACATGGGCCTTCGGTCATAAAGCTACGAGTCATAATACTGATGGGTGGTCATATAGTACTCTTAAGCTAAGGGACGGGGGCTATAAATACCTGTGGGGTATGAGTGAGGGGATCCATAGATTGGGAAGAGGTGGTACCGTGCAGGGAATGTCTCGTTCAATGTGTGGTAAATGGCTCCAGAGCAGATGTTAATGACTGGTTAAAAGGAGTGACTGAGCATGTAGGCGTGGCCAAAAACCATAGTGTTAGGGAATTAGCTGAATCTGCAGGTGTATGGAAGCGTACGGTCATACGGGTCTACCAGCAGTGGCTAAAATCCCAGTCTACAGGGAACTGTGCCAGGGAAGGCATCCACCAAATCTGACCCAACTGACCAATTCTCTGATGTAAGAGTGTCTGAACACTGTTATGGCCTACATCCAGAAACGTGTTCAGTCCAGGCCAAATCGGTGCTTGTGGAGGTGTTACCCATTAGGTCTGAAACAGACCTACAGGTCACAGGGGGCTCCTCCTTTGGTCTGGTGGGCTTATTTGTACTCCAAAGTTTGCGAACCCTTTAGAAATGTCAATATCTCTGCGGAAATTTGACTTACAACTTTAAACACAGTCTTAATATAGATCTGGAGAACCCAGTTAAACAAACGAGGCAGTCATGGGGGCAGTCATGGGCTGGGGAGCAGACCTGGGCTGGAGGTTGGGGGAACTGACCAGTTGAATTCCCTAAACCAACAGAACACAACTGGAGGGACTTAACCCCCACCAGCTCCTTGGGCAGCTTGGATAGGGCTGCCCACTGCTCCAGGCAGGCAGGCTCACTGCCCTCTAGTGTGCATGTATGTGTATCACTGAACTGTGAACTGGAACATGGCTGCCGTAAGGCTGACACAAAGGCCGCCTCCGATCCAGATGCCATTTTTGACACATCCAGATTAGATGCAGATTGATTTTTGAACTTCCATTGCCCAAACTGCTTTCCCAGTAGTCAGGTACATGTGAACCATGGACGCTTAAAGAACAGGAATGATGTATTGACCCACCCTGAACACTGAGTAGGCATCGATTCATAACTAGACCATCAAGAACAACCGTAAAGGCCCCATCATACACCACAGAGTAATTTAGACGCATAGCTGTATATTAATAAGCTCGTTTATTTTCAGTGCCCCAAGCACTTTGTCCTGCTTCGGAGCCAAAACACCAAGGTCCTCCCACCTTTGCTCATTATTGCTCATACTATAAGTTTTGATTCTTCGCTATATCGCTATTTTACTGTCTACAGTGCAATCAGTACGACTCCAATCAGTTTCCCAAGGCCGAATCTGTGCCAGTATATTGGTGGTGAACATGAATGTTGGAGTTATGTGAAGGCATATGAAGGAACGTCTTCATTCTAGCAGCAAATAAACTACACCTATATCAGCCTTACTGAAAAACCTGCTCAGTTACGCAACAGACCACTAAGAGGAAAACCACAACCACACTGAGCAGAGCGCCCTGCTAACACTGGAAAGGGAAATGGGTGGTGATTTTACAGCCCATGGTTTCAGACGTGTGAGAGTAGGAGCTGAAACTTTAGCGTTAAGATTTATATCAAAAATAACTTCTATCAAATTATCAATGAGTGCAGCGTGGTAACTCGCTAGCCTCGAACCTCAAAGTGCTTTTACACACGACGCGTGTAAGTGAATGAAAAGTCTTGAATCCAAAATTTGATTCTAGTTTGTATCTTTACTATGAACTTAGTGAAGTGAATTCTTGCCTTAAATTAAATCATGCAACAGTCAAAAGACTGTGACACTCCTTGGCTCGAGGCTTCTGCTCTTCTATGCGTCCCCATGCCTTTATACCAAACTTAGAAGCCAATTAGATTGCATAAAAATTTTTTTTTTTTTAATTGTAAAAATTACATTTCTAATTTCTCATATCACTCAAATGCAAAAGCTACCAATATTCAAATATTAGAAATATAACTCAAATTACATTGCAAAATATTAATACAACATTTACATTATGATCTGCATTTAAAACAAAACACAAAAATGACAAAAATGATTTTTTAAAAAAACTAGCAAATAGTTTGACTGAAAGATCATGTAAAATCAATAATGCAGTTTTCCCAGATATTACTTTTTGTAAACACAGATGCTGAAAAAAAAATAAGTTAAAAATAAAAAATAAAGATGATTATATGTCCAAAGAAAATCAAGTATCTTCAAAACGGCAACTTTACAGGAGAGGCCAAAATCCAAACTGAATGGCAATGTAAGTCAATGGAACCAGACGTCTTTCCATGCTCATGCACTTTTGGGTCATTTCTGTTGGTCCATTCATCATGATATTTGTACACAGTGTAAACAGCAGCTGTGGTGTTCAAATGATGCCTAAAACTAAAAATCAACAAAAATGGAGCTACATGTTTTTTATTGGACAGTTGATATATATGTTAATGTAAGTGGAACTTCACGACTGTCTAGATCACATGATGAAAGAGGCAGTTCAGGATTTCTGGTGCAGTAGTGGTTGTGAGTGCACTAGTGACCTAGTGACCTGGAAAGTGTGTGATGTCACTAGTTAACTGGGGGTTCCTCAGTAACAGCCTTGTCATTTCCACTTCTGCCAACAATATCAGCCCATATGTATTTGATTAATCTCTGAGTATTTATATATAACAGAATACTGACCCTAACCCTCTTCCTGCGTTACACTCTTTCAAATATGAATATTTAAAAAGGTGTATAAGACTGTATACAGTGTATAAACCCAGACAGTATACGCCTACACCACGACACTGAAGTCACTATAGTCCTGTAAGCGTGTCCATTTCCTGATTCTACAGATGCTAGATATCTCCATTACAATGCTGAACACAGTGCATGAGGAATATGCATTCACTACGTGGCCTATTTTTTAAAACTAAAGAAATACGATTAAACAGGCTGAGTGAAAAGAGTCACCAGCTTCCACCAGCTGCAGAGATGTGAACTGCGACCTCAAACCACCAGCTGAAGACACTGAAATAGAGGAGATGAAGTCAAGCTAATATACAGCCCCTCACCTGCAACCACACCAAGAGACGGCTGGGGACTGTTTCTTCCCTAATCTGCCCACTGGTGAGTTCAAACATTAGGCTACTAAACACCTAAACGCTACCAGTGCTGCTACGCTGCACTCCAGAATCATTCAGGTCATGACGAAGGACATCCAGCATTAGGGTGTTACCACTCTGCACTAAGGCAAAATGGAAAAGCAATGGATTAACATGGGCTGAATATTGAATGTTAAATATTGATTAGCATTAGGACAATATGGCTGCACACCTCTCAGCACACATTAATGCCTGTCAGGTATTCAGCCAAATCAGCGTATTAACGTGTAGTGGTTGTAATGGTGCTAGTTAACTGGAGGCAACGACATCAATCCATTTGTACCAGAAAAAAAAATAGACGCAGAGACGTGACATTAATATATTAATATATATATATATGTATATATATTTATATATATATATATTTATGTGCGTGTGTGTGTGTCACGCCTCCGCGGCTTCCCCGCTGTCAGGGACTCCAATTCCCAGAGGGCCACGCTCGATGACGTCATGTCTATGCATCCCTCGTTCCTCCCATAGAGTCCCAGTCATTTCTGGACCCACCTAAAGTCGGCTGTTTCGTTCGCCCTAGAGAGGCACGAAACTTCACATACAGACTAAGTGCACGTCCTCAGCCACTTATCCACAGCCATATGTCACGCCTCCGCGTCTTCCCCGCTCTCCGGGACTCCACTTCCCAGAGGGCCACGCTCGATGACGTCATATCTATGCGCCCCCGCCCGGACTCCGTGATACGCTCTAGGTCACCTGAGTGTTAGCCACAGCTGTTAGCAATCACTTACTTCCTGTATTTAAGCCACACACAAACACTCACACTTTGCGAAGCTTTGCCAAACGTAGTTTAGCAATCCTGAGCGGTCCTTTCTGGTGTTGTCCCTTTCTGGTCGACTTCCTTCGTTTCTCTACTACTCTTTTGCTCGTGCTCTGACTCTACGGTTTGTACCTGTGCTTTCTCACTTTGGTTTTCCCCTTGGGTCTTCCCCTGTAAACCTGTTTGCCCTCGCTGCTTGTTCTACCTGGCTCTGACTCCGATTTAGCTTCTCCCTTTGTCATGCTGTGTACTGGTGCTTGCTGAGCTTGCCTGTTTGTGAATAAACCATTCCTGTTTTTTTAATTCTGCAAACGACGGTTTCGAAGTCTTTTGTCTAATATATGCGCACATACATTTTATATATATATATATATATATATATATATATATAAACCTCTTTATGCATTTATACTATTAAATATGTATATATATATATATATATATATATATATAAAAATCTTTTTTATTTATAAAGGTGTATAACACTGTATTTGAAAAAAGAAAGCAATCAGTTTACAGTATATAAACACAAACTCTAATCTAGTATCAATAGCCTCCGCTCGGTACTGACGTCACTACAGGCCTGTATATGTGTCTATTTCCTGATTATACACATGTCATATATCTCCATTACAGTGCTGAAACTATTTAAATAGGTAAAGGAACACGATTAAACACGCTGAGTAAATAGAGTCCGGGTCGGTACTTACCGAAGCTTCCCACCAGCTGCAGAGATGTGAACTGCGACCTCAAACCACCAGCTGAATGCACTGAAATAGAGGAGATGAAGTCAAGCTAATATACAGCCCCTCAGCCAAACCACACCGAGAGACGACTGGGGACTGTTCCTGGTCTAACATGCCCACCAGTCTGTCAGTAGAGGAACGTCAGGCCCCAGATTAGTTCATTTGACTATGATCAGAGCAACTGGCAGTGTGTATTTAATATTACTGTCCACCTAGGAGGGCGTTCAGAGGTGAGCTTATCTGTAGCTTTTCAGCCATTGCTTCAGCACACAAAGCTGATGGGCAGATGGTCGTTATTTACGTTCTACCAGAACAACCACTTTCTCTACGGCTGAATCACAGTGCCACCAGCTCAACTAGTCTCGGGTAAGTCTCAGGTACTCTCTCAGAAGGAACTCATCTGATGTGCTTCTGATGCTTTCCTGAATCTACATAGACCATAGGGATGTGCTGTGGCTGGGTCTGGAGGTCAGGTGTTTGAATTATAAGCTCAGTTTAATGAATTGATAAACCTGGCATAGGTGAAGCGGTAACTGAGAGAAATATTCAAAAACATGAAGCACACTTTATTTCTGTGGGTCTTCTGGTTAACTAGAGATATAGATATAGATGGATGGATGGATGCATAGATAGATAGCAATATAAAATAATAAATTCTAAACATTTTTTTATAAAATATACCGTATAATTATGCATTTTTCTTTGTTTTACACACACATATATCGTTGCCTTTGGGGGCCTATTGATTGACCCGCACTCGTCCGTTTCTCCTTTTTGTTTAGCATCCCTTGTTTCTCCCATAGCGTCCCAGTCATTTTTTGGACCCACCTAAAGGCGGCTGTTTCCTTTGCCAGAGAGGCACGAAACTTCACATACAGACTAAGTCCACGTCCCCAGGCACTTATCCAAAGCCATCCTGACCGGCACTCCTCTATCTGTCTTTTATTCATCTCTCGTTACTTCTAGTCCAATTCATTTTTTGGACCCATCCAAAGACGGCTGTTTCGTTCGCCCTAGAGGCACATAACTTCACATACTCATGGATAATCATCTGTAGAAGCCCACCCGTTAAAACCCACAGATCTCATGGAACCGAGGCTCATGGGTACACGTTAGCTTTTGCCACATTTACATTGACTGTATATCTGATTTTCTTGGTTCTGTATTTCTTACTGGGTGTCTGGGAGTGGTGGATGATGAGTGTGTCTCTGTTGAGTGTGCGAGTGATCGTAGACCCCATGCTGTGTGTGCTGGTCTGCAGAGAGGTCATCACACATGGAGACCTCAGTACTGACCAGACCTCAGTTCAGGCTGAGCCGACTGGGTAAACTCTGGATCCCTGCAGTAGAGCCTTATCCCATCTGTGAAGCATGGTGGTGGGAGCATCACACACTGGGCATGTAGCTGAGTTAAAGTAGATCCCCAAGGTAGAGTCTTTCTCCAGTGTCAGTAGAAGTTCCTCGCTTTAGTCCTCCACTGGAGTAACAGTACTACAGTATGTACCATACTTGAGTATGGGAGAACAGATGCCAATGTCTTCTTTGTGTACAAGTGGAAAGGGTCCAAGCTAGGCCCTTTTGGAAAATGAAATGCCAGCGTACGTTACATATATGGCTAGTCTGCATCTCTTGCTTTTGCAAAAGATACTGGTTGGTGTTTTCTTTCCTTCCTAATAGAATGATACTGGGGAAGACCACTGTAAGGGTGGGTGGTTCATACACTCACATACAGTATGGACAATAAGAATGGACTGGAGGACTCTGAACAAGGACACTGTGAACAAATACCTGGATTCAACACATCATCGGCACTACACTGAGAAGTCGACGCTGCTGAGAAGCTGCAGTGTGGTGCATTCTTATGTCTTACACATATGCATAATATTGGATTATGTTTTATTATCTGTAATATTAATAAAGGGCGTTTATAGGGTAGGGATTATCTTAGTTCTCAGTTTCCGAGTTTTTGCATTGCATGAGTGGAATTTAAATTTATAACACCATCTTGGTCTGGAGAATGATGTTTTCTGGAATTGGATGAGAACATTGGGACCTCAGATGGGACCTCCTTTAGGAATATTGGTGTTGGGTAGGGACAGGTCCATTGGACGGTCCGATGGGTCAACCAGCCTGAATTTGGACATTGTTTTGATTTTATTTTCTGAGGTTTTCATATGTATTTGCTTAAGACATGTCCCTATACTAATTGTCAAAATCCCTACTTTTTCAATTGGTCTGGATTGTCCTATTATCATTTCTGGAACAGGACCCTTCATCAGCTCAGTGTAGGTGAAGAGACTCTAGTGTCTCTCCGTCCACCAGTCTTTCATAGAAGCTCATTCATTAGTCTGACACTGACGTCTATTCAAAAACGTCATCAGCACAGAACACTGAAGGAGAACAGGTTCCATTAGCTAGAACCGAGCTCTGTCAAACATAACCACATACCTACACTTATATCAGCCTACACCGCTGTGAGAGAAACTCAGCTAATTCTGTACAACTCATGTTACTCTGTCTTCATGGACATCTGGGCCTTGACTAACTGATACACAGGCCCCCTGTCTCCAGGCTCGCCCCCCTGTCTCCAGGCTCGCCTCCCTGTCAGATAGCCATGTTGTCTTGTCTTCAGTCACACATCGGTGACCTTGCATCTCTCAAACCTGGAAGTAGCTTCCTGCTGCTGCCAAACAACGGAACTGTCATTTAACACACACACACAAATAGCCATCTAGGTGGTGTATATGTCAGGTTCAGGAGGGGAACGGGCAGGCCCCCTGTATCCTATTCTCTTTGCATGTGGTAAACCTTCTTTTCCTTTAATAAATTATTTTCCATTATATCTCAATGGGCATTCCAGACTGAGTGTGTCCAATCGTGCTGCCTTTAATGGCAGGGCTTCCCACTGGCATTTTCCAGCGGTATAATGCTCACCCACACATGGCGAAAGCTCCCCAGGAATGTCTTCGCCAGATCACAACACTTCCTTAGCCGGCCCAGTCTCCAGATTTATCGCCAACTGAGCATTTAGTTCAGTTTTACAAGTGTGCAGGATCATGTGGGCATATGTGCCATAGGATGCTATATGGAACCTGTATGTAGGGTTGCCACCCGTCCTGTAAAATACAGAATCGTCCTTTATTTGGCAATAGGCCCTTTTCACACTTCCACATTCTTTTTTCCAGAAACACGTGCGGATGGGTAACGCTAGTTCTGCTAAACAGTAAACAGTGATGGCAGAGTCCAAGAACAAGAGATTTTGCAGTGTACCAAGGTCTTCGAACTCAAAACAAAAGCAGCCGTATCTCAGTTTCCATGGCTTTCCGGCTGACGGCGAGCAAAAGAAAAAATGCTGAAAAAAATAAGCTGTCAGCGTTTGAAAGAGCAAGCTCTCGCCGGGGAGTAGACGGGAGTAGAAGCCAACCGGCAGACCATGTATAACCTCAAGTTTGTGTGGCTCCTCGCTCTTCCTCATCGATCGGTAGCACCTAGCTCTGACTGTCACCTTGTTGTTGACTATACTGGACACTGAATAAACAATAACACTTAGCCTATCATTCCCGTGACGAGAATTAGCTTGTTGTGCTAGCGTGTTAGCAGGCATAGATGTAAACAAAGCTTACGTTAGCTGACGTTACTTGGTTTGCTAGCTAACCTAATCGGGAGCTGCGAATAAGGAGCTAACTTCAGCCTCATAGATCCTCATAGTTAACTAAAGCAGTCAGTATCATTCATAATATTTACTATTTGCTTAAACTAGACATATTTAACATTAAACGCTAGTATATGATGCATATACATTAATGCTAGTTAGCTAGCTAGCACAGATGTAAACAAAGCTAACGTTAGCTGGCGTTTCCTAACCCTGATAGCTGTGAAGGAACTCTTCAACAAAGAATTTGTAGCCTTTGTTCATCCTAGAGTCCTTCGTTGAGGAATATTTTCCAGTGTCCTGGAAACATCCTCAAATTTCAGTCTCGACAGCGATGAAGTGAAATGTTTCATGGTCAGCCGGGAGTACAGAACCTTGTACTACCCAGCGTCGACGTATTTCCGCTTTTTTGTGAAAAGGGCCTATCAAATGTTGCGTGTCCTGTATTATACCATATTATACCACTGTCACTCACCCATGAACCCCGCCCCCAGCCCTATCCTTTATTTTCATTTCTGAAAGGTGGCACCTGTATGCCTCCATGCCCAGCTGTATCTCATCTTGCATTAAGGCTACAGGCAGGCCAACAGGGTACTAGGGTCTACATGCAGTTGTACAGTTTTCCCTAACCACTTCCAATTAGTCCATCCTGGTGCGTTATTTATTTATTAATTTTTTTATCAATTAGCATATATACCCTCAGTATGGTGGCTCTCGATGCATGCTGTTGAGAAATGTTGTCCAGTGTTCTCTGGCACTGCAGTATATCACCATGTACACGATTCCTAAGCCATTGAAAAATCATACGTAAATGATACATACATTAACCACTAGATGGCGCTATACTCTGGTTTAACTGAGGTTCATCTTCAAGCTGCACATCTCCTCCAGTCCTGCCAGCCAACTACCAGAGTGTGTCCCGCACAGTGGATGTTCTGCAGTACAAATGGACTCTGTCCTGTGTCTGAACACGTTGGTGTGTGTTTGGTACCTGTAGGTAGTTATTAATGAAGCACAGTCTTTCTGAGGTGACAAGCCAGCTTTTATTTGTGCTGTGGAGAGTTTCAGGACACTCTCTGGCCTCCCCAACATACCCAACATACCTCTGGCCTCCCCAACATACAGTACATAGATGAACTTGTCTGGGGTCCGTGGGGTAACATCACCCGCTCACCTCAGACTTCCTGAGCCGTGCGTTTGTCAGGGCTGGCTGAGCTCTGTATGTGAGTCAGCTCTATGTCTGTGCTGGGCTCTGCTGTCTGAGCTTTGAGGTTCTTCCTGTAGACCAGCACACACAGCAGGGGGTCTATGATCACTCTCAAACTCAGCAGAGAGATGTTCATCATCCACCACCCCATCGTATACCAAACAACCGCACATATGGTGAAACAAACATGCAGGACCAGTGTGGATGTGACAAACGCTAACGCTGTAGAGCTCGGCTTCCTGGTTCTGTGAGGGGGGGCTCTGTTTTGGGTTCTACAAGTGACGATACATGACATCAGTGTGATCATTAAAAGAAAAGGCTGACTGAGGAATATAAGAGAAGCTGTCCTGGAAATCTCACTGAAGAGGAAATAAATGAACACGAAGATGGAGATGATGATGGAGCAAAAAGAAGAGAGAGCATGAGCAGAGCAGGGTGGATGTCTCAAAGTGAGCGCACCCTCTAGCACCATCACTTGCTGGAGGTAAAGTCCATTGAACAGTAAGGCTGACCACAAGGAGGTTAAGAAATGACATATCGTACTCGTCTCCCAGCAGTGATCATTCTGTAACAGTTTGGTCACTACGTATGGACTCAGAAGCAGCTCCAGCAGGTCAGAGAGGAGAAGTGTGATGACCAGGGCTGAGATTCGGCCTCCACCCTTACAACAAAGAACACGCAGAGCCCAAACCAGAGCTGGCAGACCCCCACACCCTCCAACAATGATGAAGATGGAGAGTCTGATTAGACCATCTTGGTTGGCATCTTGATAATTAGAGTCTGAAGGCTTCGAGAACAGGAAGTAAGCCATTGTTTTACTCTCTGAGTTGGTGGTTTCTTGTCCTGGAATGAAAATCGATAATAAATAATTAATTTTACAGTAATAATCCATTTAATACAGCACAGACGGTCAGAGCTGGACTACTTACTGAAACGGTGGGCTGAATGCAGACTGTGGACCCCACCAAGCTCAAACCAGTGGACTGGAACACACACACACACACACACACATGGGGAGGTAAGCACACTTGCCCAGAGTGGTGGCCAGCTTTATCCATGGCACCCAGTAACCAGTTGGGAGTTAGGTGCCTTGCTCAAGGGCACTTCAGTCATGTCCTCCAGCTCAGTTGATCAACCTGGCCACCTTCCAGTCACCAGGCTGGCTTCCTAACATCCAGCCTACAACCGACCCTAATTAGCACTGTGTTAATGAGCTGTTAATGTTAATGTAATGTTATATGGAAACGTTGTATGCATAATGCTAATGGGCATCTAACAGTACTTCAGTGCATCACAGCTAAATGGACCATAGGTAGTAGGGTGTAGCACATTTTGGAAATTGTATCTATCCAGCCGGACTACCTTTTTTCTATTTTTTTTTATCTTGAGACAAACAAACTAGAGACATGTCAGCTATACCTGCAGCAGACCACTCAGAGGAAAGCAGCTACCACACTGAGCGGAAACCACCCGCTAACACTGCACATAGAAATGGGTGCAGCTTATGATTCAGGATGGGTGACAGTAGGAGATATCAGTGGAAGGTGAACAGGTAGAGGTAAAGGGATGTACAGATACGTCACGTATTACTACAAACACTAGGTTAGGTCCAGTCGAGTGGTTTATACAGTGTATTACAACTAGCAAATAGCCCCCCAGTCCACCCACCCAGCGTCTACAGTACTAACCCTCAGTGCAGGGACGTGGGGGCAGCCAAAAAACCTCCACAGTCAGTAATAAAAGTGGAGATTAGCTTTAAGCTTTGGTGGTGTTTATCGTAGCATAGCTAGCCGTCTTGGTGTAACTGAGTTCTGATGATGTGTGTGTATTCATGGCTGGAAATTGAATTCAGTGGGCTCAGTATAAAATCCCCACTATAATTCAGCATGGTAGTTTGATCTGAACATGAGGCAGCATGATGACTGATACCTGAGCCAACCAGCTTGCTAACGTTAGCCGCCGTCATTGTGAGCTGGGGGTCTAGGAATAAACGTAGCTAGTTTTAAAGTAAAGTGTGTATAACACTGAGAGGGATGGCTATACAGTATATAAACCCAGATGGTAGACATCTACGTATCTGATATCTGAGAGAAAAGAGTCCGGGTCGGTACTTACCGAAGCTTCCCACCAGCTGCAGAGATGTGAACTGCGACCTCAAACCACCAGCTGAATGCACTGAAATAGAGGAGATGAAGTCAAGCTAATATACAGCCCCTCACCTGCAACCACACCGAGAGACGACTGGGGACTGTTCCTGGTCTAACGTGCCCACCAGTCTGTCAGTAGAGGAACGTCAGGCCCCAGATTAGCTTGTCTGGCTAGCGATAACTTTACCACAAACAGGGCTACTGTATATAGATCTGATATACTTAGCTCTGTAAAGGAATTTCTGAAAACCAAATGAGATGAAATCTTGTTTTCTGCAACTTATGTTCACAATAACCGTCATATCTGATTTAGTTTTATTGCTATGACTCCCAGATGCAGTTCCATATCAGCCACGCGAAGTCGCTTACTTCAATTCCAGTCATCCAGCCGGCTTTTTCAGCCAGATACTTTCCCAGGAATGTCTCCACCAGATTTCATGACTTCCTTAGCCTGCCCGGTGGCCAGATTGACCACCACTCGGACATATTTGTCACCAGCTGGGACGCCAGCTTCAGCAGCCTACTAGTGTGCAGGGCCCGGCTACAACATCTGTGGGCAAAGGTACCGCAGGATGCCATAGGGAACCTGTAAGCCTCCATAACCAAACATATCTCGTCTCGTCTCCAGGTTAGAGGCGCCCCAACAGGGTACCAGGGCCTACTTTCAATAGTCAGTGAAGGTGCCAATAAAAAAATCATGCATCAAACATATATCTACCACTAGATGGCGCTGTACTCGTGTTTAACTGAGGTTCATCTTCAACCTGCACATCTCCTCCAGTCCTGCACAGTCGATGTTCTGGAGTACAAATGGACTCTGTCCTGTGACTTGTCTGAACACGTTGGTGTGTGTTTGGTACCTGTAGGTAGTTATTAATGAAGCACAGTCTTTCTGAGGTGACAAGCCGGCTTTTATTTGTGCTGTGGAGAGTTTCAGGACACTCTCTGGCCTCCCCAACATACCCAACATACCTCTGGCCTCCCCAACATACAGTACATAGATGAACTTGTCTGGGGTCCGTGGGGTAACATCACCCGCTCACCTCAGACTTCCTGAGCCGTGCGTTTGTCAGGGCTGGCTGAGCTCTGTATGCGAGTCAGCTCTATGTCTGCGCTGGGCTCTGCTGTCTGAGCTTTGAGGTCCTTCCTGTAGACCAGCACACACAGCAGGGGGTCTATGATCACTCTCAAACTCAGCAGAGAGATGTTCATCATCCACCAGCCCATCGTATACCCAACAACCGCACATATGGTGAGACAAACATGCAGGACCAACGTGGATGTGACAAACACTAACGCTGTAGAGCTCGGCTTCCTGGTTCTGTAAGGGGTGGTGCTGTTTTGGGTTCTACAAGTGACGATACATGATGTCAGTGTGATCATTAAAAGAAGAGGCAGAGTGAAGACTAGGAGAGGAGCTGTCCTGGAAAACTCACAGAGGAGGAAATAAAGGAACATGAAGATGGAGATGATGATGGAGCAAAAAGGAGAGAAGGCATGAGCAGAGCAGGTTGGATGTCTCAAAGTGAGCGCACCCTCTAGCACCATCACTTGCTGGAGGTAAAGTCCATTGAACAGTAAGGCTGACCACAAGGAGGTTAAGAAACG
Organism: Prochilodus magdalenae; assembly: GCA_024036415.1. Lineage (NCBI taxonomy): Eukaryota > Metazoa > Chordata > Actinopteri > Characiformes > Prochilodontidae > Prochilodus > Prochilodus magdalenae. The sequence goes on from JAMWET010001838.1 coordinate 13,459, forward strand.
ACACATCGTACTCGTCTCCCAGCAGTGATCATTCTGTAACAGTTTGGTCACTACGTATGGACTCAGAAGCAGCTCCAGCAGGTCAGAGAGGAGAAGCATGATGACAACAGCTGAGATGCGGCCTTCATATTTACGCCAAATAACACGCAGAGTCCAAACCAGAGCTGGAACACCCCCACACCCTCCGGCGATGATGAAGATGGAGAGTCTCAATAGACTAGCCTTGTGGTCATCTGGATAATAAATGTTTGGAGACTGGGAGAACAGGATGTGTGCCATTGTTTTACTCTCTGAGTTGGTGGTTTCTTGTCCTGGAATGAAAATGGAAGAAGATAAAATTTTAATTTTACAGTAATAATCAATTTTATACAGCACAGACGGTCAGAGCTGGACTGCTTACTGAAACGGTGGGCTGAATGCAGACTGTGGACCCCACCAAGCTCAAACCAGTGGACTGGAAAAGAGGGACTGAAACAAAATGAAGAAAACGAACTGAGAGACTATACTTCTGTATGTGTAGCTCAAGAAATATTGTCCATAGCAGCCTATATTTAGCCAGCAGAGCTGAAGGACCAGGTCTCATTAAGGACAGTGGTCAAGAAGGAGGTATCTAGGACTTGTGGAAGTCATTTAGAATTAGGACTGAATGTGTTGAGACCCCAGTAGAACACACACACACACACACACACACATACACACACACACACACACACACACACACACACATACACACACACATACACACACAAACCACATGAGGGCACAAACCTCCCATGAGCCTTGCCCTGCAGGCATCTACATGGACATGCCCGGGAGGCAGCGTGCCCTGTGTTGGTCGGCACAGTATTCTCACTTTTGAGACCAAATTTAAAAAAGACGTTCCCACTTTAATCATGTGACCGTACCTAGTCTATTAACCCCTCACGAGCCAAGGATCTTACACTGGATCCATTATTTCCACAGAGTTCCCAGCCTGGGCGGTGGACTAACTGATCCAACCTGAATACAGAGGATGACTTGCCAGTCAGAACAACCCAGAGGCCCCACTGCTCGCTGTAGTGTCATTACGCCTGGCAGAGGATGTGGTTTAGACCCACAGCTGTACCTTCATATGCTCATTTATTTAACCCATTGGTGCAGATAGTTATGCTTTCTGAGAAATACGTGCAAAAGCTCTCAAACCTTTGCAGTGCAAATACTAGCACTGCTTCTGATTTATCATCAGGAAGAGATGAACAGAAATGTGGTAAGTGTGAATTTAAAAAGTCTGGTTTTTGTGTTTATAGTGTTTTGCACTATTAAATAAACGCTAGTAAGCTAATTATTAATTACGTTAATAAATGGCATCTTAACTGGACTTGAATTGGGCTATAGATATACCACAAAAGCCGAGATGGGCATCTAACAATACTTAAGTGCTTCACCGGTAAGATATGAAAGGCATTCGTCGTACCTGCCGGGTGGGTGTAGGTTTTCTGGGCTTCCTTGTCTTTCGTCGCTGTCCAAAGAAAAACATGTATCTCCATTTTTGTTGATTTTTTTTTTTACCTCATTCGATCAGCTGAGCTGCTGTTTACACTGTGGTAAAATTTCATGATGAATGGACCAACAGAAATGGCCCAAAACAGCATGGAAAGACGTCTGGTTCCATTGACTTCCATTCAAATGATATGAGGTTTTTGGCCTCTCCTGTAAAGTTGCCTTTTTGGAGATACCTGTTTTTCTTTGCACGTCTCAGCTGTCTGGTTTTATCTCAGTCATGTCATCATCTCATAGTCCACCCACTGTGTCCTGTGTCAGTACGCTTCAGCCTTGGATATTGAGATTTGAGTTTTCTTACGTCTCCTGCGTGCTTGATTTGGACTTGCTCATGATGTGATGACATTACAAGCACCCCTGGAAAGGATCTAACAAGCTGGACTACCCTTGTTCCCCCAGATTGACCCAAGAGAAACCAACTAGAAGCAAATACCACACACCTCTCCCCCCAGGTAAGACAGAAGACGGAGGCCAGCAGCTCCAGCAGGTCAGAGAGTGGAAGCGTGATGACCAAGGCTGAGATGCGGCCTTCACTTTTATGCTAAAGAGCACACAGAGCCCAAACTAGAGCTAGCAGACCCCCACACATGCCAGCCCTTACCTGCGTAGTTACGCAACAGACCACTAAGAGGAAAGCAGCTACCACACGGAGCAGAAGCCGCCCGCTAACGCTGAACACAGACATGGGTGCAGATTTTACAGCTTATGATCTACGATGTGTGGAAGTAGGAGTTAGAAATGGAAGATGAACAGCCAGATGATAATCCGATGCAGGACCACCAGCTTGCTAATGTTAGTCATTCAATTTGAGCTAGGCATCTGGACATACCTGGAATTTCAGGAAAGTCTAGATCACATGCTGAAAGAGGTCCTGATGTAGCAGTGGTTCTAATAGTGGCCTGGGAAATGTGTGAGGTCGCTGGTTAACCGGGGGTTCCTCAGTAACAACCTGGCCATACACATACCAGCAGTGGACTAGCAGTGACCCTTTCAAACAGGGTCAACAGTGATTCTCCCTAACTCTGTAAATCCTCTTTCTACATTTATACAATGTGTACAGTATATAAACACAGATGGTAGACATCTAGTTATCTAACATCAATAGCCTCCAGTGGCCTATTGGGAAAATGATAGACATACGATTAAACATGCTGAGAAGTGAGAAGAGTCGGGGTCAGTACTTACTGAGGCTTCCCACCAGCTGCAGAGCTGCGAGCTCAAACCACCAGCTGCATACACTGAAGTAGAGAGGATGAAGAAAAGCTAACGTACAGCCCCTCACCTGAAACCACACCTGGAAATTCAGCTTGCTCTGACGCCAGGTGCTCATATTAGGGGAACTGTAGGCCCGGCAAAGCAACTAAATGGCTCCTGGGAGTGCTAGCACTACACTAGCACTGAATTGCTTGATATGGGGACAAGCGAGTGGTAAACTACAGAAAGACGCTGGATCAGATTGAGGACTGAGGGATTGGGAGGCATGGGAAGCACTTTGAACTCATCCTCATGTTCCTCACAACATTCCTCAACACTGTGTACAGGGCTTCACGGTGCATTATCCAGTGGAAAGAGGCCACTGCCATTGGGGACAATCCCCAATCCCTTGGGGACAGTCCTGGCATGAAGAGTCGCACCAGGCCCACAGTGAGGTTTAGGTTGGTGGACCGTGTTAAACTGATGTCCACACAAATGCTTGGACCCCCAGAATCATCCCCCCAGAGCATCAAGCTGAAGATCTGAAAAATGTTGAGTTCAGATCAGATTGATAATGTAGTACAGTGCTGCCACCTGTTGACCTGCAAGGAATCTACATCAATAACTTATACTCAATAACCAACAAACAGCCGCACCCAGAAGGAAGTGTGGGGTTGCAGTGATGTTGGGAAGGAAAATGGCACGTTGGATGATAGTTATATTTTTGGTTTTACATGGAGAAACATTTTGGTCATTCCAGTATGGGCACACGACCAGTAAGGCTCTCGCTCTGAAGCCCAGGACACTGCTGTACGTCACACTTGAACAGACTTTCCTGTATAGGTACATGTGTGGTGTGTCTGTTTCTACTCATGGCGTCCAGCGTCACATCCTGTCTTGTCCTGACCCTGTTTGTCCCTTCCATGTTCCATTTGTTGTCCTGTTCCATGTGCTTCTGTTTTGGCTATTGCTCCTCTTGTCTCCGCCGCCTTGTCAGGCCCCTCACCTGTCTCTAGTTTGTAGCCCCGCCCCTTCCTGGGTGTTCCTCGTTAGTCCTTGTTGTTTTATACTCCCTGTGGTTCCCTTTGCTCTTACTTGTTGTTTGGTATTCATTTTCAAAGTTGTATATCTTTGTCTTATCGATTACATCCTGCCTCCTTGTCTTGACCCCATGTGACGTAGAGGGGCCTGACAGCTCCTGGTTTAACTTCTCACACTGTCCATTAGACGGAGGTGCTGGACAGGACAGCCCAGCAGAGAGGCGTTACACTGAGAACCTGGCCAGCGACAGTGACTGGTTCATCTGAGCTTTCAGCTGGACCTGAAGGACGGTGTAGACCAGGCTAAGTACGCTTGGAGACGATCTCTTGAAGTGATCAGCTCATAGTGATGGAGGTTCAGCTACACCCCTAACACAGATGGTGCTTCCTAGTGAAGACAAGCGTCTTCTGTATAGAAACCTAAATAGTCTTAAAAGGTTCTTCGCTTGGTAACATGGTGCTGCATATCGTTGGAGAACGTGGTGTCAGTGCTTCTGTATACAGATGTTTGGAAAATGGTTCTATAAAGCTCTAAAAAGGGTTCTCCTATTTTTTAAATCTCTTTCTGGTGCTGTATATGACCATGTACACCCTCTCGACCTGACGAACCATTTCAGCGTGTAAATGTTTTTTTGAGTGTTCATGGTTCTATATAGATCCATCGGTTCTACTGGAGAACCCTTACAGGAACATGTTTTTAAGACGGTACTTAATTTTAACATGGACATCATCTGCTTTCTTCCTGCCCTTCTGGTCACCTGCGGCATCAGCGCGAATGAGAGAGACAGAGAGAGAGAGAGAGAGAGAGAAAGGGAGGGTTGGTCTTCTTTGTTCTTCCAGAACACCATTTCTCTCTTTCAGAGTAACACTGCAGACATCTGATCAGAGGTAAGAGCTAATCATGACTGTGTCATATGGAACTGAACTGGTTCTAGACTCTACTGCTATAGAACCTGTTTAGATGGTGAATAACAGTCTGTATTTGTGTGCAGTGAGATTTTAGGAACAGTCATATTCAGTGTGTGTGTAGAGGTTTATAGCGGGTCCTGGTTTCAGGCTGTGGAGGAGAACAGTGCTGATATAAACTCTACCTCATATATAATCACACATCCATCATTTCAGTAAGTAGTTCAGCTCTGACGGTCTTTACAGTATTAATTATGATATTAAATATAATAAATGATCATTATCTGACATTTTTATCACAGGATAAAGAACCACTGATTCAGCAGCTGAGTACAGAATGGCACACGTCCTCTTCTCCAGCGATTCATCCCTTTTTTCTAATTCTCAAGAAGAGCATCCGGCTGGTAAGGCCAGACTGTCCATCTTCCTCATCGCTGGACTGTGTGGGGGTCTTCCAGCTCTGGTTTGGGCTCTGCGTGTTCTGTATGGTCATTATAAGAGTGGAGGCCGAATCTCAGCCCTGGTCATCATGCTCCTCCTCTCTGACCTGCTGGAGCTGCTTCTGAGTCTGTATGTAGTGATCACACTGTTACAGGATGATGACTGTTGGGAGACGAGCTGGACCTGCCGTTTATTAACCTCTGTGTGGTCAGCATCAGTGATCTTTGGGTTTCACCTCCAACAAGTGATAGCTCTGGAGGCTGCACTCTCCTCCAGACAGCCACCCTGCTCTGCTCGTGCGGTCTTTCTCTCTTGCTCCATCATCACCTCCATCATTGCATTCATTTGTTTCTTTCTCTGTGAGATTTTCAAGGCAACCCTTCCTGTCCTCTTGAGTCTGCCTCTTCTTTTAATGATCACAGTGACATCATGGAAAATCACCTGTAGAGCTCCACCCCAAATCAGTGACCCCTCTTACAGAACCAGGAAGCCGAGTTCTACAGTGTTAGCGTTTGTCACATCTACGTTACTGAATGGGATGTTTACCAGCGTGAGTGCAGCCATGTATATCGTTCCGGCCTGGAGTGACAGATACGCCTGGGATGTGTTTGTGATGGGTGTTTGTCTGATGAGTCTGAATGTAATTATAGACCCCCTGCTGTGTGTGCTTGTCTGCAGAAAGCCCACCGACCTCAACAAGCCTGAGGTGAAGATCTAGCGTCCCCCTAATAACCACAGCAGTCCTGCAGCATCTGTATTTAATGTGTCCAGTGTTTCTCTACACCCCTCTGTCCTTCCAGCTCAGTGCTGAACGAATTCATGAGGCCTGTCTTTCAGACCCAGAGTATAACCTGCGTATGAATGATTTTTGATATCTTGTAATATTAAAGAGTAACAGTCGCGTTCGTCTGTTTTTAGAAGGTGCAGCTTTTTAAAACAGGTCTGAGAAAATCACCTCAGCTGCATAACTCTCCGATTTCCTCTCATCCACACACTCCCCACCTGCAGACACCCCACAGTGCATCCACCGCTAGCTGTCCACTAACACCTCCCTCACACCTCACCACAGAGAAGACTGTCTAACCAGCCAGCAGTACAGAACTGGCCCCTGTAGTGGACGGGGTTTAATATGGCGGAGCTGATTCTGCTGCTCAGACAGCCGACCTTAACTCAGGGTTCTGTGTCTGATGGAGGCCGGTCTGGATTTTAGACACCTGTGACTGTTTCTCAGTAGAACCTCAGTTTGGGTTCTCGGACTGTTTCCCACCTGCTCTATAATCTCCGGTTGTTGTTTTCTTTTCTTTCTTTGTTTTTAACACATGTAAAATAATGAATCGGTTCTTTCCATTTGAGTAAACTGTTTGTGTGGCGTGTGAGGATCTGTTTATGAGGAAACCACCGTATACTGGTCGTGTACTTGTGTGATTGATATGCTGGTAATGACTGTGTAATAATGCCTATGCAGTTCCCATAGTAACTCTGTACCTTCCTCTATGACTGGAGTTAACGCCCAGACTGCACCTCAGCCGGCAGAGAGACCAGTGAGACTCACCCACACTGTATATAAAATCATTCCGGGCCTGGCTCTACTCATTTTATACCAACGTTCCCACACACCATTTCCACATCCATTACTGACAGGTTAACTGGCCGTGTGTAGCTGTTTTGGTTTACTGGCCGTGTGCAGCTGTTCTGGTTTATTGGCCATGTGCAGCTGTTTTGGTTTACTGGCCGTGTGCAGCTGTTTTGATTTATTGGCCGTGTGCAGCTGTTTTGGTTTATTGGTCGTGTGCAGCTGTTCTGGTTTATTGGTCGTGTGCAGCTTTTTTGGTTTATTGGCCGTGTGCAGCTGTTTTGGTTTATTGGCCGTGTGCAGCTGTTTTGGTTTATTGGCCGTGTGCAGCTGTTTTGGTTTATTGGCCGTGTGCAGCTGTTTTGGTTTATTGGCCGTGTGCAGCTGTTTTGGTTTATTGGCCGTGTGCAGCTGTTTTGGTTTATTGGCCGTGTGCAGCTGTTTTGGTTTATTGGCCGTGTACAGCTGTTTTGGTTTATTGGCCGTGTGCAGCTGTTTTGGTTTACTGGCCGTGTGCAGCTGTTTTGGTTTATTGGCCGTGTGCAGCTGTTTTGGTTTATTGGCCGTGTGCAGCTGTTTTGGTTTATTGGCCGTGTGCAGCTGTTTTGGTTTATTGGCCGTGTGCAGCTGTTTTGGTTTACTGGCCGTGTGCAGCTGTTTTGGTTTATTGGCCGTGTGCAGCTGTTTTGGTTTATTGGCCGTGTGCAGCTGTTTTGGTTAACTGGCCGTGTACAGCTGTTTTGGTATTGGTTACTATGGCCGTTGTGCAGCTTTTTTTCTTTAATGGCCGTGTGCAGCTGTTTTGGTTTATTGGCCGTGTGCAGCTGTTTTGGTTTATTGGCCGTGTACAGCTGTTTTGGTTTATTGGCCGTGTGCAGCTGTTTTGGTTTATTGGCCGTGTACAGCTGTTTTGGTTTATTGGCCGTGTGCAGCTGTTTTGGTTTACTGGCCGTGTGCAGCTGTTTTGGTTTATTGGCCGTGTGCAGCTGTTTTGGTTTATTGGCCGTCTCGTGTTGCAGCTGTTTTGGTTTTAAGTCTGGTGTGTACAGTCTGTTTTGGTTTATTGGCCGTGTGCAGCTGTTTTGGTTTACTGGCCGTGTACTGGCTCGTGTTTGTGGTTTATTATGCCGTGTACAGCTGTTTTGGTTTATTGGCCGTGTGCAGCTGTTTTGGTTTACTGGTTGTGTACAGCTGTTTTGGTTTATTGGCCGTGTACAGCTGTTTTGGTTTACTGGCCGTGTACAGCTGTTCTGGTTTATTGGCCGTGTGCAGCTGTTTTGGTTTACTGGCCGTGTACAGCTGTTCTGGTTTATTGGCCGTGTGCAGCTGTTTTGGTTTATTGGCCGTGTGCAGCTGTTTTGGTTTATTGGCCGTGTGCAGCTGTTTTGGTTTATTGGCCGTGTGCAGCTGTTTTGGTTTATTGGCCGTGTGCAGCTGTTTTGGTATATTGGCCGTGTGCAGCTGTTCTGGTTTATTGGCCGTGTGCAGCTGTTTTGGTTTATTGGCCGTGTGCAGCTGTTCTGGTTTATTGGCCGTGTGCAGCTGTTTTGGTTTATTGGCCGTGTGCAGCTGTTTTGGTTTACTGGCCGTGTGCAGCTGTTTTGGTTTATTGGCGTGTACAGCTGTTTTGGTTTACTGGCCGTGTGCAGCTTTTTTGGTTTACTGGCCGTGTGCAGCTGTTTTTGGTTTATTGGCCGTGTGCAGCTGTTTTGGTTTACTGGCCGTGTGCAGCTTTTTTATTTTACTGGCCGTGTGCAGCTGTTTTGGTTTACTGGCCGTGTGCAGCTGTTTTGGTTTATTGGCCGTGTACAGCTGTTTTGGTTTATTGGCCGTGTACAGCTGTTTTGGTTTATTGGCCGTGTGCAGCTGTTCTGGTTTACTGGCCGTGTGCAGCTGTTTTGGTTTACTGGCCGTGTGCAGCTGTTCTGGTTTATTGGCCGTGTACAGCTGTTTTGGTTTATTGGCCGTGTGCAGCTGTTCTGGTTTACTGGCCGTGTGCAGCTGTTCTGGTTTACTGGCCGTGTACAAACAGGTCTATAGGAAGCTATTTATGTTGGACTTGGCTCGAGAGCGCCCTCTAGTGTCAGTTCTCTTCACTACACCTTCTCTGCTAATGGTTCAGTGCCAGGTTGATCCTGCACTGAGAGGTACACAGCTGATAGTGAGTTATTTCAGGTGAACTCCTTAGCTGGAGTAACCTTTAACATTTACCTTAGACTGACCTTTACAGACACCCTTATATTACACAGTCTCAAACTGTAAAACCTCTCGCTGTCCCACTGACCACTTCACAGGGATAGTACTGGACAGTGGCGTCCAGTCCCATGGCCAAATAGTGATATGGCTCATTAAATCTACACTTCCATTTAAGGTGGAAATCTGAATAAGAAACTGACAAAAAAAAAACAGAAGCAGTAAATGATGCATTGCATGATAGCCCCTCACCCGTCTCTAGTTTGTAGCCCCGCCCCTTCCCAGATGATCCTCGTTAGTCCTTGTTGTTTTATACTCCCTGTGGTTCCCTTTGTTCTTGCTCGGTGTTTTGTCCTCATTTTGCTGCTTTCATTGGTTTTGTTTTGTCTCATCCTGCCTCCTTGTTTTGACCCCACGTGACATAGAGGGGCCTGACGAGGGGGCAGAGACAGGAGGAGCAATAACCAAAACAGAAGCACAAGGAACAGGACACTAAAAGGAACTTGGAAGGGACAAGAAAACAGACAAACAGGGCCGAGACGAAGCAGGATGTGACATCCGGCTGTGGTTTCAGTAAGTGGCACTAGTAGATCCTAGAGACTGGAAATTTATCTTCTAATTTTGAGATTTATCTTCAAAACCCCCAGACCTCCCACCTTCTAAAAGTCGGGGCAGGGCACTCCAACGCTGAGAACTTTGGTGATGCATTTGTGTCTGGGCATAATAAGGGCAATTTAAGAAGGGATCCAGGATAGGTCCAAGTTTTGCCAAAAATTCACCACTAAATCCTCCAATAGGAGAACTCATATCTAGAACTCATAGAGAGACTACTATGAGTTTTAGATATTCCAGCTTTGTGCTTTAGAGTACTGTGAAATGGTTCAGGGAACCAGAAATTTGCCAAAGGCGAGACAGAAAAACCTCATCTGAAAGGCCATGACCTTTAACCCCTCAGACAGTAACACCTAATAAACCAGCAAGTCTCAGCAAGAGATATGAACTCGTCATCAGAGGAGTAGTTCCAACTTGGTGGGTGGATTTGACACTGCGAGACATACAATGATTCAGGTTTCGTGCTCAGCCACGCATGTGATGTAAGCAAGGACGGGCCTTAGCGCTGTACCTGACTGACCCAACAGCCACGACACGTCTGCAGTCTTTAGCGAGGCTGACGTGGTGTTAAGGGCAGTCGTAGCCCTGTGTTGTGCAGCCAGCTGCTAATGGAGCTAACGGAGGGCAGCGCTGCCCATTCTTGCTTACGCCACATGTATTGCCGAGTGTTAAACTTGCATTGCGCATGACGCACAATGTCCACCTGCCAGCTTTCCTTCCTGCTGGTTGATTATATCTGGAGCTATTTCTAATATCAGTAATGAATGTGTTTAGGATTACTCAGATGGTGAGAAGCAGACAATGCAGCCAGCTTCTCCTATGACTGAGCGCTGGAGGCATGAAAAAATAGCGCTACAGATTTCTCTGGAGAAGTATAACCGATAAAGCAGGTGTAGTGATGAGGGAAGCAGCAGGTGGCGCCAAAGGCATGACATCAGCATGTACAGACTGGGGCCAGCTTGAACTTCACACTCACACTTTTAACAACATTCAACACAGAGCTGTTAGCTTGCAGATTTAAAATGGGACCCCCACAAGACCACCACAGAGCAAGTATGATGTGGGTGGTGGATCATTCACAGCAATGCAGTGATCCTGATGTGGTGGTGGTGGTGTGTTAGTGTGTGTGGTGCTGATGTGATTGCATCAGACCCAGCAGTGCTGCTGGACACCTCATTGTTACTGCTGGACTGAGAATCGACCAATAGCGTCGTGTGGGCAGCGTCGTGTGGGCAGCATCCTGTGGGCAGCGTCCTATGGGCAGTCCTGTGTCCACTGATGAAGGACTAGAGGATGACCAACACTACACTGTGCAGCAGCAGATGAGCTAGGTCTCTGACTGTCCATCTACAAGGTGGACCAGCAAGGTAGGAGTGTCTAATAGAGTGGACAGTGAGTGGACACAGTGTCTCAACACTCCAGCAGCACTGCTGTGTCTGATCCACTCCCACCAGCACCACCACCACCTCAGTGTCACTGCAGTGCTGAGAATGATCCACCACCCACATATTACCTGCTCTGTGGTGGTCCTGTGGGGGTCATGATTATTGAAGAACAGGGTAATACAGTATACAGAGACACAGATGGACTACAGTCTGTACCTGTAGAACTACAGAGTATCCTGTATGGTCAGTGGAGCTGATAGAAGGGAGTCTAGATACAGGATGGGTCTATATATGGGACTCATCATCATCACCATCATCATCATCTTCATCACCACTTTTATTATATAGTGCTTTTCATGCTCGAGTAATCAAAGAGCGTTACAGGCATGACGTTCAGGTACAAGAGCGACTCTGCAGACGTGTACGGAAATGAATCCAGGAAGGGGGCATCCCTGTAGAGCAGTCTATTACACTAAATGGTCAATGAGAGACATTTGGATCATTGGCATTCCTCACAATATCAAACCTACCCACCCAGCGTCATTACTGTCAGCTGATTCCCTCTGGGTGCGGCTGTGTGTGCTGTAAGTGTAAGTAACCAGTGACGTTCAGGTCTCTCCTATGTCAAGCATGGTAACTCCCCAGGGCGTAAATAGGAACATCGAGAGGAAGCCAATCCTGGATGATCTGGAAGGTTCTGTGGTGGATGAGGGGCGACACCAGTTGTTTACCTCAGAGCTGAGCTGTGTCTGTGTTTACAGTGTCTGAGTTCTGGACCACGGTGACTTCTATATCAGTGTTGGGCTCTACCTCAGTCTGTGGCGTCTGAACCCTGAGGTTCTTTTTACAGACCAGCACACACATCAGGGGGTCCAGTAGCACTCTCAGACTCATCAGACAGAAAGTCGTCACCCCCAGACCCCAGAGATTCCCAATAAAGGTACACATGATGACTAGCACATGCAGGATCATAGAGAAACTGGCAAACACAAACACCGTATAACTCGGCTTCTGCGTTGGGTAAGGGATGCTGGCCATGTGCGGCGGAGCTCTACACGTGATGGTGCAAAAGGTCAGCATCACGGCTACAATGAGGGGCAGACTCAAGAGCTTGACGTAGGGTCCAAAGGAAAGCTCAAAGAGGAAAAAACAAAAGAATGCGGCGATGGAGGTGATGATGGAGCAGGAAGGAAAGAAAGCATGAGCAGAGCAGTGTGGGTGTCTCAAAGACAGAGCGCCCTCTAGAGCCACCACTTGTTGGAGGTGAAGTCCGTAGATCATTGATCCCGACCACATGCAGATGAACACCCAGCATACCGTCTTGGCCTCCCGGCAGTTTTCCTTCTGTAGCAGTTTGGTCACTACGTATGGACGTAGAAGCAGCTCCAGCAGGTCAGAGAGGAGAAGCATGATGACCAGGACCGAGATTCGGCCTCCGTTCCTACGATGGCGGTGCAGAGCACGCAGAGCCCATGCTAGAGCTGGCAGACCCACACAGTTTCCAGCGATGAGGAAGATGGACAGTCTGATCTCATTAGCCAGGTGGCCATCAGGAGAGTGAAGAAATGTGGTGAAGCCGGAGAAGAGGAAATACGCCATTGGGTTGCTCAGTGGATGAATGGGTTCTGCATCCTGTAATAGAAATATCAGACGAGGAAAGATTTATTTGGCAGCTATGATACATTCCGCACTGCAAAGCTACCTCACATAGCCGCACATTTCTACCGAACCCAACAGCCACCATTACAGACATTCAGCGAGCAGTGGGCTCCTCCATAAGTCATCCTATTGGGAGACTGCTCCACCATGCAGGACTACATGCACCGTTACCACGGCTGTCCTTAACACCACGTCACCGTCACCAAAGACTGGAATGGTGTCGTGCCAGACTGTCATGGAGTGTCTCAGAATAGCAGCGGGTCATCTTCAGTGAAGAGTCCCACTTTGGTCTCTGTGGAGACCACCAACGAATCCGTGTGTGGAGGCACCGTGGTCAGCACCAAGATGACCGGTTTGTTGACATGCAAGACATGTCCAGAAGACCTGGTGTCACTCCGCCTCCACCCCTACCGCACCATCTGCAGGAACTGTGTGAGGATGTTCAAGCTGCATGGTATGGATTATCACAGGACACCAATAGGAACCTCTACAACTTGTTGGGTTAGCAAACATGGCGGCCTGACTCCATACTGAGAGACAGGCTTCTGTATGTGTATCTCAATAAATATTGTCTGGTGACCTTCATCTTCCTTCCCAACAGCAACTCCAACCCCACACCTTCTGGGTGCAGCTGTTCTCCAGATGTTAGGAGTTAATGGTTTGTTTTGGAAAATGAAATCTCTTTATTTAGCCGTAGCCAGTTGGCTGCATTTAGCCTCAGTCTATGAAATGTCAGCCTCTACTGCAAAGCCTGGTTTAGTGAAGCACCTGACCACTAAGAGGAAGCAGAAACCATTCGGTGCCACTCAAAATAGAAACAGGTGCTGGTTTTACAGCTGCTGAATTAAGATGTCTCTGAGTAGGAGCTGTAAATGGACGATGGACAGCAAACTGAATGAGCTCGACCTGGAGGAAGACTTACAAGTGCTTCACTGAAGAGGGTTGAGGCCAGGTCACATGGTTTCTGAAACGTCCTAGACCTAGCAAATCATTACACGGATTTACAATCCAGTAGAGGTTGCAATGGTAGCTCTACCTGGAAGGTGTGTTATGTCCATAGTTAACTGGGGGTTCCCAGTGGCCCAATGGTCTCTGAGTATTTCTATATAGGGTACAATACCAGCAGTGGTCAACACTGACTCCCCCTAAACCTCCTCATACCTTTCAAACCTGTATGCTGTATAACACTGTAACACAGTTCTATCCAAGTGAGAGATGGCTATATGAACACAGATGGTAGACATCTACTGTAACCTAGTACCAATAGTCCCTGCTCAATACCGAAGTCACCATAGTGACCATCTGTGTTTAAAAACTAAAGACATACAATTAAACATGCTGAGTGAAAAGAGTCCGGGTCAGAACTTACCGAAGCTTTCCACCAGCTGCAGAGATGTGAACTGCGACCTCAAACCACCAGCTAAATACACTGAAATAGAGGAAATGAAAAAAATATATACAGCCCCTCACCCGAAATCACCCCGAGAGACGACTGGGGAC
>JAMWET010001838.1:32500-130000 GCA_024036415.1 Prochilodus magdalenae
CCTCAGGTTTGCTTCTCTCTTGGTGAAGTCAAGTTCCTCACATTGTGGTTTCCTGTGTCCGACCTGTACCTCATCTTCTGGATCTGCTCGTGTGTTTGACTCCATGACTCCTGCCTGGGATTTGTAAGTTTTGGCCTTTCCTCCATTAGACTCCTCTTCATGTGCAGCCTGCCTCTACCTCTGAGGTACTCTAGGTAGTAGTAGAAGTAGGAGAGGGGTCAGACCGTAGGACTCCAGGAAGTCCATCGGCCTTATTAACGCATTCGGTGCTAAATGTGTCGTCTGGATAATGCCCTTGTACGCTGTTGGTGGCAGTGGATAGGGGAAGACACGTACCAGCAACTGGAAGGATCTGAGACTCACGGATTGTCCGGCATGCGCAGAGTGACCCAACCGCCATGGCTTCACCAGTCATCCTGTCAATCATAATTAATATTGATCATATCAGTCTAAATCTATCATCAGTTATTGATCCTGGTCACCTTTATCTTCCTTCCCAACAGCACCGCACTCCCACACCTCCTTCTGGGTGCAGCTGTTCTTTCTGATGATGTCATTATCATGCTACAGTGGTAGGTGAGCCAGGGGACATAGGGTTACCTTAAACTGCACCTGTGGTTAAGACTATACCCGACTGCCACTAGATGGCACTGTATATCAGTTTAACTGAGCTTGGCATGGGTACACAAGCCCAGTCCAAACACACCCGCTACACCTAGCAGCTGAACAATGCTGAACACCAGCCCTCCAGGAGCTGTGCACCCCTGTGTTAAACAGATGGCTCTACCTAAAGTGAGACTGAAGATCTACATCTTCCATCATGGTGTAGTGTGGACCGCATGGCACGCTCGGTTAAGTTTTCCGAGGATCCGTATTCAACTAGAGGAACGTCAGTCATCATTCAACCTTTTCAGGATATATAGGCCAACAGAAGCTAAAGATGACCAGTGCCCAGGTTCTCCCCATAACTGACCCCAAAAGGAACATGCAGCACACACGCAGCTCATCCCAGCAAACATTTATTCCTCCTCACCCCACAGTGCACTCGCCAGACCAACCATTCAGAATGACCCGCAGAGCTAAGCAGAAGGCATTGCCAGCAGGGTCTTCAGTCTAGGGCTTTTCAAGCTGTGCAGCTCCATGGAAGTGTGGGACACGAGGCTCACCCCAAAGTGGAATCCACTGATCTTGGTTCCCCTGGTTTCCAGTCACATGATTAAACATGAGGTACCTAACAGCAGTGTTCCTCAACCCAGGTCCGGGAGGCCCAGTGTCCGGCACATTCCTCCCGTCAATACGCCACTGGAAATCACGGAGGGCTTGTTAATGAGCTGGTAAGCTGGATCGGGTGTGTTGGAAGCAGGGAGAACTCTAGAAGGTGCTAGTCTTCCGAATCTGAATCTCCCACAATGATAATGAGCCTGACATCACTCACAGCAAACAAGTCTACTTTCATGATTTGATATTTTGATACACCTGGCCTGAGAGGAGGCCAGGGGCCGCAGAGAGGCCTAGGTAGCCCGGCCTAACTTTGGTTTGACCACCAGCAAAGATTAGACCAGGAAGTCTGTCATTAACTGAGCTCACTGGACGAACAATGGAATAACATACAGATTATTAAAAAAACATCCACTCATCATCAAAAGAACAGCCGCACCCAGAAGGAGTGTGAGGTTGCCGTGGTGTTGGGAAGGAAGATACAGGTCACCAGGATCAATAACTGATGATCAGTTTAGACTGATATGATCAATATTTACTGAGCTACACATACAGAAGTCTGTCTCTCAGTATGGTGTTGGGCCGCCATGTTTAGTAACCCAACACTCCAGACGTCTCAGATTGGGACTCTCTTGAGTCTCAGCTGTAGAGGTTCCTAATGGTGTCCTGTGATAATCCATCCCATGCAGCTTGAATATCCTCACACAATTCCTGTAGATGGTGCGGTAGGGGTGGAGGTAGACTGACACCAGCCTTCTGAACGTCATTTGTCATCTCCACCAAGACAAAGAAGATGACCCACTGCCGTTCTGGGTCACTCCATGACAGTCTGACACCATCGCAGTCTTTGACGATGTTGACATGGTGTTAATGACCGCAGTCGTGGCTGTTGGGTCAGTGGGGTACAGTGATAAGGTTGATTCTTCTCGGGGAGCTATTTGTGCAGCTGTTCTAGTGATGCTGAGTTTAATACCCACACGTTTCGCATTAGTAGGTACGGCTATGACTTCAATTCATGTTCCAAGTACAGAGACTCAGACTTCTTGAGCTGTGTCTGTGTCCTGAGGGCTCGAGCTCTGTATCTGAGTCAGCCCTATGTCTGTGCTGTGCTCTGCAGAAGCTTGTGGTGTCTGAAGCTTGAGGTCCTTCCTGTAGACCAGCACACACAGTAGAAGGTCTATGATGACTCTCAAACTCATCAGAGAGAAGTTCATCACCCACAGATCCCAGTAACGCACGTAAAAAGCACAAACGGCCAGAAACACAAACAGGATCGCCGGTAAAGTGACGAATGCTAATGCTGCCAAACTCGGCTTCCTGGTCCTATGGGAGAAGTCATTGGTTTGGGGTGGAGCTCTACAAGTGACTATACATGTCGTCAATGGTATCACTAAAAAGAGTGGCAGGCTATAGACTATGGCAGCGACGGCACTGAACAGCTCACAAAGGAAGAAGCATGTGAATCCAATGATGGAGGTGATGATGGTGCAAGAGGGAAAGAAGGCGTGAGCAGAGCAGGGTGGATGTCTGAAAGAGAGAGCGCCCTCTAGAGCTACTGCTTGTTGGAGGAGAAACCCATAGATCATTGAAGCTGACCATAAGGAGGAAGCTATCCAGCATATCCTGCTCGTGCCCCAGCACTCATCATCCTGTGACAGCACCGTCACTACGTACGGACTCAGAAGAAGCACCAGCAGGTCAGAGAGGAGGAGTATGATGACCAGGGCTGAGATTCGGCCTCCACTCTTATAATGACCATACAGAACACGCAGAGCCCAAGCTAGAACCGGGGCACCCACACACTCTCCAGCGATGAGGAAGACGGACAGTCTGATCCTGCCGGCCAGGCGGTCATCTCGAGAATGACAGTGAGGGTGTGAAACTTGGGAGAACAGGACGTGTGCCATTGTTGAAGTCTCTGAGTTAGACCCTCTTTGTCCTGTAATAGAAAGAAGTGACTCATTTTAAAAGTAATAGGTCAAGGAATTTTCCGGAATTTTTTCCCATAGAGAATGAATGGGATCAAAAAACGCGTGCCCATCTAACCCACTTCCGCTTGACCTAGAGACACCAAATCGGATACACTGGCTCGGGGCGAAGTCCCGAGCAGGGATTCAGTGTTGGATTGACCCGCACTCGTTCGTTTCTCTTTCTTTTCGCATCCCTTTTTCCTCCCATAGAGAATCAACGGGAAGGAAAATTCTTTGCCTACGTACTCTCCTCCCGCTCGACCTAGAGCCTCCAAATCAGACACAAGGTGATGGATTGACCCGCACTCGTTCATCTCTCCTTTTTTCCCCGCATCCCATGTTCCTCCCATAGAGTCCCAGTCATTTTTAGACACATCTAAAGCTGGCTGTTTCGTTCGCCCGAGAGGCGCGTAACTTCACATACACACTAAGGCCAGGTCCCCAAGCACTGACCCACAGTCATACTGACCTGCACTCTTCTATCTGTCGTTTATTCATCCCTCGTTCCTCCCATAGAGTCCCAGTCATTTTCAACCCAAACCAAGCAGTAATGCTTTCTTTCGCCCGAGAGCCACCAAGCTTCACCTACTCACTAAGAGCAGGCTCCCAGACGCTAATCCACAGCCATACTGACCTGCACTCATCTATCTGTCGTTTATTCATCCCTCGCTCCTCCCATAGAGTCCCAGTCATTTTCAATCCAAACCAAGCAGTGATGCTTTTGTTCGCCCGAGAGCCACCAAACTAAAGGCAGGGCCCCAGACGTTAATCAACAGTCATACCGACCCACACTCGTTTACTCATCCCTCGTTCCTCACTGAGCAAGCTGAGCAAACCATCCCGTGTTTCCCTCAGGAAATGCACTTTTCTAGTTATAATTATAATTTAAACTACATCAGATCTTAATTTCCCTCAGTTATAATATTTTTCATTTCTAGCTTACAGTAATGTAATAAATCACCAGTTGGAAGAAAATGACTTGAAGGAGAAGCCTCGCCTCAAGATGGCTTAAGTCCCATTTTAGTGCACAGTTACTATTTTTATTTATAACTATTTATTTATGCTGTTATATATTTTATTTATTAGCTCAGCTCAACATAAATATAAAACCTCAAATCTAAATAATACGTGATCAGTTCTGCAGTAACGGTGCGGTAAAATGTGGGGTAGTTTCCACATAGTTATGCTGTATCTGATGTTCTAAGTGTGCGGAAGCATCTGTCCAGGCCTGTCGGAGTACGAGCAGCTTTTAAAACCAAACCATTAAAAACCTCTCTTATTGAAAAAGACCGATTCACACTGTAGCCATAGCAACACCATCCTACCTGAGTCGGCTCAGAGGAACGCAGGACTGCTCTGAAAGAGTAAAATGTGGTTGTGAACTGAAAAGTACACCTCCCCCACTTTCCTCTCTCTCTGTCCTCCAACCTTATTGGTCAGATCATAACTCTCTTCCACATGACCTCTAACATACCAACCATAGACATGCATGCAAGATGGGTAAACATGAATACATATTTAGAAGGGTCAGTTCTAATTCTAAAAAATTAATAATAAAAATTACAAACAGTGATAATTACATTCTGAATCTTTTAATATAATATTTCTTTTTTCATTAAAGCTTTTGGTAAAATAAAATAAACATTGAAATAAAATAACGTAAAGTAAATGAAACACATTTATATAAAATGAAACAAAACAAAATAAAATAAAACAAAATAAAATAAAATAAAATAAAATGAAATAAAATAAAATGAAATAAAAAAAATAAATAAAATACAGTCCAGGTATATACAATGTTATCTAGCACCCTGAGCACAAATCACCTGCTAAATGGGTCATCACAGTTAGCCAATCCCACTTTTGTCTTGGTGGAGACAATCAACCAATCAGTGTGTGGTCAGCACCAAGATGACCGTTTATTGTCATGTGTCTAGAAGGCCTGGTGGGACTCATCACTGAAGATGACCCGCTGCCATTCAGAGTCACTCCATGACAGTCTGGTACGACACCACTGCAGTCTTTGGTGACGGTGACGTGGTGTTAAGGACAGTCGTGGTAACGGTCTGTGGGCACGTAGTCCTGTAGTCTGTCAATGGTGCTGCACAGGTACAGGGAGACCCATTCCTGCCTGTTGACTCCTTCCACAGGCAGCTAGTAGTGCCACTACTCTTCTGTAGATGAGTGGACATCTCTAACCTCCTCTCTAACCTCGTCCTTTGCCCGTCTGTAATTTAGGTAGACTCAAACTGTGGTTGTGCAGATCATTGAAGCCGCAGGTTGTTTGCAGACGTGTGAACTGCTAGCACATCGAGCGCATACCACCTGCTGAGTGATGCGTCACACCCCTCACACTTCAGAAGAGGTGAAAGAAACAGGAGCCCTTTGAACACAGGGTGCAGAAGAAGATATGTAGGCCAGTGCAGCACTGGATCTCTTTTATTCAAGAGCCAGAACAGTTCTAAGCGTTTGACTGCAAACGAGTGCACACCTGGTTAAACCAGGTGGAATTGTACCAGGTACGGCATCCACCAAATCTGGCCCACCTGCACAGATCAGCTCCCCTGACCATATAAGTGCACTCGGTAGTTTTAGTGGTGGATCATTCGCAGCACTGCAGTGACACTGACGTGGTGGTGGTGTGAGTGGATCGGACACAGCAGTGCTGCTGGAGTGTTTAGACACTGTGTCCACTCACTGTCCACTCTATTAGACACTCCTACCTCGCTGGTCCACCTTGTAGATGGACAGTCAGAGACGATAGCTCATCTGCTGCTGCACAGTGCAGTGCTGGTCATCCTCTAGTCCTGTATCAGTGGTCACAGGACGCTGCCCACATGACGCTGCCCACATGACGCTGCCCACAGGACAATGCCCACAGGACACTGCCCACAGGACACTGCCCACAGGACGCTGCCCCACAGGACACTGCCCCACAGGACGCTGCCCACAGGACGCTGCCCCACAGGACGCTGCCCCACAGGACGCTGGCCACATGACGCTGCCCACAGGACGCTGCCCCACAGGACGCTGCCCACATGACGCTGCCCCACAGGACGCTGCCCACAGGACGCTGCCCCACAGGACGCTGCCCCACAGGACGCTGGCCACATGACGCTGCCCACAGGACGCTGCCCCACAGGACGCTGGCTGAATAGTTTTAGCTGGTAGTCGATTCTCAGTCCTTAGTGAAACTGAGGTGTCCAGTAGCGCTGCTGTCTCTGATCCACTCACACCAGCACCACACACACTAACACACCACCACCACGTCAGTGTCACTGCAGTGCTGAGAATGATCCACCACCCACATCATACCTGCTCTGTGGTGGTCCTGTGGGGGTCCTGACCATTGAAAAACAGGGTAATAGAGTATACAGAGAAACAGATGGACTACAGTCTGTACCTGTAGAACTACAGAGTGTCCTGTATGGTCAGTGGAGCTGATACAGTGGACAATGAGTGTAGATACAAGGCGGTGGGTTTAACGTAAGTCAGAGTCCGCAGTGCAACCTGGACGGAGCAAACCAGTGATGATGATAACTGCACTGAAGCTCGCTTGTAAGCCGCTCCGGATAAGAGTGTCTGCTGAAGGCCTTAAACGTAAAAGATGGCAAGGTGTGGCGTCCTTCCGTCATAGCTCGTCCTGATGCACTTCATAGGCTCTACACAAAGATAGATAGAGGTGGAATTCATGAGAAAGGGTCTTTACGCTGTTTACCAAAGCGACAGACCACAGAGAAACAGCTACCGCACCCAGCTCCAACCACATGATAGCTGCACACCACACGGAAACTAGAAGAAGGTGCAGCTGCTTCATGGTTTAGCTCGGGCTTCGTGAGCTATGAACTTGAACCCAGGCTTCACTCAGAAGATTAGACAGACGTTATGATATGGCTTATTAAATAAGGAATATTAGAGATAATAGAAATATAATAATAATAATAATACAGAAGCACCAACAGACACTACACTCTTGCCAAAAGAGCTTGAACAAAGCAAATGGTTCCTCATAGTGCCAAAGCAAGGGTGTTGCTATGGTTACAATGTCAGCTTATAGCAATAGAGGAAACTCATATCTGATGCTATATAGAAGCAGATTCAATAGAATTCCATACTGAACCCTCTATAACACATTCTCCATCAGTCTGAACAATGCAAGGAACTCTCTAATCATGCAGTGGCCATGGTTCTAGATACTGTAGAACCAGTTATTGGACTAAAGAACCCATGAAGAACCAACTTTTCGAAGTGTGCATGACACAGTAGGTTTTAATAATGTTTGAAGATCAGGGATCAACCGTCAGGAATGAAAGGTGGGTAGGTGGAGACATGGTGAGACATGTGATGTAAGCAAGGATGGGCCTTATGGCCGTACGTGACAGAGCCAACAGCCACGGTTGCAGACGTCCAGCTAGCAGGGAAACCCTCCATGAGCCATCCGGTTAGTGCCAGCCTCATTGGCAGACTACCTGCCTAACGAATCAAGCTAAGATGCCATAGAAGCATTTGTTCAGTGTTCGGCGGATGCTCTCCATGGTAGGTATGGAGGTTGGGATGGAAACCCTCCGATGCGGTTTTACACAGCACCCACTTACAGTTACTGTGATTTGGTCCTAGAGTGACAAACAAGCTGTGTTCCCTTCTTGGTGAGCTCATGAATAATTTAGATGAGCTCTGCTCTGATTGGCTGGTTTACAGCGAGACACTGTAGCGACCAACGTCCCTAGAACTTTAACTTCACCCACCCTTCCTATTCATTGAATTCAGGTGTTCCAATCACTTCCAGGGCCACAGGTGTGTAAAGCCAAGCACCTAGACATGCAGGGGGCTTCTACAGGCATTAGTGAGAGAAGGGGTCGCTCTCAGGAGCTCATTAGATTCCAGCGTGGGGCTGTCATGGGATGCCACCTGGGCAACAAGTCTAGCAGTGGGATTATAGCAAAGGGAAGGCGATTGGGAATGACAGCAACTCAGACAGGAAGTGGTAGGAAACGTAAAATGGCATAGCAGGATCAGCGGATGCTGAGGGTCATAGTGCGAGGTCGCCAACTTCCTGCAGAGCCCACCACTACAGACCTCCAAACTTTATTTAGATCAGCTCAGGAACCGTGTGTAGGGAGCTTCCATGTTTCCACAGCTGAGCAGCTCCATCCAAGCCTCACATCACCAAGCGTAATGCAAAGCGATGAAGTGCAGCCTGTGGTTTGACCAATCACGCTTCTCCGTCTGGTGATCCGATGGACGAGTCTGGGTTTGGCAGTCGCCAGGAGAACGGTACTTGTCTGATTGCACTGTGCCGAGTGTAAAGTTTGGTGGAGGGGGGATTATGGTGTGGGGGTGTGGTTCAGGAGTTGGGGTTGGCCCCTTAGTTCCAGTGAGAGGAACTCTTAATGCTTCAGCAGACCAAGAGACACTGGACCATTCCATGCTCCCAACTTTGTGGGAACAGTTTAGGGACGGCCCCTTCCTGTTCCAACAGGACTGCTCACCAGTGCACAAAGCAAGCTCCATAGAGACATGGATGAGCGGGTCTGGTGTGGAGGAACTGGACTGGCCTGCACCCGATAGAACACCTTTGGGATGAATCAGAGCGGAGACTGCGAGCCAGGCCTTCTCGTCCAACATCAGTGACTGACCTCACCAATGCGCTTCTAGAAGAATGGTCAGAAATTCCCATAAGCACATTCCCAAACCTTATGGAATGCCTTCCAGGGGGGTTGAAGTTGTTCTAGCTGTAAAGGGTGGACCAGCATCATATTACACCCTATGGATTAAGAATGGGATTGGGGGTTGGGGGTGGGAGCGAATACTTTTGGTCAAATAATGTACATCTCGGATCTTACAGGGGGCAGAGCAAACACCCCCCCACACTAAATGACTTTCCTGACAGGATAACCAGAGGACATCATGCTCCACTCTTGCTTCAGAGAGAGAGAGGACACCTCAACACTATGGGTCTGAAAGGACGTGTAGCTGTTCAAAAAGCTTTTCACTGAGAAAAGGAGACAGACACATCCAACAAAGACGTTGCTGATGTTCTCAGATCAATGGACTGACCACTCCAGAGCCCAGAACCTCAACACCACTGAAAGCGTTTGGGATTACCAGGCAATGCTAAACCTACTTCCAAGAGCTTTGGAGAACTACCATCAAATAGCACTATAAGTGTCATACTGCACTGAAGCAGCAGGGGGCACCAACGGCAAACCTCCTCAGGTGTGACATCATCCTGTAAGCCTGATCATTCCCTACACCTGTAGCTGATCAGGGTGGGTTTTAAGCTAGGTAGGTTGAGCAGCTTGGGTTCAGAGTGCTCCTCCATTGATTAGAGAAGGAAACTCAACAGTGGATGAGAGATTAAGCCTTTCCTCTAAACCAGTGGACACCAAACCTTCTCCTGGAGATCAGTTTACCTGCATCCCTCCTGCTTCCCCCACACCCTATACCAAACACCACTGCTTCTGATCCAGCCCGTGAAGCACTTCTGGGAAAGTTCAAGCAGACTGCAGACTGTGGTTGAGAGTAAGACCTCCTGGACCTCCAGGTTTGGGACCACTGTTTTCATTCCTCAAAGCTTTTCGGAGCAGTGGACACTAGTGAGAAGTAACTGGACAAATTGGTTTTACTAGGGTCCTTCATTAGTTGCAGGCCTGCCTGTTGGGGAACATTGAGGCCCGATTCACACACTTGCTCTGAATATGACCTATGACCTTAGCTTCTGATTTGAATTCCCACTCAATCTTAAACGTCCTGCAGTCGCTTACAGTATACACCCAGGTGCCTGAGCTTAATAGCTTATCTATCTATCTATCTATCTATCTATCTATCTATCTATCTATTTGTCTGTCTATTTGTCTATCTATCTATCTCTGTCTATCTATGTATCTATCTATCTATGTATCTATCTATTTGTCTATCTATCTATTTGTCTGTCTATCTATCTATCTATCTATCTATCTATCTATCTATCTATCTATCTATCTATCTATCTATCTATCTATCTATCTATGTATCTATCGCCTGTGTATTCTATGTACTTTAAAGGTGTATGTACATGTGCAGAGTGTAATACTGTGTTGTACGTGCTCTACACCTTCACTGGTTGTACTAGGTAGGTAGGTAGGCAGGTAGGTAGGTAGGTAGGTAAAGGGAGGTTTAACCCTTTAACTTCTATAAACAGTAAAGACCTGTAAACTAGCCAACAGACATGTACATTCTCGTTCCACTCAACACTGGTGACTTCAAACCGCTGGAAAACGTTCCCAAGCTTGTTTGTGTTTACCCAGTTTCAGGCCTGGGTTGCATGTAATGATGACTGCATTAATAAAGCATCATTAATAACTACACGTTAATTAGACAGAGAGTGAGGAGTGAAAACTTTGTGCACTTAAACTTGATGGTTTATTGTAGTTTATCTGTAGTTCCTCTGTAGTTTTCAGTGTTAGCTACCTTATGTACAGTCACATGCAGAGCCTCAGCGATGCCATTTGATCAGCACGGAAAGCAGGCGGGCAGATCTTTCTTCATGTTCTGCCAGAACAACGACTTTCTCGTCTCACAGCTGAATCACAGTGCCACCAGCTCAACAAGACTCGGGTAAGTCTCAGTTACTCTCTCAGAAGGAGCTAATCTGATGTCCCTCTAATGCTTTCCTGAATCGACATGGACATGGAGCTCATTTTCAGTGGGTCATCTGGTTTTTATATATATATATATATGTATGTATGTATGTATGTATGTGTGTGTGTGTGTATATATATATATTAGTTTGGTTAGAGGATCCTCCCCTGATGCCCCACAGCCATTGCATTTATTCATTCAATTAATTTTATATTAATATAATTAACATAACAACATAATAATTAACATAATCCAAACCAGGTGCTGGATAATAACTAAACCTTTTACTGGTCTGGGTCAGAAAGGGTTAATGAAGCGCATTGTAAAACACTACTGGTATTATGTAACTTGTATTTATTGAAATATTATTTTATATAATATTATAAATAGAAATAATATTTTTCTGCACAAATAAACAAAGTTAAACCTAGGCTTAGGGCGGGTCTAAAACTTGAGCGAGTAACTGAACTGAATTTCTCCAAACTGAAATGCACAGTTGTTGTTTGCTGGGTATATTGTTAAAACTGAGGCCTGTATAAAGACATGGCAAAAGTTTTTATTTTTTTTACTAATTTTTGAAAAATAATAGAAAAATAATAGAAATAGCACATTTATGGACGTTTGGTCGGGACCCCCAAATGAACATTTTCACACGAGGTAAAAGGCAGCTGGCTTTCTTCAACTATATCCAAAAAGAAAACAGGACTTGCTTTATTTCTATTTTATTTTTTTTTATTTTTTTTTATTTGACAGCAATGGTATATCTCATGTATCTCAACAGTGAGTGTGTTTATTCAAAGTGTAGAAAAGTCTTGGCTGTCTATTATTATTATTATTATTATTATTAACAATATTTTTTATTATTTACAATAATATAATTGTCCTTTTTTTGTATTAACAATAATTTATTATTATTATTGTTATTGTTATTGTTATTGTTAACAATAAATTTTATTATTAACAATAATATAATTGTCCTTTTTTATTATTAACAATAATTTTGTATTATTTTTTTTTTATTATTATTATTATTATTAATATTAATATTAATATTATTAAAGCTCATGTATGTGCATGGCAAAATGGCAAAGGCTGATTTGCCACTTTCCCTCTATTTACTTACTGAAAGGGACAAAGCGACATTTTCTGAAATATTAAATTATGGGATGAATTATTATTGTCTTATTTTAGCTATTAATTTTTTTTTTTTTTTCAGCCTCTCCTTCCCACATATTCATCTGGTGTAACGCTACAGTAGAGCGGTGCTGACCTGACACGTCTCTCACTGGACAGGCATTTGTTCCACAGAATAAACTGTCCTTCATATCATTTCACCCAGCGGTGATCACACCATGGCGCACGCCCTGTACCCCAATCCTTCCACTTTCTATCCTGTTGAGTCATCAGCATTCCAGTTCAGTGCAACCCGGCTGTCCATCTTCCTCATCTGTGATGTGTGCATGGGGGTTCCACTTCTGGCTTGGGCTACTGGTGTTCTACACCGGCATCATACAAACAGGGACAGAATTCCAGCCTTTGTGTTTCCCGTCCTTCTCAATGATCTGCTGGAGCTAACTCTGAATCTGTACATCATCAGAAAGCTGTTCCAGGGGGAATGGTGTTTGGAAACGGACACGGCATGCTACATATTATCATCCCTATGTTTGGCGTCATTAGTCTGCGGTGTTCACCTCCAGCAGATGATGGTGTTGGAGAGTGTCCTGACTCTGAGACATCCGTCCTGCTGGGCTCATGTTTTATACCCTTCCTGCTCCCTTGCGAGCAGTATCATTGTCTACGTCTGTGTTTACCTGTGGGAAATCTTCGCAGTACCCCAGTGCCTACTTTCCCTCCTGTTACCACTGTTAGCTGGGATGGTCATCTCATGGATAATCACCTGTAGAACCCAACCCATTAAAACCCACAGATCTCATGGAACCAAGGCGCATGGTTGGTACGTGTTAGCTTTTGCCACGCTGACATTGACTGTATATGTGATTTTCCTGGTTCTGTATATATTTCTGGGGGTCTGGGAGTGGTGGATGACGAGTGTGTCTCTGTTGAGTGTGCGGGTGATCATAGACCCTATGCTGTGTGTGCTGGTCTGCAGAGAGATCGCCACACATGGAGACCTCAGTACTGACCAAACATCAGTTCAGTGTGAGCCGACTGTGTAATGCTGATGGTGTATAAGGCTCTGTGCGTCAGTGTCTGTTCCATTTCTCCGTTATCTATCTCAATTATTTTCAGCACTGGTGGAAGAAGTGTCCACACGTGTATGCTGGTGGTGGTGGCGGTGGTGATGATGATGATGATGATGGAAGCATCATAGATTGGGTAACAAACCATGTACCTGAGTTAAAGTAGATCCCCAAGGCAGAGTTCTCCTCCAGTGTCAGTAGAAGTTCCACCCTTTAGTCCTCCACTGGAGTACCAGTACTACAGTATGTACCAGATGTACTTGAGTATGGAGAGTAACAGGAGCATGACTTACTATGGCTCTAATGTCCTGTTATCATTTCTGGAAGAAGACTCAACACTAGTGACTCTAGTGTCTCTCAGTCCACCAGTCTTTAAGAGAAGCTCATTCATTAGTCTGACACTGATGTCTATTCACATCATCATCAGCACAGAACAGTGAAGGAGAACAGGTTCCATTAGCTAGAACCAAGCTCTGTCCAACAGCTCAAAACAAAGAGACCACTGTGCCCTAATTGGTGGGCTCGCTTCACACTTATTTGGTTTGGACATGTTGAGTTTATTCGCTCCCGTAAACCAAAGGAGGGACAGATTTGGCTGTAAGGTCGCAGATTAAACAGTGAGATACTAGATACTGAAATGACGTGGGGTTAAAAAGACCCCCAGAATGGAGATACTTCAGTAGAGAGAGACTAGAAGACTGCTCGGGTACAGTAACCAATCACGTTTACATCATTACTGACCACCACCGATCTGGAGAAAGGTTTTTAACCCCCTGTAATTATATTAATTATTAATTTTACTTTTACAGCAATGGATAAATGTCTGTTTCTGTTCATTTGTGGTCCCACTGAGAGATTTTTCCAGATTTCTGCGTATTTAAATAATCCATATGGTAACATAGTCATACAGTGTGGTTTTATATGAGATGGTTGATTGTAGATAGTTATTAATTTCTATACAGTGGTTGTTATGGTGACCAGGGGTCTTGACATCCACAACATAAATCTATATTTTATTTACTATCCAGAAATGACCAGTTTGTGTTTTTATATATATATATATATATGTGTGTGTCAAGGTTTGATATGGAATGTTGATGATGGTAAAATGATGGTACATGTAATAGTACTATTATTATTATTATTATTATTATTATTCCACCTTGAATATGTAGTTTAAAATATGACTATATGATCCATTTTGGTTCCATTCACCTGCACTGTGCCGTTTCTCTAGAATGGGGCGTTCCACTCTGACTGTGTACATGGTAGTGAGTGGATGATGGCGGAGCTCTGGGAGGCTGGTTCCTGTGTTCTGTGTTTATGTAGAGGTCTGTAAGTCGTGTATGTTTCTGAACTGTGTGGCGTATGTACAGTACTGATGGAGGTGGTGTTTCAGAATTGGGTTTCCTCTGCTCTGTGGTTCTGTTGCTGCACCTGCTGTGTAATCTCCCCCCAGAATAAATATTCTCTTCATGCTCAGATCGCTTTCTCAATCTGTGTTTCCTAACAGTGAAACTTTATCAGTCAGTTTATTAATACATTCATTTCAGACACACATTCTACCCAGTACAGGCAGAGTGTGGTAGCTGCATGGACACAGACCACAAAATTAATGATGAGCCAGTTTTGCAGAATCAAATTAATCAAAAATCTGCAGCATTATTAATATCTAATAGTGATTCACTGCTGGAATTAATGACAAAACAGAGATAGAGATTTGTGTGTGTGTGTATATGTGTTTGTGTGCGCCGCACGTGTGTGTGTGTGTGTGTGTATGTGAGTATATATTACACTGGCTGATGGTAATGTTAATGCGTCTAGGTTTAGGAGAACCCGGAACAACCCTGAGTATGGAGGGGTTCTGAGGAGAAAGGGCTTCTCTAGGAGAACGTTGCTTTAGCTGGTTAGCAGCTAGCCGGATCACATAGAGAAGCCAACAGGCTGCTGGACGAATGTGTTGTGGAGAGATGAGAGACAGGTTGAAGCACCACTCGGGACTGGAAGCGTGCATGACCGGGACCGCACACCTGCAGTGTGTGTATGTACCCCGGTGAACCCTGCTGTGGACAGGCCACATGTGCTGGGGGCTCACCAGGACAGCTCTTCTGGAGAGGGGGGCTACGTAGCATACTACTACTGGCTCATGCGTCCATGGACGTGTGCAGGCTCCTGGGAAGTGCCCGACTCAAAGGAAGACTTTGTTGTTGATGTTAAAGACGTGTACGTGTGTTCAGTTGGCTGTCCCGTGCTGGGTGTGCTTGGTGTACTGTGCTTGGTGTACTGTGCTTGGTGCATACTGTCATGTAGAGTCTGCTTGCTATCGGGCGTGTTCAGTTAGCACTGAGCTCATCTTTTAATGAGATCTGTTCATACCTCTGCTAATCTCATAGCATGAAGAAGCTGCACCGTCTTCTGTGCAGTTAGCGTGTGGTTTGTGCTCAGTGCGGTGGCTGTTATTCCCCTCGGTGGTCTGTCATCTCAGTAAACAGTATAGAGAAATGCATCAACACGCAGCTCACTTTCTCACACTCGACCCCTTCCTCTCTACACAGACGCTCCTACACTTACACTCACTCCCTAACCCCTACACTAACTCCCTAACACCTACACTAACTCCCTAACCCCTACACTAACTCCCTAACTCCTACACTAACTCCCTAACCCCTACACTTACACTAACTCCCTAACCCCTACACTAACTCCCTAACCCCTACACTAACTCCCTAACCCCTACACTTACACTAACTCCCTAACACCTACACTAACTCCCTAACCCCTACACTTACACTAACTCCCTAACACCTACACTAACTCCCTAACCCCTACACTTACACTAACTCCCTAACCCCTACACTAACTCCCTAACCCCTACACTTACACTAACTCCCTAACACCTACACTAACTCCCTAACCCCTACACTTACACTAACTCCCTAACCCCTACACTAACTCCCTAACCCCTACACTTACACTAACTCCCTAACCCCTACACTTACACTCACTCCCTAACCCCTACACTAACTCCCTAACACCTACACTAACTCCCTAACCCCTACACTAACTCCCTATCCACTACACTTACACTAACCCCCTAACCCCTACACTTACACTAACTCCCTAACCCCTACACTAACTCCCCAACCCCTACACTGACTCCCTAACCCCCACACTAACTCCCTAACCCCTACACTTACACTAACTCCCTAACCCCTACACTTACACTCACTCCCTAACCCCTACACTTACACTAACTCACTAACCCCTACACTTACACTAACTCACTAACCCCTACACTTACACTAACTCACTAACCCCTACACTTACACTAACTCACTAACCCCTACACTTACACTCACTCCCTAACACCTACACTTACACTCACTCCCTAACACCTACACTTACACTAACCCCTACATTTACACTAATCCATTAACACCACTGTGAATGGATCCTAACCATGTTTAATATTGTTGATTATTTTGTTGTACAGTGATGAAGTTTTCAGCTCAAATGTCATGTTTTATTGAACAGTGTTGAACAGTAATAGTGAAATAAGTGAACGCCTGATTACATGTGGTTTCATCAGTGCCCAGTTTTTGCTAAATTACTCAGTAATGAATTTTATTAGACTTATTATTATTATTAGTCTGATATTTTGTAGTTCCAGCTCTCACAGCCAAATCTGTAAACTCTGCACCCTCTGTTTACCTGTACGGCATTCGTTTGGTGGTTTGTGCTCAGTGTGGTAACCGTTTTCCTCTCGGTGGTCTGCTGCTTCAGTCAGTGGGGTACGTCTATGTCTAACAAGGACTTTAATTCATGTTCCCTATTAAAGTATAATACAATATAATGAATATAGTACAGTTATAATACAGAAATAGATGAATATGTAAAATACAGAGACTCAGACTTCCTGAGCTGTGTCTGTGTCCTGAGGGGTCGAGTTCTGTATCTGAGTCAGCCCTGTGTCTGCAAACCAGCTTCATAACCCTCTATAGATGATACAAGAACAGTGACATAGAAGCCTGTTGGTCATTATAATTATACGTCACACGACATCAGATCTTAATTTTTTTAATTTCTAGCTTACAATAGTGTAATAAAGCACCAGTTTGAAGGAAATGACGTGAAGGAGAAGCCTCGCCTCAAGATGGCTTGAGTTACTATAACTTAGTTACTATTTTTATTGATAACTATTTATTAACTATTGTTCAGCTTAACATAAATATAAAAACTCAAATCTAAATAATATGTGATCAGTTCTGCAGTAACGGTGCGGTAAAATGTGGGGTAGTTTCCACACAGAACATCAGATACAGCATGACACTTGACTAAGTGTGTGGAGGCTTCTGTCCAGGCCTGTCGGAGTACGAGCAGCTTTTAAAACCAAACCATTAAAAACCTCTCTTATTGAAAAAGACCGATTCACACTGTAGCCATAGCAACACCATCCTACCTGAGTCGGCTCAGAGGAACGCAGGACTGCTCTGAAAGAGTAAAATGTGGTTGTGAACTGAAAAGTACACCTCCCCCACTTTCCTCTCTCTCTGTCCTCCAACCTTATTGGTCAGATCATAACTCTCTTCCACATGACCTCTAACATACCAACCATAGACATGCATGTACAGGCGTATTAACCATGTAGATGGGTAAACATATACTTATATACACATATACATATTTAATTTAAAATGGTCAAATGCACTTTAGATCCATGGACAACAATTTACAATCATTTGGAAAAGATCAATTAAATTTAAAATGATTTAAATTCAATATCAGTAATAATTACACACTGAATCTTTAAATGTTCACTGGCTGTTTATTTGTTTTCATTTAACCTATTGATAAAATAAAATAAACACAAAATAAAATGAGTAAAATTAAATAAAATAAAATAAAATAAACACAAAATAAAATAAAATAAAATGAAATAAAATAAAATAAACACAAAAATAAAATAAGATAAAATAAACACAAAAATAAAATAAGATAAACAAAATAAAATGAGTAAAATAAAATTAAATTAAA
This sequence comes from Prochilodus magdalenae, assembly GCA_024036415.1. Classification (NCBI taxonomy): domain Eukaryota; kingdom Metazoa; phylum Chordata; class Actinopteri; order Characiformes; family Prochilodontidae; genus Prochilodus; species Prochilodus magdalenae. The sequence goes on from JAMWET010001838.1 coordinate 50,544, forward strand.
TCAAATAAATAATCAAAATAAATTAAAATTAACACAAAAAAATACAAAAAAATACAAAATAAACACAAAATGAAATAAAAAAATAAAATAAAATAAAATAAAATGAGTAAAATAAAATAAAATAAAATAAAATAAATTATAATAAAATAAACACAAAATAAAACAAACACTAAATAAAATTAATGAAATAAAATAAACACAAAATAAATTAAAATTAACACAAAAAAAATACAAAATAAACACAAAATAAAATAAAATAAAATTAATTGAAAGAGGCCAGGGCAAATGTTGCTGCTAATTTTATATTTGCTAAAAAAATAAGCAGATAAAGAAGAAACACTACACCTCCAGAAAAAGGTCATAATGAAATACATTTTCTGAAGACGATGTGTCTTTAAAGCTGCACTCCGGTTTGCTTTTCTTGCCCTCCATTGCCTCGCACTTTCCTTAAAAGAGAAGGTGGTAGTATCTGCATCGCACCAGAAAACAAGACCACCTGTGACCGAAATGCACCTAGTACTGTGTAGGACCTCCACCAACAGCAGCCGGGACTGGATTTGGCATGTAGTGGACAAGTTCCTGGATGCAGGCCAAATCAGTGTTCAGACACTCCTACATCAGAGAATTGCACAGCTGGGCCATTAGGAACCTCTACAACTCCATGGCGAGACGCCTGGCATGTTGGGTTAGCCTGACGCCATACTGATAGACACTACTTCTGTTACTGGCCTTATCAGTCTAAACTCCTAGGGGTGGAGGTGGGGTGGCATCAGGCCTTCTGGCTGAGTGATGCATGACAACACACTGCTCGTTGTGGTGCTGACCACGGTGACAAAAGGGGACCCGTTGCTGTTCTGAGTCACTCCATGACAGTCTGGCACAACACCGTTGCAGTCCTTGGAGATGTTGTGGTGGAGTTAAGAGCAGTCACCATAGCGGTCCTTGGTGGAGGTATGTGGTGCATCTGCCATTGGTGCTAGCAGTAACAGGTTGACTCACGGTGGGCCTCACGTCCTGCTGAATAAGACCGTCCTTGGAAGTTTCACTCCTGCCTGTTGATTCCTGACGCAGGCAGCTAGCAGTGCCACTATTCTTTGGACGATGAGTGTACATCTGTAACCTCCTCTCTAACCTCGTCCTTTGCCCGTCTGTAATTTAGGTAGATGTAAACATTCCTTATCAGCCAGAACCAGAATCAAACTGTGGTTGTGCAGATCATTGAAGCCACAGGTTGTTTACCAACGTGTGAACTGCTAGCATGTCGTGTGCAAACCACCTGCTAAGTGGTGCATCACACACGTACCTACACTTCAGAAGAGGTGAAAGAAACAGGAGCCCTTTGAACACAGGGTGCAGAAAAGACAGTGCAGTGCAGTGCTAGTTCTCTGGTGCTCAGGAGCCAGGAAAGGTCAGAGTGCAAATGAGTGTACACCTGACTAAACTCTCCATTTGAGGGGAAACCCCCTTTGGAATTGTGCCAGGAAAGGCACCCACCAAATCTGGCCCAACTGCGCCATTCATTGATGGAAGAGTGGCTGGGCATTGATGTGGCCTACATCCAGAAACCATGCCATGCTGTATGCCCAATCCAGTCACCAGTTCTGACTGTCAGAGTCTGCAGTGCATCCTGGATGGAGCAAAACACTGTTTAGAATTTGGATATCTTAATGCTTATTCAGGAAACCCAGATGGTAGATATTTGATATATATATACAGACTAGGCAGCTGCACGTGCACATAGAGAGGGGAACGTGTGAGGAAGTGTCTTTACACTGTTTACTGTTTACCGAAGCATCAGACCACCGAGAAACAGCTACCGCACTCAGCACCAACCACACCATAGCTGCACAGCGCACCGAAACTACAAGTAGGTGCGGCTTCTTCATGGTTTAGCCCGGGCTTTGAGAGTTATGAACACAGAGATGCTCTGTGTGGAAACGCACACGGGCTTCACTCAGAAGATCAGACTCGGCTGTGCATGTGACGTAAGCAAGGACGGGCCTTCTCTCTGTACCCGGCTGACCCGACATCCACGATAACAGACATTCAGCCAGCGGTGGTGTCCTCCATCAGTCATCCTGTTAGTGCAGCACCATTGGCAGACGGCTGCACCATGCAGGACTACATGCACATGTTACTATGACTACCATTAACACCACGTCAACATCACCAAAGACTACAACGGTGTGGTGCCAGACTGTCATGGAGTGACTCAGAATGGAGGCGGGTCATCTTCAGTGACGAGTCCCGCTTTAGTCTTGGTGGAGACGACCAATGAATCCGTGTGTAGTGGCACCGTGGTCAGCAAGGAAGGCCTGGTGTCACTCCAGTGTAGGCCACTGCTCTGGTTTGTAGGCAGTAATGAGCTTAACCTTTTACCTCCTTAGGCAGTCCCAACGAGTCGATCAAAGAATGCATTACTCAGCATTAGGAACCGTTCTCTGATGTTCTCCATAGAAGGTATGCAGGTGGGGGTAAAAATGCCCAGATGTGGTTTCACACAGTGCCCAGTTATACCCTATCACGTGGTCCTATGATGAAACAAGCTGTTTTCCCCTAATCATGAATAATTAGATGAGCTCTGCTCTGATTGGCTGGTACTTACAGTACTTACCAGTACACACCAGTACTCACCAGTACTGAGCAGCACACACCAGTAAGTTTCTCTACAGTTAACCATTAAACACCCACCCACTCCAAATGACTCTGTTTACATCTCAACCTCTAAACTCCACTCTTGCTTCAGATAGAGAGAGGACACCATGGGTCTGAAAGGACGTGTAGCTGTTCAAGAAGCTTCTCACTGAGAAAAGGAGACAGACACATCCAACAAAGAAGCTGCTGGTGTTCTCAGATCAACGGATTGACCACCCCAGAGCCCAGAACCTCAGCACCACTGAAAGCGTTTGGGATTACCAGGCAATGCTAAACCTACTTCCAAGACTGAGCTTTGGAGAACTACCATCAAATAGCACTATAAGTGTCATACTGCACTCAAGCAGCAGGGGGCGACTCCTCAGGTGTGAGGTCAGCCTGTAAACCTGATCATTCCCTACACCTGTAGCTGATCAGGGTGGGTTTCAAGCTAGGTGGAGTGAGCAGCCTGTTCAGAGTGCTCCATTGTAGATAATGTTGACCGAGTGCCTGGAACAAGGGAAGGGAACAGGAGAGTGGAGAGCAAGGCTTTCCTTTAAACCAGTGCCCACCAAATCTTCTCCCGGAGAGATCAGCTAACCTGCATCCCACCTGCTTCCCCCACCCCGACACCAACACCACTGCTTCTGATCCAGCCTGTGAAGGACTAATGGGAACGTTCAAGCAGGGGCTGCAGGCTGTGGTTGAGAGTAAGACCTCCAAGACCTCCAGGACCTCCAGGTTGGGGACCACTGCTTGTATTTCTCAAAGCTTTTCAGAACAGTGCACACTAGTGACACGTAGTAGACCAGACAATAGAGAGCGGGTTTAACAGGTCCTGTAAAGAGAACCAAAAGGAGGTCCAGGTTACTGGACAAACGGGTCAAACTGTGGTCATCCATTAGCTGTAGGACCGATCTTACCACCTCAGTGTATCTACAGTCTGTCTCCACTGTACCAGCTCCACTGACCATACAGGACACTCTGTAGTTCTACAGGTACACTCTGTAGTCCATCTGTTTCTCTGTATACTGTATTACCCTGTTCTTCAATGGTCAGGACCCCCACAGGACCACCACAGAGCAGGTACTATGTGATCATTCTCAGCACTGCAGCGACACTGACGTGGTGGTGGTGTGTTAGTGTGTGCTGTGCTGGTGTGAGTGGATCAGACGCAGCAGGGCTGCTGGACACCTCCGTGATGGTCACTGCTGGAATAAGAATTGCCCCCCATTGAAAACTTTCCAGCATAACAGCTTCCTGTGGGCAGGACTAGAGGATGACCACCACTGCACTGTGCAGCAGCAGATGAGCTATCGTCTCTGACAGTCCATCTACAAGGTGGACCAGCAAGGTAGGAGTGTCTAATAGAGTGGACAGTGAGTGGACACAGTGTCTAAACACTCCAGCAGCACTGCTGTGTCTGATCCACTCACACCAGCACAACCCACACTAACACACCACCACCACCTCAGAGTCACTGCAGTGCTGAGAATGCTCCACCCCACACATCATACCTGCTCTGTGGTGGTCCTATGGTGGTCCTGACCACTGAAGAACATTTATGGCTGATGGTGTATTTAAACAAAGTGCTTGTATCTCTCGTCTAAATAATGCTGCAAATTTGGGCAGCGTTGGAAAATTTCTGTCCCAGAGTGCTGCAGAACAAAAGTTTATTTATTTGTTTGTTTGTTTGTTTGTTTGTGTTTAAGCCTGAGTTGTGAGTAATGTTCCTGGTATAAGAACATTATTAATAACTATATAAAAGGGAGATAATGTCCAGCCTGGAGGGCGTTCAGAGATGGCTGAGTTGAGCTTATCTGTAGCTTTCAGTCACATGTATAGTCTCAGTGATGCCATTGGTTCAGCACGGAAAGCAGGCGGGCAGATGGTCGTTATTTACGTTCTGCCAGAACAACAACTTTCTCCCTACGGCTGAATCACAGTGCCACCAGCTCAACTAGTCTCGGGTAAGTCTCAGGTACTCTCTCAGAAGGAACTCATCTGATGTGCTTCTGATGCTTTCCTGAATCTACATAGACCATAGGGATGTGCTGTGGCTGGGTCTGGAGGTCAGGGGTTTGAATAATAAGCTCAGTGTAACGAATTGATAAACCTGGCATAGGTGAAGCGATAATATTCAAAAACATGGAGCACACTTTATTTCTGTGGGTCTTCTGGTTAAATGATAGATAGATAGATAGATAGATAGATAGATAGATAGATAGATAGATAGATAGATAGCAATACAAAATAATGAAATCTAATATAATTTTTTATAAAATATACAGTATAATTTTACATTTTTGTTTATTTTCACACATATATATTGTTGCAGTCGGCACAAAATCTCATATATCTAAAAAGACAATGTTACAGGAAGCAAAATCTTATTCATTAATATTAATACCTTTTTAAAATTTCAATTGTGGAGTATCTTCTATTTGACCCAACCATGCAACTGATTTTCTCAAATTACCATCCAAAATAAACAGACATGGAGATATAGGAATTTGTTTGGACAGTGACGATATATACCATATATCAGCAGTATGGGTCATTTTCCCTGCAAAGCACAAAGACCAACTGAAATAAATTCAAATAAATATAAAATATTAAAAGAGCAATCATTTATTTTATTTTATAATTTATTTGATTTTTTAAATAATAAAAAAACTCATTTTACAAGTTTACAAATCTGGGTCTGGAAAGGGTTAATGAAACCCACTGTAAATCATGACTAGTGTAATTATTAGTGTTTATAATTAGTGTTTTTACGAATAAATAATTAGTGTCTGCATAAATAAACACTGGATGCAGTTAAACCTGCACTAGGCTGGGTGTAAAACTTTATCAGGTAACTGAACTGAAGTGTAAAGTGTAGATGAGTGAGCGTGTCCTCACAGAGAACACAGTCCTGCACTTTTTAACACACAGCTGCTGGTTACTGGAACAGACTGCTAGAGAACAATGGGGGCTGTACTGAAGGAATGACACGTTTTATTTTTTTCCAATATATAATATATAGAAATAATAGAAATACAGCACAAATACAGATGTAGAACTTGAGCGTGTTTTGGCCAGGACCCCTAACCGGTGTTAAGCCAAACACTTGCACATAAAATGTTTAAATCTTATTTATTTAGATATTTATAGAGTTTTATTCCTTTTTTTGTGGGTCTATTTTCTAAATATGCACTTTAATTTTATTTATTTATTTATTTTTATTTAGTTATATTTGTTTATTTATTTATTTATACTTGTTTATTTATTTATTTATTTATATTTGTTTATTTATTTATATTCATTCATTTATACTTGCTTATTTATTTATTTATATTTATCTATTTATTTATTTATATTTGTTTATTATTTGTTTATTTATTTATTTATGGTATATAAACCGCATATATCTGAAGTGTGTGTCTGTCTTGGCGGGAAATCTCTTGGCTAGCTTTAATTTCAATATAAATACATAATCATCAAATATGATCATAAATTTATATATATAGCTTCATTAGGTCTCTCCATCTTATCAAACTATGCATTTTCTGAATGAGTAAATTATGGGGTAAATTATTATTGTCTCGTTTTGGCTGTTAATGTTTAAGGACTAACCCGACACCTCTCACCCTGGACAGGCATTAATAGATTGTTCCTTGTATATCATTTTTGCTCTAGGAGATTTCATATACACCACCCAGCGGTGATCACGCCATGGCGCACGCCCTGTACTCCAATATTCCCATTTTTCATCTTGTTGAGTCATCAGCATTCCAGTTCGGTGCTACCCGGCTCTCCATCTTCCTCATCTGTGATGTGTGCGTGGGGGTTCCGCTTCTGGCTTGGGCTACCATTGCTCTACACCGGCATCATAAAAACAGGAACAGAATTCCAGCCTTTGTCTTTCCCGTCCTTCTCAATGATCTGCTGGAGCTAGCTCTGAATCTGTACATGATAGGGAAGCTGCTCCAGGGGGAATGGTGTTTGGATACGGACACGGCATGCCACATATTATCATCCCTATGGTCAGCGTCATTGCTCTGTGGCGTTTACCTCCAGCAGATGATGGTGCTGGAGAGTGCCCTGAATCTGAGCCATCCGTCCTGCTCGGCTCATGCTTTCTTCTGTCCCTGCTCCATTGTGAGCAGCATCATTGTATACGCTGGTGTTTTCCTGTGGGAATTCTTCTCAGTAGCCCAGTTTCTGTTTTCAGCACTGCTAGCCCTGTTAGCTGAGCTGGTCACCTTGTGCCTCCTCTGTAGAACCTCACTCGTTAAAACCCACAGATCTCATGCAACCGAGGCGCACGAGTACGTGTTGGCTTTTGCCTTATTAACATTGACTGTATATGTGATTTCCTTGGTTCTGTATATAGTTCTGGGTGTCTGGGAGTGGTGGATAATGGGTGTGTCTCTGTTGAGTGTGCGAGTGATTGTAGACCCTATGCTGTGTGTGCTGGTCTGCAGAGAGGTCATCACACATGGAGACCTCAGTACTGACCAGACTTCAGTTCAGGCTGAGCCGACTGTGTAAACTCTGGATCCCTGCAGTAGAGCCTTATCCCATCTGTGAAGCATGGTGGTGGGAGCATCACAGACTGGGCATGTAGCTTAGTTAAAGTAGATCCCAAGGTAAACCCCTCCTCCAGTAGAAGTTCCTCCCTTTAGTCCTCCACTGGAGTAACAGTACTACAGTATGGAGAGTAACAGGAGCATGATTTATTATGGCTCTAATGACCAGTTTGTGTTATATATGTCAGGGTTTGATATGGAATGTTGATGATGATAAAATGATGGTACATGTAATGTGTGTCGTATGTAGTGTTTTATTGGGTTTCTCTCTCTGTGGTTCTGTTATTATTCCCCCCACTTTCCTGTGAGGACCTTTTTGGTTGTGAGGACATTTTGAAAGGTCCTCACAAAAAAAAGGGATATTTTTGTTATCTGCTACTCATAATTAACACGCTCAGCAAATTTCACAAATTTTTATTTTGGTCCTCATATATATGGCTTTGTTAGACGACTGTGTTTGTGTGTGTGTGTCTTTGAGTTTCTGTGCTCCCCTGGTGCCTCTTTTAAGCCCACCCACTCTGCTGTGCAGTGAATTTTCTGATTGGATGGTTCAAATTTTGGAGGGAAAATCAGTTTAAAGCAGGATTTACTGATTTAGGAGGCATAAAGAGAAATACTGAACCACTGCATGATCCATCATATGCAATATATTTTTTCATAGTAGTGTTTAGGATGGAAAATTTTGGAGGGACATTTTGGAGGGAAAATCAGTTTAAAGCAGGATTAAATGATTTAGGAGGCATAAAGAGAAATACTGAACCACTGCATGATTCATCATATCCACTATATTGTTTTTTTCATAGACTTTTTTAAAACAGTTTGTTAAAGGATTGGAAGACCTATAATATAATATTTTATACTAAAATAAAATAAAAAATATTTATATAAATGTAGAAAATGCAGAACTACTGTAGTTTTTTACAGGACAATTGCTCACAAGTGTGGAGAATATTGTGCTGGCACAAAAAAAGCCATGGTATCAGCCCAGTCTGCAAACACTGTGAGGAAGGACACAAACGGGTACTACTCCACCACTACAAAAAGTATACTGAAGTGCATATTTGCAAATTATAGCAATTATAGCAATTTTTACCAAAATATGGAGAACATTAAATCTGCAGGGAAGAAACCATGACGTGATCCCAGAGATTTTTTTTTTAATTACACCTTTTCTACTTTCAAAGAATGCTGAAACATTGACTTACCCATTCCCCAAGGATAAGTGAATCATTCTGTCTGCTATAAACACACTTGCACATAATGCCCTCTGCGGAAAACATGCTCAGAACATATTTATTTTATTAAACAAGGCCAGTGATGTCAGAAATAAAATACAATAAAATACAATAATTCTTTTGTGTTCTGCTGATTCAAACAAATAATTAACATCCTCTGCAGTAAGGAGTGATTTACTTAACACATCATTACTATTGCATCAATTCAGCATAATTTTAGTATTTTTCTTAAAGGAAAACTCCGGTATGAAATGGACTTTATTGAATAAGTTTTACTCCAGCATTCCAAAATTTTCTCCAAAACAGGCTTTATAAAGGACGCCATAAGGCATAATCTTGTGTTAACAAGCTCAAAGTAGTTCTACAGTTCATTGGTAGAATTCTGAGGGCCCTGAGAACTTTGAAAGTGCACAGATAGCTTATTAAAAAAAAGACTGTTTATACACACAGTACCTTCAGCTAGTTGTCCGGGCACCGCCATCTTTAAATTAAGTCATGGCAAGTCAACTGTCAAACACAAATTAATAGGTAGGATAGTGGAACAGACTGCAGAATGAATTGGGTGTAAATGCATGAATTCCAGCTGCTGCTGAAACTATCTGGTGACTGTCTAAATGAGAATAAAGACCATCAAAGCAAAAAAAGCAGCTCAAAAGTTTTACTACTTGGGCTCAAGAGTAGACTTTGCTTAATTATAACATGGCAGCACCCAGAGAATTAGCTTATGATACACGGTGTGAACAGTGTTTTTAGATAGATAGATAGATAGATAGATAGATAGATAGATAGATAGATAGATAGATAGATAGATACTTTATTGATCCCAGAGGGAAATTCAAGAAATGAACTTTTTAAATGAACTTCCTGTGCACTTTCAACATTCTCAGTGCCTCATTGCCTGTTTAAATTTAACTAAAAGTGCTTAGTATTCCTACCATATAAACTGTAAATGTGTTTTATATGTAAAAATGTTATAGTACAAACTAAACTCAAAGTACTTAGAACTCCATAAAAATGGCTATTCAACAAAGGTTGGTGCTCAGAAACCTTTCACTACACACAAAGTTCATTTCACACCAGATTTCTCCTTTAATGGCACCATTTGAATAAGGCGGTATGCACAAATATGATGGCACACTATTAATTTCCCAACTCAGCCAATAAAAATAAACTGTATAAAATTAATAGAAAATATATAAGTTTGTTTTCTCTGGACAATGTGACTCATTTACACATACAATTATGCAATTTGACCAGGGGCTGTCCCAACTATTGCACAAGTCTATATGTACACTTAAACACTTAACTCTTAAATTCTGAATTTTCATTTTATATTTAAATGAATTAAATTTAACTCTAAGTGCTCAGGACTCCATATAAAACAGAGGGATGCACTGCAGAGTTTAGTATACATTTAAATCAAAGTGCTCAGCATTCTTTTCAGCTGAACTTTAATAATATCTGCAATAAAATTCTAATACATATACACATGTGCAAAAGTTCTGCCCCCCCTGGTCAAACTGAAGATAAATTGCAAAGGGAATATTTTGCTCGGAGAGAATTACAAAAAAAACAATAGCATGTTTAGAAGTGAAGCGGCCTTATTAATGTAAAAGCATGACTTATAACTGATAGGTAAATAAAGGCCAGAGACAATGATGCCTTTGTGTGTGTTCTGTTGATTCAGTAAATCTCTCCCTTCTGTGGCAAACGCCAATTAACACATTACCTCATAAATATAGTCTTTTACTTAACGGCACCGTAAAAAAAGTGGCATGTGCACGTACGATGGCTCACTGTTCTTGTTTTGTTTTCCAATTCAGCAAATAAAAAGAAACTGTCTAAAACTGGCCTAAAAAGTTATATGTGGCTTGTTTACACTGTAAATACAAAATGTAATACAACCAGGGCTATCAAAACTTTTGAACAAAAGTGTATATACACTTAAACACTTGTTTCTCTTCAATTCTGAAATGTAATTTAACATTATGAACCTTGCCTTTTATATTTTCAAACAAATTTCTGCACTTATATTCCAATACATTGTACACGCAATGTTATGTTGGTTTAAATTTACCTCAAAGTGCTTAGTATTCCTTCCATATAAACTGGAAATATGTAATACAACATTTTAGTATAACTACACAAACTATATATAAACTAAATAGAAACTAGTCAGCCAGGTATTCCTGAAGTACCATTTTAACTTACCCGTTGTGCTGTTTCTTCTGTCTCTCAACTTTTCTTCTCCTGCTCACAATTGAATTATAAACAAAATTTTTCACATCTTTCCACGACCTCTGGTTCAAAGTCTTTTCAGCTGAAAGGCATGAATCACATTCTCTTTTGCCTGGAACTCTTCCAAGGGTCAAATGTTTGTCAAAATGACGCCACACTGCTCTTTTCTCGTCGACAGTCTAAGGTTTCTTCATCTTTGGATGATCAGCATGTGGATCTGTGGAGATTGTGGACACCACTGCTTTAATGTTCATTTTAAAGTACTACAAAGACCTTAATGATTAAGCCTGCCAATGACTGCAGTATGAATGGGAGTTGTCATAGCGTGAATTATGCCATCATCCTAACAAAGAGTCAATCAGCTCACCGGTTGTGGCGAGAGCATAGGAGTGTGATCATAGTAGTCAAGGTAGTTGAATACAGATTCTGTTCTTTTTACATTAAATCTTACCTATTCCACTGGAATCTGGATTCTTTCCACTCTTCTTGGTGGTTCTTTTCATTTGGGAAGGCTCTTCCTCTGCCATACACAAACAATAGACAACACAGAAAACACAGCCATTAGTCCTTTGCTGACTGAAAATTATCAGGAAAACAGGTTGTGTTTAAGCTACTGTTCCTGCTCAATCACAGGCTTAATAAAACTAATTCATAGCTTACCATTATCTGACGCATCGGAATACGAGAAAGTGTGTTCTTCCTCTCTTCTCACACGTGATCTTAAGTGTGTGTCTGAAATGCACAGAGACAATACCATCATCAAATGTACTTGAACCCTTAAATACAAATTAAATTAATTTTTGTTCCCAGAAGGCAGTGAGGCGGAGTGTTGATAGTGTGTCCAATAGCATCCCACACATTTGTAATTGTTGAGAGGTCAACACAGATTTGTTTGGCTTCTTTCATGTCCCAAAAGACAACATGCCTATATTCGGTTAGGTACAGCAATAAGGTCGTCTTTGTTTTGTCACATGAACAACTGCGCATGAAGCTTGAATCAATCAGATTTTTTACTATTGATTGTACAATAGTAAAACAACCTACTAGGCATACTTTTATAAGTACAATACATATTTTGTTACAACATTAAAACTTAGGTGCTCTGGAGTTCCGGTTATGGCGGCAAGCTGATGATTACTTACTGCAGAAGCTCTCGTAACGTACTGCTAGTTTAAGCCCGAAATCACGAGTTTGTACCACCTTTTATTTTCATAAATGAGATATGGAAGGAGCTTTGATGGAAACGAGGGGAAAACAAAGAAGAAACACATCAAAAGACGACGTTAACAGAGAAGGCATGTCGAGTGGCAGGGGAACCGAGTTCTCTTCGACCACGACTACGCGGCTGACGTTCTCCAGCGACGCTGGGCATTTCAAGAAGCTAAACGTGTGCTGCAGGGAAGTGATATAAAGTTTCAAACAGGGTTTCCAGCCAAGGTTCGGGTGTTCTCTAATGAAGGCACCAGGATCTATAATTCAGCAGAAGAAGTGGAAAGAGACATGCAAGAAAGGGGCTTTGACATAACTCCCACCCAACTCCCCACCACCCTTATGGAAATGATCCAACATGTATTCTGTCGAAAGGCGGGTAAAAACGCCGGTGGAGCAGCGAACCGCTCGAAGGTGAACTATATAGAAATACTCCAAGCTTTCAGACGTTCACCGCGCGGAGAAGAGTGAAATGGATTTAAATGCAGCAGGTTAACGTTCAGACTGTCCTTTCAGTGAAGGTAACTATGTTGATATCGCATTTGTTATAGTCTGAACTTGAAATAGTTCCCGGAATGTATAAAAAGACGATAGGAGCACTATGTTACCGAAATTCTATGACTGAGTTGCACAAATAAGCCCATCTATATGGGCCCTCGGCTCATTAGACGAGCAAGAGTTTACCCCCATGGAGCATAATTTCCAGGAGACCTAAATGTTAGATTGAACCCTAAAATGGACTCCTCAACACTAGGACATTTGAAAAATAGCCCATTAAGTAAACAAATAAACACATTAATGAAAGACATAGGACTTAGATTTCTGATGAGATTTTTGCCCAACAGGTAGAGATAACGCACATTATTCTAATCCTCATGCAGTATATTTAAGGATTGACTTTTTTAATTTTTGAGAAAGACAGGCACAGAGTCAAGGACTGTGAGATGGGTTCTATTGATATTTCAGATCATGCACCGGTGTCTTCACTTTTTCCACATTTTGTTACGTTACAGCCTTATTCCAAATTGTATTAAATTAATCTCTTTCCTCAAAATTCTACACAAAATACCCCATTATGACCATGTGAAAAAAGTTTTCTTGAGAGTTCTGAATTCTGATTGTCTCGAGGCACAAATCTGGGGAAGGATACGGAAAAATTTCTGCTGCTTTGAAGGTCCCAATGAGCACAGTGGCCTCCATCACTCGTAAATGCAAGAAGTTTGGAACCACCAGGACTCTTCCTAGAGCTGGCTGGCCGTCTAAATTGAGCGATCGGGGGAGAAGGGCCTTGGTCAGGGAGGTGACCAAGAACCCAATGGTCACTCTGTCAGAGCTCCAGCATTCCTCCGTGGAGAGAGAGGAGAACCGTGCAGAAGGACAAACATCTCTACAGCAATCCACCAATCAGGCCTGTATGGCAGAGTGGCCAGGCGAAAGCCACTCCTTAGTAAAAGGCACAAGGCAGTCCGTCTGGAATTTGCCAAAAGGCACCTGAAGGACAGACCATGAGAGCTAAATTCTCTGGTCTGATGAGACAAAGATTGAACTCTTTGGTGTGAATGCCAGGCGTCATGTTTGGAGGAAACCAGGCACTGCTCATCACGAGGCCAATACCATCCCTACAGTCAAGCATGGTTGTGGCAGCATCAGGCTATGGGATGTTTTTCATCAGCAGGAACTGGCAGACTAGTCAGGATAGAGGGAAAGATGAATGCAGCAATGTACAGAGACATCCTGGATGAAAACCTGCTCCAGAGCCCTCTTGACCTCAGTCTGGGGCGACGGTTCATTTTTCAGCAGGACAACGACCCGAAGCACACAGCCAAGATCTCAAAGGGGTGGCTTCAGGACCACTCTGTGAATGTCCTGGAGTGGCCCAGCCAGAGCCTAGACTTGAATACGATTGAACATCTCTGGAGAGATCTGAAAATGGCTGTGCACAGATGTCTCCCATCCAACCTGATGGAGCTTCAGAGGTACTGCAAAGAAGAATGGGCAAAACTGCCTAAAGATAGGTGTGCCAAGCTTGTGGCATCATATTCAAAAAGACTTGAGGCTGTAGTTGCTGCCAAAGGTGGTTCTACAAAGTATTAAGCAAAGGCTGTGAATACTTATGTAAATATGATTTTTGTTTTTTAATTTTAATACATTTTCAAAACTCTCAAGAAAACTTTTTTCACATGGTCATAATGGGGTATTTTGTGTAGAATTTTGAGGAAAGAGATTCATTTAATATAATTTTGAATAAGGCTGTAACGTAACAAAATGTGGAAAAAGTGAAGCGCTGTGAATACTTTCCGGATGCAGTGTATGTACACATCTTTGCATACAAGACTGGTCATTGGACTTTTACAATGTATCTGTATACTTACTGATGTGAAAAATCTGTAAAGAAATAATGTTTCCTTTTCAATAAACAATTAAATAAAAAAATTAAAAAAAACTTACCTGCTGTACTGGATTCTTCACTCTTTCTTTTCTTCTTGGTGCTTCTTGTCCTTACAGAAGGCTCCTCCACTATTATATACAAACAGCAGATTTAAAAAAGAAATTATTAATGAGAAATTTAACACATTCAATTAATAATCAGAAAAATAGCTGTTTTATAGCATACCATTATCCATCTCATCTGACTTTTGCTCTTCATCACACCCTTGCTCTTCATCACACCCTTGCTCTTCATCACACCCTTGCTCTTCATCACACCCTTGCTCTTTCATCACACTTGCATCTGAAATACCAACTAGCAATGTAGATTAAAATATTAAATGTGGGCTGTGCAGGTCTCAGCTATACTGTATAAGCTAGCAATAACACAGTGTACTGAACACCAACTTTCAACATTTAAGTCAATCTCGTCAAGGGATTTTCCCTTGTAGGAGGAAGCACCCTGCTCAATAGCCATGAGCAATTTGCTCATCTTCGCAAGTTGAAGTGTATTTTCAGAAAGCCGGTAGTATTCCCTATGGACACGGATGTCGTGTCCCATAAATTTGGCCAGCTGGTCCATTTTCGTTCTTTTTTAAATTCATGATCTGACACAAAGTGGCCACTTGTTTCCGCAGCTTTGTTGAGGTGAGATGCTGAGGGAATTTTGCATTGCATGCATTTGCAAATTTCCTAAGACAGTCTGAACCACGAATGTGTGTGTCAGCTTCAATTCTAGCAAACATGTAAAGGTTTGTTACTGGTACACCAACTCTTGATCTGAATTCCATGAGCAAATCAAGTGATGAACACATTCTCTCAGTGAGCAACACAGGTACTTTGCGGCCTCTTTTGCCCCTTATTTCCAGTCTTGTGAAGGTTTCACTCAGGTCTTGTTCAAACTTGGATAAACTCTGGAGAACATCTTCATTCAACGGGACAGTGTTTTTTTTCTGGTACGTTTCCACCAAAAGCTTTGCAGCTTCTCCCTCTCTTCTTCGATTGAACAAGATTATCTGTGCTAGAACACACTCTGCTAGATTCTTCCATGCAACAGGATCTGTGGTCGCATGCAGCTGATCTTTGGATTTGTCTTCTAAATTTTTCAGATGTTTCTGCAGTTTTACAACATCCTCAGTCACTGGCAGAACATCTGGTTTGTTCCATTTGTTTTGTTCAAGGTTGGTCCTTGCAAGCTTTGACACATGTGTTCCAGTCAGATTCAATCAGTTTAATGAAGTTTTGAGCTTTTTCTCGTGTCTCTCCGTCATCTTCCATTATACTGTTGCCAACAACAATCTCACACACCCTTTTTAAGGTGTATCCAATTTTACAAGCAAGTGATGGAGTGCTGTAAGCCTTTGTTGATGCATCAAACCCACTGACTTCTTTTGCTGCTGCAATTGCCAGCTTAAATCGTGATGGTACACAAACATCTACTAGATGTTTCACAGAAGGGGCAAGTTTCTTCACTGCCAGCATGAACCTTCCCAATTCTCTCATTTTCTGACTGATGTAGCCGTGTTGTGATTTGTCCCGTCCATGGAGCTCAAACATCATTTCACCATATTTACAAATGAGGGAGTCTGACAAGACCTGAAAGGAGACATCATTTTGAATCATGTTGTTGATAATCTCTCTACATCCTTCTGAAATACCAGGGGCATGTGGTAGGCTTCGAGATGCTACAGCTTGGATTCTTTTCCTTTTCTTTGTTGTTTCATTCCTATCTGTATTTTTAAAACAGACAGAATTATGCTTCCACAGTTCCTTTCTTTTAAAAAAACCATGGCAATGCTGGCATGGAAGGTACTGTTTTGAACTGGTTGCTTTTGATGGTTGCCTCACTGTGACTATTTCCCCACTTCCCTTTTTCAAAACGTCAATATTGTGGTGGTAGTTTCCTTTGTGACGTAAGCTATCCAATAATGTCCTGCGTGCTTTCGAGCCTTTTGGCTTTGCGAGTGCTCGTGCCACTTCTATTTCCTTTGCATGTTTTCTTTCCAGATGTCTGGCCAATTTACTTTGTCCCTTCCCACAATAAACACAGAAGTTTTTTATCCCATTTCCTTTTGCTTCCTTCTTTTGCACATTTTTTAACCTTAACAGGTGAACCATTTTCTGTGGAAGACATACCCGTATCCTCTTTTGCCCTTGGATTTTGACCGTTTGTGCTGTCAGTTTTCGAATCTGGATCGAGATCATCACTGTCGCAGTCACTGTTGGACGGGAAATATTCTGAACAACTTCTATCTTCAAATGAAGACTCTTCACTGCGTCTCTGTTCTTGATCAGCTGTATTACATTCCTGCAACATCAAAGGTTTAATATAAGCACATAATTTTTTTAAACGATTTAAGCAGTGAAAGCAGTATTTAGGCATGGATAATAGGGCTGCAATGATTAGTAGACATAATCGACAACGTTGACTATAAAAAATTGTCAATGCGGAATTTTATTGACGACGCGTCGTTAATGTGTGGTGGAGCGAGCGAGCGAGCGAGCGAGAGAGAGCGAACAGCGAACTAGGGTTAACCCTAGGTCCTTTCACACTTTTACTAAAGTGGTGAATCTTAAAAAAAGGCAAGTAAAATTCCTGGTCATGGTAATCACCATGATTGACAAAATTAACAGCAGTTATTTGTGTAAGTATTTATATTAGTAGTTAATACTTAATAGTAGGGCTGCATGATATTGTGAAAAATTTGCATTGCGATATTTTGTTGTTCTGCGAAAAAAACATAAGTGTGTAATTGTACAGTTTTTCTGGTATTAAAAGTAGGGCTGTCCCGTGAAAGAATTTCCCCTGCGGTTATATAGGGTGGCCCAACACCGAGATATGGGGTATGACGTGATATGTGTCTTGATTTTAGAGCTATGTAAATGCTTATTGTTTTTATTGTTAAGGAATTATGTATTGTTTTTAAACTGCAACGACTAGTTAAATACGTGTTTTTTGTCAAATCAAGAACACAGTCAAATTAGATGCAATAACGCACAACCTTTTTGCCAAGATTTTAAACAAATAAGGGGAATTTAATAAATGAATAAACAAAACGAAGCCTAACGTGTATCATCTTAAACCTGAGTTGTCACATCGTTGTCATGCAGGTCAGCACTGTGTGATTAGAACATTGTAACTTGTGGAACATCACAAAGATAACAGGTTAATATGTTACATTAAAACATAGGTCTACCAGAGACCATTTTCTTGAGCCCGACCCAACCCGGGCCAGGTCGTGCATCGGCTCAGACTCGGTCAGAGAATCTAAACTCCAACTAAAGTCTGTACTTTTTACTTTGTGGTTCGGAGCCAAGCACGGCATACTAGAAATGTTGTATATTTTAATTCTTGTTTTAAATAAACACTGTGCATAACAATATTTTTAACTTTAGAAAGCTTGTTTTATTTAATTATGATTTTGAAAAAATTTAATTTTTAGATATCCCAGCTTTAACATAAACAATTTACTATACTGGTGCATATTTTATTTTGACATAAAATTCATATAATTCATATTACAAAGCACAAAAAAAATCATAACATTTTCATATAACAGACGCATGACTAGCACTCAAGAAAAGCTGCAAAGAAAAAAAGAAGCAGTTTTAAGATAACAGTCAATGCTAGCAACAAACAATCCTCAGGATATTACTGATAAATATCAGGAGGATGGACCGACAGACACAAAAACACCGATAGACAATTTCTATCCAGCGCTGTATTGCTGTTTTACTACATACATAAGTACATTTCAATCACTACATTTAATTAATTCAATTCATAGGACTGCAGGCGGGCCGGCGTGGGATTAAAATGGGACTAAAACAAGCAGGAACGGGCAGACCTCTACACTGAAGAGTAAACTGCGGTTATCGCGACAGCCCTAATGTGAGTTCGGCTCTAACCGGACTGTGTTTTCAGGCACGCGCTGAACACCCATGCGCTCCCCTCCCCCCTCCCCCCGCTCCTCTCCCCCCTCCCCCCGCTCCTCTCGCGCACAGACACACATCCAGCGCGCGATCACTCGGCTTCTGGAGAGGGTTAGGGTTAGGGTTAGGGTTAGGGTTAGGGTTAGGGTTAGGGTTAGGGTTAGGAGGAATATGGAGCGTGTTTATGAGTAAATGTTTTGGAGGTGTGACAAACTGTATTTACCCACCCTGGATCAAGTGCGCATTTACATACACTGTAGTTCATATCTACGAGTTTTCTGGCAAAGTAAACAGTAAAGCTATTTCTACTTATTAAAAACGTTCATTACAAGCTTTTGCTAACTGCTAGCTGCTAACGGCTAATCCAACCCACGGTTAGCAATTTCTTGGTAACCTGGCTATACAGCACGATTAAAAGCACTACAGCTACCTGTGTCAGGTCCATGACTTCTCTCGGCAGCCGCGGATATGGAGTATTGTCCGAGTCCGGGCAGCAGCAGCGGCAGATAGATACAAAACGGCGCGTGTGCCACACATGCGCACTCGACTACGCATTTAACGCACCTTGGACGGTGAAAATACATATACTGTGTAAACTTCATCAGGACAGATAATAAACGTGTTTCTTACCTGCAAATCCTGAAGTGTTTTTCGATGCTCTTCATTCATTTTGCTGATATATTCGTCGTGTCTTCTTTCACACTCTTCGTGGTGCTGCTTTAGCATCTGCAGCCGTCTCTGCCGTCTCTGCAAAACGTGCGCAATTATCCTCTTCCAGAAAGAGAAAAAAACGGCATGTGCACTCTGCTGTGTGTGTTTTTTTTTTTTTGGCCAGCAAAAATAATATACCGTATTGTACCTAATTATATTATACCTACAACAAGGAGATTATTCATGTAAGTCTCTTGTGTTTTAGAATTAATTAAATATTGTGAAAACTTACCATACATACCATTACTAGAACACTTGAAACATTAATTAAAAGTAAAATAGTGCCTAGTTAAAAAAAAAAACTTACAGAAAGAGCTCTTAAAAATGCACATGCTGTTAAAAATGAAATATTACACAATTTAGAAAGTCTATATTGCTCAATATTAATTTCTTAATATTTGTTAAAACTGTCCGTTATCCATCATGCAGAAAGTGGAGTCATACAGCTTGATATCTTTTGGTAGAAAAAAAAAACCTTATTTGATGATCTGTACTACAACTAGGCTATCTTCAACTGCAACTTTTTTCGATAATGCTCAAATATTGCACACATTCTGGTTAATACTGAGTAGTTTTTCCAACATCCTTCATCCTCTGACTTCTACCAAAGCAGATCAGCTACCTTCACCCTGCTGCCCCAACAAACAACAGCATAGATCACTGTTTTTCAAACCTGGTCCTGAGGACACACTCACTTACAATTTGTAGCGTCAACTGAGTACCTCATATGAGTGCTGTACTGTTAAAGCTAGGGTGAATATGAACATATGAGGGCCATACTGTTAAAGCTAGGGTGAATATGAACATATGAGTGCTGTACTGTTAAAGCTAGGGTGAATATGAACATATGAGTGCTGTTAAAGCTGTACTGTTAAAGCTAGGGTGAATATGAACATATGAGTGCTGTACTGTTAAAGCTAGGGTGAATATGAACATATGAGGGCAGTACTGTTAAAGCTAGGGTGAATATGAACATATGAGTGCTGTACTGTTAAAGCTAGGGTGAATATGAACATATGAGTGCTGTACTGTTAAAGCTAGGGTGAATATGAACATATGAGTGCTGTACTGTTAAAGCTAGGGTGAATATGAACATATGAGTGCTGTACTGTTAAAGCTAGGGTGAATATGAACATATGAGTGCTGTACTGTTAAAGCTAGGGTGAATATGAACATATGAGTGCTGTACTGTTAAAGCTAGGGTGAATATGAACATATGAGTGCTGTACTGTTAAAGCTAGGGTGAATATGAACATATGAGTGCTGTACTGTTAAAGCTAGGGTGAATATGAACATATGAGTGCTGTACTGTTAAAGCTAGGGTGAATATGAACATATGAGTGCTGTACTGTTAAAGCTAGGGTGAATATGAACATATGAGTGCTGTACTGTTAAAGCTAGGGTGAATATGAACATATGAGTGCTGTACTGTTAAAGCTAGGGTGAATATGAACATATGAGTGCTGTACTGTTAAAGCTAGGGTGAATATGAACATATGAGTGCTGTACTGTTAAAGCTAGGGTGAATATGAACATATGAGTGCTGTACTGTTAAAGCTAGGGTGAATATGAACATATGAGTGCTGTACTGTTAAAGCTAGGGTGAATATGAACATATGAGTGCTGTACTGTTAAAGCTAGGGTGAATATGAACATATGAGGGCCATACTGTTAAAGCTAGGGTGAATATGAACATATGAGTGCTGTACTGTTAAAGCTAGGGTGAATATGAACATGTGAGCTGTGCTGTTACTGTTAAAGCTAGGGTGTACTGTTAAATAGGGTGAATATGAACATATGAGGGCTGTACTGTTAAAGCTAGGGTGAATATGAACATATGAGTGCTGTACTGTTAAAGCTAGGGTGAATATGAACATATGAGTGCTGTACTGTTAAAGCTAGGGTGAATATGAACATATGAGTGCTGTACTGTTAAAGCTAGGGTGAATATGAACATATGAGTACTGTTAAAGCTAGGGTGAATATGAAACATATGAGGTGTTAAAGCTGTACTGTTAAAGCTAGGGTGAATATGAACATATGAGGGCTGTACTGTTAAAGCTAGGGTGAATATGAACATATGAGTGCTGTACTGTTAAAGCTAGGGTGAATATGAACATATGAGTGCTGTACTGTTAAAGCTAGGGTGAATATGAACATATGAGTGTGCTGTACTGTTAAAGCTAGGGTGAATATGAACATATGATGAGTGCTGTACTGTTAAAGCTAGGGTGAATATGAACATATGAGTGCTGTACTGTTAAAGCTAGGGTGAATATGAACATATGAGGGCCATACTGTTAAAGCTAGGGTGAATATGAACATATGAGTGCTGTACTGTTAAAGCTAGGGTGAATATGAACATATGAGTAGGGTGAATATACTGCTGTCCTGTTAAAGCTAGGGTGAATATGAACATATGAGTGCTGTACTGTTAAAGCTAGGGTGAATATGAACATATGAGTGCTGTACTGTTAAAGCTAGGGTGAATATGAACATATGAGTGCTGTACTGTTAAAGCTAGGGTGAATATGAACATATGAGTGCTGTACTGTTAAAGCTAGGGTGAATATGAACATATGAGTGTACTGTTAAAGCTAGGGTGAATATGAACATATGAGTGCTGTACTGTTAAAGCTGTGAACTGCTGTACTGTTAAAGCTAGGGTGAATATGAACATATGAGTGCTGTACTGTTAAAGCTAGGGTGAATATGAACATATGAGTGCCTGTACTGTACTGTTAAAGCTAAAGGGTGAATATGAACATATGAGGGCTGTACTGTACTGTTAAAGCTAGGGTGAATATGAACATATGAGGGCCGTACTGTTAAAGCTAGGGGTGAATATGAACATATGAACTTATGAGTGCTGTACTGTTAAAGCTAGGGTGAATATGAACATATGAGTGCTGTACTGTTAAAGCTAGGGTGAATATGAACATATGAGTGCTGTACTGTTAAAGCTAGGGTGAATATGAACATATGAGTGCTGTACTGTTAAAGCTAGGGTGAATATGAACATATGATAGCAGTACTGTTAAAGC
Organism: Prochilodus magdalenae; assembly: GCA_024036415.1. Lineage (NCBI taxonomy): Eukaryota > Metazoa > Chordata > Actinopteri > Characiformes > Prochilodontidae > Prochilodus > Prochilodus magdalenae. The sequence goes on from JAMWET010001838.1 coordinate 72,549, forward strand.
GCGGGTGAATATGAACATAACATATGAGTGCTGTACTGTTAAAGCTAGGGTGAATATGAACATATGAGTGCTGTACTGTTAAAGCTAGTTAGAATATGAACAATTGAGTTCAAAGCTCAGAATGCTAGGGTGAATATGAACATATGAGTGCTGTACTGTTAAAGCTAGGGTGAATATGAACATATGAGTGCTGTACTGTTAAAGCTAGGGTGAATATGAACATATGAGGGCAGTACTGAAAATGCTAGGGTGAATATGAAAAGATGGTGGATGTACTGTTAAAGGTAGGGTGAATATGAACATATGAGTGCTGTACTGTTAAAGCTAGGGTGAATATGAACATATGAGGGATGTACTGTTAAAGCTAGGGTGAATATGAACATATGAGGGCGGTACTGTTGAAGCTAGGGTGAATATGAACATATGAGGGCTGTACTGTTAAAGCTAGGGTGAATATGAACATATGAGTGCTGTACTGTTAAAGCTAGGGTGAATATGAACATATGAGTGCTGTACTGTTAAAGCTAGGGTGAATATGAACATATGAGTGCTGTACTGTTAAAGCTAGGGTGAATATGAACATATGAGGGCAGTACTGTTAATGAAGGGGTGTATATGAACATATGAGTGCTGTACTGTTAAAGCTAGGGTGAATATGAACATATGAGTGCTGTACTGTTAAAGCTAGGGTGAATATGAACATATGAGTGCTGTACTGTTAAAGCTAGGGTGAATATGAACATATGAGTGCTGTACTGTTAAAGCTAGGGTGAATATGAACATATGAGTGCTGTACTGTTAAAGCTAGGGTGAATATGAACATATGAGTGCTGTACTGTTAAAGCTAGGGTGAATATGAACATATGAGTGCTGTACTGTTAAAGCTAGGGTGAATATGAACATATGAGTGCTGTACTGTTAAAGCTAGGGTGAATATGAAAATATGAGTGCTGTACTGTTAAAGCTAGGGTGAATATGAACATATGAGTGCTGTACTGTTAAAGCTAGGGTGAATATGAACATATGAGTGCTGTACTGTTAAAGCTAGGGTGAATATGAACATATGAGTGCTGTACTGTTAAAGCTAATTTATTTGCTGCTTCAGCAGCAGAGATTCAGGCATTTCAACAACATTGCCTTTTATTATATTGACTTTTATATAACCCCGCTAAACCCGCTTTACCCTGGCGGATAAAGCGGGTTTGACGATGGATGGATGGATAAACTTATGATGTCCTGAGCCTTTTAATCATGCAGGACTTTTATTTTACATTCACAAGCGCTGGAGCCGTTTTCTGGTCTCCCGCTGTAACTATTGAGACATGCAAATGATAACCCTGCCCCCTCGTTTCTCAACCAATCATCATGAGCCTATGCCGTAATCTGCCTAGCAACTAAAGGTCCTTACAACAGCTAAAAGTTCATTGGCCGATTTTTGGAATTGTCATGTGTGATCTCTGATACTGGCGACATCTACAGGCGGGTTGCAGTGTTTGTTTTCCTTTAACACCACGAGAAAGGGTGGCACTCACAAGGCTGTACCATGCCATGGTCCTCACAATAGTACCAAAACGTGTATGTGTGTGTGTGTGTGTGTGTGTGTGTGTGTGTGTGTGTGTGTGTGTGTGTGTGTGTGTGTGTGTGTGTGTGTGTGGGGTTGGTATACACATACACAATGCATTACTATGGGAATTTGACATCTGTGTCACACATTTATACCTCAGCAAAAGAGTGAAGTGGCATTTCATTCATCGCTGGTCACTATAATTTCTTCATCCTCTTGTACTGAAATGGAGTAAACAATTAAAAAAGTAATATGACTGTGAACATACTGCCATCTCACATGTTTGAGCTAGTACTTGAATGCCTATACAGATCCCTCTTAATAATGCATTAATATGTTAAATTATTGATCCCACTTAATGGCAGTATCACTGAAGTACATGCCATTTACAAGCTGTATACACCTCTGATGCAGGTACCTTTATTAGTAACAGCAACGTTAGCTCTGGGATACAATGCTGAACAGTGTTGCCAGAGAACTGTGAATAAATCAATTAAAATAAAACTGCTTTTGGAATGAGGAAGGACCAATGCAATATAGTTTAATCATGTTTATTGTTTTATGTGGTTTGAAGTGGAAATAAAATAAATGATCTTGCATTTCCTGCATTTTCCTAGGCCTAATGTCTAATGGTTAATAAGCAGGTGTAATTGTTATCCTAGTCTGTTAATGTTACAGTAAAGATGCTTACTATAGGCCAGAAGTAAAATGATTACAGCCGTTTTCTCTTTATATACTCTGTCTTTTTTCCTTTTTGATCCACTCGATTACATAAAGTAATCCCATTTCACTTCTAACGCACAAGCACCAGTTGCCCCTTCCAAGTCTGGTAGCTATTCATTTTTTCATTTGTAGTCATACCTCAGTTTTCTTTGATTATCTTTCACATTGCTGGCTTTGTGATTCTGTTTACATCAAGTGACCTGAGAAGACAAGCGTGTTCTCATGTGAAAATCCAGTCAGACGTGAAGAGTCAGCAGACTGCTTTGGCATAGCTGATGTTGACAGATACCCACAGGAACGTTATCTGTGATATGGGTGTCCATTAGGGATGCCTGTTTGGAATTGGACGGGATGAGAGTTTCAGATTTTTGCTCGATATTGGCCCAATATATTATTTTTAGTTTTGCTGATCTGTGTTGCGCTTTAGTGGTGTAATAAGGCAGGTAATGTACTAATGCAGGGAACACGTTGCATTTGGATTTTGCTGCTGCACCTAAACCAATATGTGGTGGCATAATTATACATGACTCATTGAGCTAGAAAGTTGATTGCCTCCTACATTTCCATGAGGCAGTTCATTTGATTTCAATAGTGTTAAAATTAAGCCTTAAAGAATATCATCAGTATATCCCTGTATCCTTACAAGAGAACGCAAAACCCTTGCAAATGTATTATTATGATCATTTTATGAGACTGATTTTGTTTAGTTTATCTGTATTTATGATTGCAAAGCATGGTACCACTGAAAATGGTATGCCTTTTGAGAAAACATAGTCTTCCTGTACAATTTTCATTTTCAGTGTTAGGAAGCACAATTAGGTTAATGTGCATGGTGCCAAAGACTGTCCTCAACCTGTTGTACCTACAGTGGCCTCCTGAATTATCAGCACCTTTTATGATGTCTCTCAGGTGGTACAATGAACAAGGTTACAATGAACAAGGAAAGCTTTGTTGTCCAGCATAATCTAAATTATTATTTTTATTGTTATTAATGGCCATAACTTGTGGGTTTCTATATTTCAATCAGCACAAATGTCAATGGACTAAAGTGACCCCAGCAAAAGCTTTATTCAGTCACCCATAAGCCATAATATGTGTAATATGTGTTAGATAATTGCATTTAAAATGAGGTTATTACATGAAGCTTATGAACTTGACTTCTTACCACTCTAGCTTTATGCCATGAGGGCTTAAGATACCTCTGAGATTCTTGTCATTTCCATGCATGTCATATACCTCAGTAACATAAGATAAGATAACCCTTTATTGATCCCACAGTGGGGAACATGTTTTCTGGCGTAATGTCACAGTTTGGTCGGAGCTGTGTTTTAATAATCTTGATGTTTATTAAATGTTCTGCTCTTTTTCTGTAGGTGCACTTATGCTTGCGGTATGAAATTCTACACTGGGACTTCTTCCAACTCCTCAAACTGCTTTAATGCTGGTAGGAGGAAGAGAAAGACTCCATGACGAACAGGATCGAGGCCCAATCAGCTACCTCACATTTATCTGTGGACCCACCCAGTGACAAGGCTGTCTCTATTAAAGCTGCGGACACCAGACATGGTGACATAGTGGTGTTGGATATGGAGGAGATACTCACTTCTCTCCTTTACTGTCAGTGTTTTTTTGCAGAGACAGAAACTTCAAGCTTAAAGTGAAGGAGCGAATGTAAATAGACTGAGATTGGACTCCACATTGCCTTTTAATTCCAGAACACCCCCGATCTGCTTCTTTGTTTGTTTATCTGTTTACGTCTGGGCGAAGGTGGGGGTCACCCCCACGATGCTGTGTGTGGCTCGCGTGCGACGTCTCCTTCGTCAGCTCACTCTCCAGACCAGCCTCTTCCTCCTCTTCCTCCTGTGCATGCTGAGTGTATTTGTCTCCGCCTACTTCCTGTATACTGTCAAACGTGAACTGGAACCTTCCGCTGGAGGCGGGGCAGGGAACTGTGATGATGATGTCTTCCCATCGAGGCTTCTTCCACTTCGAGACGAAGTTGGCGGAGCTCCAGCTGCAGATGGAACTCGAACAGAACCGGTGGTTCTGGTGTTTGTGGAGAGCCAGTACTCCCAGCTTGGCCAGGAGATTGTGGCGGTTCTGGAGTCGGCACGATTCCGTTACCAGACGGAGATTTCTCCCGGTAAGGGAGACATGCCTACATTAACGGATCGGGACAGAGGACGCTTCGTTCTGATTGTGTATGAGAACATTCTGAAGTATGTGAACATGGACGCCTGGAACAGAGAGCTGCTGGATAAATACTGTGTGGAGTACGGAGTGGGAATCATCGGATTCTTCAAAGTCAGATCATCTAAGTTGCCCTTTTTAAAAAATTTTCTTTTTGTATATCTGATGTTTTTCTCTTTTCTTTTTCTCTCTTTCTGTCTTGCATCTGTCTTTTCCTTGTGCTCTGTTTCTCTCTCGGCTTTCCCCTTTTTTTTCAGTTTTCTCCCTTCATTTCTTTTACCTACTTCTTGTTCCAGTTTTCTTTCTTTCTTTCTTTCTTTCTTTCTTTTCTTTCTTTCTTTCTTTCTTTCTTTCTTTCTTTCTTTTCTTTCTTTTCTTTCTTTCTTTCTTTCTTTTCTTTCTTTTCTTCTTTCTTTCTTTCTTTCTTTCTTTCTCTCTCTCTCTCTCTCTCTCTCTCTCTCTCTCTCTCTCTCTCTCTTTTTCTCTCTCTCTCACCTGCATATTCTGTCTGTTTCTTGCTCTTTTAGTCTGGGATTTAGATGGCTAATGTAGTATTCTGTATTATTATAGTCTGACCTCACCGTACCAAATGGATTTGGGTTCTGCTAATTTATCACTTTCACAGTCCATTTGAGCTCTGGTGGTTGTACACAGTGGGCACACTGTGACAGAGACCACTTACATTAGGCCCTGTTGTTTATTGAGAGAGGAAAAAATTAAAAAAAATTTAAAAAATAAAATATATATATATCTCTCAAACATACATACACACACACAACTTGACAGTAGGCAACAGTATATGTTACTATTATCCGGGAGTCTACACAGGGTCCGACTTGTCCCATTCTCCTTTCTCTCTTCCCTCTATACTTATAGGCAAATGAGAACAGTCTGCTGAGTGCTCAGCTGAAAGGTTTCCCACTGTTCCTGCACTCTAACTTGGGTCTGAAGGACTGCACAGTCAACCCCAAATCTCCTTTACTGCACATCACTCGCGCCCAGGAGGTCAGTTCACACCTGCCCTAATACAGTCTTGTTTTTATTAGCTGAAGCTGTAGTTCATTATTATAGCTGATGATTGGTTGTCATAGCCCTGCTATGAAAAACTTTTGGTTAAAGCAGTAATGGAAAATGATCGTACAAGTTGAATAAATAGTTTTTAGTCGTTAAGTGACTTTAAACAAATTTGATTGGATTTACTTTGGTGTTTTATGACTTTAAAGGGAAATTGCAGTCATGCCCCAGTAATGAGATTTTCTGACCATATTGCTGTGGGAGGATTTCCAATGTATGATGTATATGCATAATACATGCTGGATATCGTAGTGAGACAACAGTTGGTGGATGAAAGATAAAAATGATTGGGTTCTTGTCAGATCTCAGAGGCTGACAGATGCAGTGCTGCTTTATATAGTATTGTATAACGTGATAAGTAACATCAAATTCTAGTGTTTGTTCTGAAAACTCTTTTAAAGGCTCAGACTTTATTTCATTCCCTCCCTCTCTCTCAGGTGGTGAGAGGTCCTCTTCCTGGTGATGACTGGACAGTATTCCAGTCTAACCACTCAACATACGAGCCTGTACTGCTGGCTAAGACCCAGTCAGCGGAGAGCATGGGACTACGTGCTGTTCTCCACACCTCAGTGGTTCAGGACCTGGGTCTCCATGACGGCATCCAGCGCGTCCTCTTTGGCCATAACCTGGCCTTCTGGCTGCACAAGCTGGTGTTTGTAGACGCTGTGGCCTTCCTCACGGCCAAGAGGCTGTCCCTGTCCCTCGACAGATACGTACTGGTGGACATTGATGACATCTTTGTGGGAAAAGAGGGCACACGGATGAAAGTGCCTGATGTAAAGGTGTGGAGGAGCTGCACTGGGACTGAATGCTTTCTCTCTCTTTGTTTGGATCTAGATTTATTAAGGCCTTTTCACACTCTTCCAATGAGACAGTAAACTTAGAGAAGCGCCGGGAGAACTGCAGAGGCCGTCAGGTTTTCTCCCGTTGCACCAGTGCCTGTCTTTTTTGCTCCACTTAGGTTCTCCTCAAACTTCTCACAACACAAAATGATTTGCCAATGCCAGTTTATTCTACCCAACCAGCAGTCCTACCTAGCATGCCCCTATAAGTAATACAGTACCTTACCTGGATAAGTTTTCAGTAACACTTCCTATAACCCTGTATTCATAAAAAATCTAAATGCATTTATAAAGTGTTATATATAATACCTTATACTACTAGGCATAAGATTCAGTTATAATTACATGCATAGCACTTTATAAAACAACGCTATGGAACTTTATAATGTCTGGTTGTATAATGTCTAATAATATCGGTAATATATCTAAATATCTAATATTCATAAGAACATTGTAAGCATGAATGAGTACTAGGTCAGTTATGGCTTTAAATGACCTTGCTTATTCAAAAAACGGAGTAGTATATGAATCTGGCAGAGCAACATATCACATTGTATGTCCTGAATTACCTGTTTTCACTTCACTTATAGCCTGTAGAGAGCACTTCACCTCATATGCTCTATGGCGTATAACAGTCAATGTTGTGAAATGTTTAAATTATGTATATAGAATGATTTACAGTGTTGGCGTCTACAGTGATCTTATGGTCAGTTATTATACGGTATTATGAAACCTGACACAAGGTGTTATCAAAGCTGATAACGTTGCATATGTTATGCATGTCATTATAACTACTTTTTAAACAAGCTTATGCCAAGTAGATAAGGTGTAATGTATGGTATATAATGCCTCTTAGGTGTATTTACTTTGCATTATGATTACAAGATTCACAGGAAGTGCTACCAAGTGTTTTTTGAATGCTGGCCCCATTTTCCGAGAAGGAAAGCTTCTTGTTCAAAATATCCTGTTCACTTTAAAGGGTAGTGTGGTTACATGTGGTTACACTCTGGCACTGAGGCGTTATAATAACTGCTGCACCCTTTAAGGTGGATCAGGAAAATTAGGTTGAGAAACTGATGAAAACTGTTGCTGATCTTAGGATACTGTCTTATGTTAAATAAAATTGAACACAGCATGAACTGTCAGGATGGCAGTCCAGATAACTTTAGAAGTAGATGAATGCTTTTGCTAGTCACTGTATGTGTTTTGTGAGTTTCTGGTGTGAATGTGTGTGACTTTTCCTTCTCCTTCTTCACCTTCTCTGTTTTGCACCAGGCATTGCTGGAGACACAGAATGAGCTGCGGATGTCAATCCCGAACTTTACTTTTAACCTCGGCTTCTCAGGGAAGTTCTACCACGCAGGTCAGTGTATAAGTATCACTCCACATTGTAGTTCTATAATTGCAGATGGCAGTCCATCTGTTTCTCTGCCTGCTTTGTTAGTACATGGTCAGAATATGCTCACTGGTCGTCCAGACCATTGAAAAACAATGAAATAGTGGCTAACAGACGATGGAGAGAATGTACCTTTATGGAAGGTGAACTGGTGAAGACTGCTCAGAGGTTGCTTAATGAAGAGGCCGGCTGTGGTGTATGTGTGTTAATGTGTTTCTGTGCATATACCCTGCTGCTCTTGCTTGGTGTTTACACATTTTATGTGATAATGTAGTGTGTGTGTGCTTGGTGGTACTGACGATGAAGGTCAGAGTGATGATCTTACTGTCCTGCTGTTACTTCCTATAAAGCGTGTGTAAGCGTGTAGGTGTCCTCTATTAATTAAAGAGTGTGTGTGTGTGTTTAGGTACTGATGAGGAGGATCTGGGTGATGACCTCTTGTTGTCCTATGTTAATGAGTTTTGGTGGTTTCCACACATGTGGAGTCACATGCAGCCACACCGCTTTCATAACCAGAGTGTGTTAGCAGAGCAGATGCTTCTCAACAGACGCTTTGCTGAGGTGAGTACACACACACACACACACACACACACACACACACACACACACACAGTGTGTGTTGAACAGAGGGAGAGGTTAAAGCACAGGCCCAGTAGAGATAATGTCATTTGCAGGGCTATTAGTCTCGTCTAATTCAGACAATGAAAAGAAACTTTGCTACTTAGCTTTAACCTGGAGACACGTGTCATGTTCACATGCAGTAGACCTTTATAGTGCTTTAAAAATTTACATACATTTACATTAAGATTTCTCTAATTTTATTAAAGGATGAATGTGAAGCTCCAAAAATATTTGAAATATAATTACTCCTACTAACAACAACAATACATGAATAAGATTACAATAAAGTACAGTGAAATGTTTAATTACTTTAGTACTACACTGTTGTATACTATGAATGAATATTACACTAATGCATAGTCTCCCTCCTGCAAGTAGCATGTTAAACTAATGAAGTGCTTCAGTTCAGTGTGTTACCTTGCCCTATTTTCCCGGTTAGCAGTGCAGTTGTTATCTTTTACAGTCAGACTCAGCGGTTTCCAAGAAGTTGGAGCAGCTCCACCTCCTGTTGTTAGGTGTTTCGGTTTGGTATAAAGACCTGAATATCCTGAATGCCTTGCTTATCTGAACAAGTACAGCTGAAAGTAAACACTGTAGCGTAGTCGAGGTTAGGTATCACTGAGATATGAGTGATTTGCCACAATCAGCTACGTGAATCTCTTGTCTGATTAAAGTCTTACTGATTAGTTTTACAGGAGTAGAAACTACACAGTAATAATACGAGAGTGAGTTATAATTTGTTATAATCTGTTATAATTGGCTTAACCTATAGGTTCTACAGTAATACTGCTCCAGTTTCAGTCAGCCTCACGCTAATAAAATAATAAAACCAGTTAACAGATAACTATGTTATTGTTATTACGTGTAGTTCCTGACCTGTCAGTCTGAGCTGTCTATGGTCAATTTGGAGATATTGCACAGAGACTAAGTTGATTTCCGCTGTATCAAGCTATAGGAGTTTTTTAACCAACTTTGTCATTATTTGGAGTGCAAGAACTTGCTTCTCTGTGTTCCTGTTGTAAATTTCTGGTATGTTTGTAAATCTTAAAGAATCTTCATTATGAATCTCCTGTATGAAGCTCCATTATGAATCTCCTGTATGAAGCTCCATTATGAATCTCCTGTATGAAGCTCCATTATGAATCTCCTGTATGAAGCTCCATTATGAATCTCCTGTATGAAGCTCCATTATGAATCTCCTGTATGAATCTCTGTTATGAATCTCCTGTATGAAGCTCCATTATGAATCTCCTGTATGAATCTCTGTTATGAATCTCCTGTATGAATCTCCTGTGTCTGCTTTTACAGAATGCGTTTTTTATTATTATTATTTTTACTTATGAGGAGAGGAGATAAAATGTGTTTACAAGGAAGATGTGGCGCACTGTTTGGAAATTTGTTTTCAAAGTCTATGAATCATGTTTTCCTTTCCGTTGTCATGGAGCAACGTACACCACAACTGCACAGTATTCATCTGCCTAATGTGTGTTGCATATTTAAAGAGAGTTTAAGCTTAAAAAAAAGAAAAGAAAGAAAAGTGACGAGAAGAGCTCTATAATTCATCAACAGCTGACCAGTCAGTATCAGGCATGCCTTCTCTTTAGTCATTTTTCCAGCTCAAAGAAAGCTGGACTTGAAATGCTGTGGAATTTCTTTGTGTGGATGTGGTGTCATTGTGATATGCTGTTTGTTTTTTAGTTAAAGTTAAAATAAGTTAACCTATTCCTCTGATATGTTTAATGCATATTTACATTTTATTTGCTGAATTCAGATACTGGAGGAAACGATTAGACATAAAAAGTGAAAAGTGAGATTCAAAGACCACACGAAAGTAATGGTGCATTATAGTATCTTATGACCACCCGTGTTTGACTCCATCTCAATTAGACAGAAATTATACCCTAGCATTTGCAGAACAGTGCCATATTTAAGTGTGTTCTCTGTAGGGAATGTATTAACTTACTTTTATGTTAAAAAATCAGAAAAGCAAGTAATTAGACCAAACTTTCCAAACACTGTATCTTTGAAAACACATTTCCAAACACTGAGATTCTTTTCCAGCCCAGGCTGCTGCTTGCCTCCTATTTAAGAAGGTGTCATCTTAGAAACACTGTTTAGACAGTATAAGACAAAAGAAAAGCCAGACTGTACATTTAATGTGTTTCTGTTTGTGAATGTGTAGGAACACTCTATCCCCACCAACCTGGGCTATGCAGTGGCACCTCACCACTCAGGTGTGTACCCTGTGCACGTGCAGCTATATGATGCGTGGAAGAAGGTGTGGGGAATCAGAGTGACCAGCACAGAGGAATACCCTCACCTTAAACCAGCTCGCTACCGCCGCGGCTTCATCCACAGCGGCATCAGCGTGAGTGTGGAAACAAAGATAATGAACTAAATCTGCACAATGTCATTCCCAGTATCAGTATTACTTACTTACTAATAAAGGTGGAAAAGAATGAAATTATTGTACTAAATATTTTTAAGGATGTGCATCACCAAATGCACAAGCAAGCTGTCTCTCTCTGGTGACTTGATCTATTGTCCCCTGCTTTTTTCTTTCTGTCTTTCTTTCTTTCACTTTTCTTTTTTTCATCCATTTTGTTACTGCATGAGTAGTTGGAGTCTTACTGTTTGTATGGGGTGGACAGGTGTCTTTATGCAGGTAACGACCTCAAACAGGTGCTTCTAATTTAGAATAATAAGTGGAGTGGAGGTGGAGTTATTAGAGGGGGACTAACAGGTCTTTGAGGGCCAGAATTTTTGCTGATTGGCAGGTGTTCAAATACTTATTTGCAGCAGTAACACACAAATAAATTATTAAAAAATCATACATTGTGATTTCCGGATTTTATTTTTTAGATTATGTCTCTCACAGTGGACATGCACCTAAGATGAAAATTTCAGACCCCTCTATGATTTCTAAGTGGGAGAACTTGCAAAGTCGCAGGGTTTTCAAATACTTGTTTTCCTCACTATATATATATATATATATAATTAAAATAAATAAACACTTGAAATATATCAATCTGTGTGTAATGAATGAATAAAATTCACAAAGTTTCACTTTTTGAATGGAATTGAAATAAAATAAATCATCATTTTTCATGATATTTTAATTTTATGACCGGCGTGTATGTGTGTGTGTGTGTGTATGTGTGTGTGTAGGTGTGTGTCTATGTGTATATACATATAATTTAAAAAATGCAAGGAAGTATAAATGCAACAACAAAAAAAACAACAGTATTTGGTTTTTGCAAAGGTTTTGATTTCTTGACTGGAAGAATGCAGCCACTGCTTTGGTCACTTTCTTTAATCTTTCTTTTTTGTATTGTTCTTTGTTTCCTTCTTCTTTCTCTTTTATTTTTCCTCTCACTTGCTCTTCCTCACTTACAAGCGCGCACACCCACTCCCATGCTCAAGTCTATTTTTATTGAGCTGTTACAGTACAATTCTCTTTTTCTCCTCACTTACTCAGCTTCCTCTTCATTCACCCTTTAACCTCTACAGTGCTAATAATTGTAATAAACCCAGTGGATTTACTCTCCAGTTTCGCCCCTCTTCACTATAAATGGCATATTTGGCTTGTTTGGACTATCATTTCCTCCGTCTGTCTTCCTCCTGGCTTGGCTTCACCCCCCGCCGGCCCCCCGTGTGATTGTCCTTGAGGCAGAGGAGGCAGAAGGACAGCAGAGAGTGGTTAGCTGATTGCTGAGAGCAGATTTATATTCACATCTGTGTGTGTTCTGCCTCTCATTGATTTTCATATAGACCCCCCGAGCTCATGAATGCTCTGAGAGAGATTATGAATATTGCATTAGGACTTGCTCTATTTATTGCAGAGGAGAGAGAGAAGCTCACACTTTGCCTTAGCCCAGAAGGAGAGGGGTATATGTGGGTGGATAGAGCAAGTGTGTCCAGAGGTGTCCAGGGTATTTTCAAAAATTGGATTCATACAATGGTGTTTGTAAAGCTAACCTATTAGCATTTCTCTCTTCAGGTGCTGCCCAGGCAAACATGTGGTCTTTTCACCCACACTATATTCTATAAGGAATACCCTGGAGGCCCTCAGGAACTGGACAAGCTCATTGACGGAGGGGAGCTCTTTCTCACTGTACTACTCAACCCAGTGAGTACCATTTCACATATGCCACCCCCCACCAATTCAGACATGAAACATAAGGGCCAGGTCAAGTGGACACAGAGACATGTTTTGTAAATCAGTGTTAATAATGGGGCTGTCACTGTCATACAATGTTTTTGGTGTTTAATGGCTACATAAATAATTGTGACTCAAAATGTAATTGTTTTTTCAGTGCACATGACTGTTATGTAGCATTTACTTATTGCTACCCCAGCCCCCCATAGATAGTCAGCAATATTCCACAGATTCCACTATTTTCAATAAAGCAGTGATGCCAAATGTCTCCAAGACAAATCCGGGTGCACCCAATAATGTACATTAACCAAGTAAACAGTACTCAGCGTCCTGTTGCCGTTTCCATCATAAATAAAGTGAGTTGACGGTGCTTAAATTATCTCTTCATAATCATCCTTTTCACTGATGATGCTGTTGCCATGACTGCCTGCTGCCACCAGTCACATACCAGTACAAGGCACAAAATGTTGTGGGGGTTTTCTTATCTTCAACTGCAGCAGCATGCTTCTTTAGCTGTCATTATTACTCACACTGGTCTCTAAAAGCATTAACAAACAACAAATAAATAACATTACTCTCTGCTTCCCACTGAAGACATTAACATACACCACATACACTAATGTTGTTTTATTCCTCACTGCCCTAACATCGAATAAACAAACGTTACTCTCTTCTTCCCGCTAAAGAAATTAACGTTTTATTATTCACCACTACCCTAACATTAAATAAACAAACATTACTCTCTTCTTCCCACTAAAGACACTAACATGCATCACATACACTAACATTTTACTATTCCCCACTGCCCTAACATTGAATAAACGTCACTCACTGCTGTCAACTAAAGGTGTTAACAGCCATCAGATAAACCAGTGTTTTGTTATTTACCACCGCCCAAACAGCAAATAAACATTACTTACTGGTGCTTTCTAAAAATGTTCAAAGAAGCTCTGTTTATGACCTACCTGTCTCAGTAGATGTGTTTCTCATTTCTTTTTATTTACAAGTATTTGCCTCAACCCTACTGATAATAGCACATCCAATTAAATTCTGTTTGTTGTGATGTAAACGTATCATTGATAAAGCTAATTCATAGTAAACCACATGCTGGTATACCTATATTCAGTAGCCGCTTTGATTGGGCCACATGTAGAGATCTGTGTTACCTTGATTTAATGGTAAATGAGTGTTGTTACCGAATCACCAAAGTTGCAATATGCTGAGTACTGTGATACATTTATTTGATAAAATGTATGTTTTAGAAATATAAATGTTATAATTATTATATATATATATATATATATATATATATATATATATATATATATATATATATATATAATTTTTTTTTAATTTATTTATTTATTTTATTTATTTATTTTAGTGGGACTCTCCTGTAACAGCTGATCAAGGCCATGATGCCATCCAAGTTAGGGGAACTAGATTCAATAGAGAAGCTTGATCGTATCGGTACCTGCTCTGGGCACAGTGCCAAAGCATGTGGAACACTGCTTCACCTGAAGCTTCATCAGGGAGTAAATCCAGTGCTGATCTAATGATGTGCTAATTAGGCCGAGGTCCACAGGCACACGACTGGCTTCTTATGATGAATGAGCAGTCCACTGTAGAGCAGTAGAGAACAGTTAGGTGTATGGTTGACCCTTACCTAATGAGCTTGTCTCTCACTATTCATCAGAGTGATCAATAAAAGGAATTTGATGAAGTTGTTACGTCTTAAAGGACCTTTTTTCACATTTGTCCTTTTCTATGTTTTACCTTATTGTAACATTTGCTCAATGGCCTTTTCAGGCATTGGATAATTTCATCACCTACTCAGTCTTATCAGTGTCAGTAAGTCAGTATGCCTGGAGATTGACTGTCTAACTCACTGTGTAACCCGCTTCTCACTTCCAGCACCTTACACTCATGTTTATAGGTTCGATACCACGCAAAACAGAGCATACCGTCATTCTCCAATCAATACAGTCCAGTTATGGAGGCTGCACTGCATAAACCCCAAATTTACTGATTTTGTGATGTCTGTTTAAGCTGATAAACTGTAATTTTGTGATGTGCAGAGAAGTATATAAAAATAATAATAATAATAATAAATAATAATTAAGTTGTTTATCATTCAGTATCAGCATGGTTTGGTTTTGGTGTTAACATTTCTCAGACCTAATGCAAAGACCTAGCAACAACAGTCTAAACTGTATACACATGCCCATAAATAAAATCTCTCTGTATCTTCCTGTCTTTCAGATCAGTATCTTTATGACTCACCTGTCTAATTACGGAAATGACCGTTTGGGTCTGTATACCTTTAAGAAGCTGCTGCGTTTCGTGCAGACATGGACTCACCTGAGGCTGCAGACGCTGCCCCCTCTCCAGCTTGCACACAAATACTTCAGCCTCTTCCCCTCTGACAGAGAGCCACTCTGGCAGGTGGGTGTACTCTGTGTATTTCTGCATATGTTTTGTAGAGGCAATAATATACATAGTTATTAAATTAAATTCCTTTTTTAGCACCAGATTGTTGTTTATAAATGTGGTAAAATGTAAGCAAGACAAGAAAACAGTTTACCACTTTACCTGACCAAAAAAAAAAGTTTTTAAAGTGGATTTTTTTTGCCATTATTCTTTTTTTTTTTTATTCTTTACGGCATTTAGCTGATGCGCTTATCCGGAGCGACTTACAAGGTTAGTCATGTTACAGGTAGGCCAATGTAGTGTTGGGAGCCTTGCCCAAGGATTCTTATTGGTGTAGCACAGCATAGTCACCCAGACCAGGAATCGAACCCTAATCTCCCACGTGGTGTGGTAGCACAATGACAAGTGGTGTTATCCGTTGCACCACACATTCTGTTAAATAAATCCTCAGCATTGCAACTGTACTGAACTTGGTAGTCATGTTTAAAGTTCATACCATGCAACATGTTTTTAGCTACTGGGGGAGCAGTCTGTCACCCTCACTCATCGTTCAGCTGTCCTGTTTAAATGTGTAGAATGTTTTCTTGGCATTATCATGCTGGGATGAGCACGGACATCCCTGAAGAAGAACATATGTTGTTCCAAAATGTGTATTCAAGCTTCAGCATTAATGGTTCTTCGCAGATGTGCAATTAACTCATGCCGTGAGCATTAATACAACCCCTGTGCTATGACTTTATTCTGGTAATAAGCTGTATGGTCCCTCTCTTCCTTGGCATAGAGAACAGAACATCTATAATTCTCATTAATAAAGTGGAGCTGACTGGTCAAACCACAATTTACGTTTTGACTGCACATTAGTCCATTTCAGATGAGCTTGAGTCTACCGTAGTCAGCCGTGTTACTGAATTCTGTTGGCATATAGCTTCAGGCTTAAATTTCATTTGTGGATGCAGCGATAAACAAATGTAGTGATAGTGGTTTGTTAACGTATTCCTGAGCCCAAGCGATGATATCCATCATAGGGCCATGCATATTTTTACTGCAGTGCCATTTGAGGGATTGAAGTTTCAGGGACATTTGCTTGTGGGCTTGCCTTTTATGTGCAAGCTTCCCCAAATGTTATTGATGATGTTATGCACTGCAGAGGTTCCTCAGTTGTTAGGCAGCTCGTAAATAAGTGCATAATTCATTAATGTTTTTGAGTGATGAACTCAAGTGATGAACTCAAGCTTGTCCATAAAGAAGTCAGGATACTATTTGATACCTAACTAGTGTAAGCTGTTTATTTAATTGTATTTAAATGTTTATTTAAGCCTAAATCAAATGCAGTTGCTCTCAGAGATGGTGAGAAGTGTGCAGCGTATGTGTTCATGTCGTGTGTTTTATGGAGCATTTGTGTTGTGGTGCACCTCTGCATCCCTCTCTGCTGCTCACTGTTGTTTTTGCTGCTCTAACTCACCTGGCTCAAATAATGATTAAACCCTGAATAAGCTGAGTCAGGTGTGTTACAGCAGAACTACAGCAGTAGTGTGAAGACCCTGAGGCTCCCAGCACTGAGGGAGAAACACTGAGGTACTGTGTGTGAGTTGGTGCGTGTGTGTGTATAGGGGAATGTGGGACCAGCAGCATCTGATTATTGAGCTGAAGTTGAAAGAGTCACAGCAGAGGATGGAAACAGAGAGGGAAATGTGAGATGGACAGAGAGAGCGAGAGAGAAAAAGAAAAAGGGAGAGAATATCATCAGTGTTACAGTGCTGTGTAGCGTCAGGCTCCGTGGCCGGCAGCCCTTCATCAGAGAATGTGGCGCTTGTTATTCATTTCTTTTGTTTCCCTCTCCCACAGTTGCGTAAGAGCTCTGTAATGTGGTTGAGTGTGCTTCTGTTCTCCTCATTCCACTCTGTGTGTGCGCACCCTCTTTCTTCTCCCCCCCCCCTCTAATCTCTTCTCTTATTCATGTCATTTGTACTCAAAGGATTGAACAATAAAGCTCTTGTGAGGTGTGTGGGTGTATGCGCTCATCACCTGACACTGATTTTACCACAGACACATGCACAAATTGCAGTCTCTGGTCGACTCCCAACTGGAAGGCACATGCCTACATTTCAGCATACACGCTAGTTCATATACTCCATGTATGGAAACTATATAGAGCGAAAACATCCAGTGTTTGATCCAAAGTTGTTCTGTAATGTCATATGAACTAGCTCATGTACATATATCCTCCTATTCAGGCTATTCTGCAAAATCCATGGGAATGCTTCTCTAATACTGGTTGCCTGTAAACTCTGGACTGGAAATCTGTTGTGCAGCGAACATGTTTTTATTTTCCATTGTTCTTTTAAGACTTACTACACTAAAAAGCAATCAACCAAAGCTCAGGTATTCTGATTCTCATGTCAATGCTGTACATAGACAATCAGACCATTTTGTTGGCAAAATCTAGAGAATAATTTACTACTAAGGATATATGTGCTCCTCAGTCTCTCATAGAGACTTTTTGTTTTGTCAGTTCATCACAGACTGTCTGCATTCACTCTCTCTTGCGCGCTCTCTCTCTCTTGCGATCTCTCTCTCTTTGTGTATGAAGTAATTACTGTGATTACCAGAGCAGCCTATTACAATAAAGAACATCAAAACTGGATTACTTGCTGTTGTTGCTTAAGATTTGAAGTGCAGACACGTTCTGTAGGGGTATTAGTGAAGGTATGTCACTTGGAGACTGTAAATCTAATGTACAGTGTAATGTTAATCAGTGTGAGAGATTCTGCCATCAATGTCTAGACAGACTGTTTAAAAGGCGTGTTCTTCCACAGTACACACATCAGTCGATTGCCCCCTGTATTGGGGAGAAAAAGTGGCTTAACAGTCAAACAGTGAAACATCTATCCACTCAAAGCTTACTGAGGAGAATCATGTATGTTTGGTTATCATATCATACCTTGTCTGTCATTTAAGTTCATTTAACTTAATTTAGTTGTGCTAGTTGATAAAATTAAACAACTTTTAATAATTTTTAAACTCCTATTTTTATTTTTTTTTTGTTGTTTTTGCTTTGAGTTTTTTTTTTTTATTGCTTTTCTGACTTTACTATCCCCTTCCTTATGTGTGTGGATCATCAGAAACGGAATAACTATTGGTTATCATCATTACCCACCAGAGAGCTGAAAGCTGTGGGAGACTGGGGTCGAATCCCAGTTTAGGCAGCAAATGCTGAGCTACACCAGTAAGAGCAAGACTCCTAACACTGCACTGGCCTACCTGTAAAATGAATAATCCTGTAAGTTGCTCTGGATAAGAGCGTCAGCTAAATGCCATAAATGTATTTCTAACAGCTGCTAAAATGTAAGGAATTTTACCAAATATCATAATTGTACTAGTTTGTTTTGTAGAAATTCCTAATTGTTGGCAAGTCTGGGTGCTCAAACTTTTATTCAGACTTTGTCTAGTCTTTTCAGAAACAGCTCTTAGTCATTTACAAGAACCAGGGCTTTTAAGGTAACTGGATTTTTTTTACTTGCATTCCACTGTGATTGACACCGTAGCCTATGACATATAGTAGTGTTTACGACACTGTGCGTTTCTAGTGTGAGTTAGCGTGAGGGTGTTTTGAGCTGGAGTTATTTTCTTTGGAAACTGGCCGGTGACTCAGTGATGATTTGTGTGTCATTTTCGTCATTGAATGATTTAAGTCACATGTTTGCAAATGCAGAACAATTAATTGCTGTACTTTGAATCTCTGTTCAGACTTGATTCATTAGAAACCAAGAAAAAATGTTCATACTTATTATTCCACATCTTGAACCCTGTGCTAACTCCAAATAGTTTAAAGGCCCAGCAGAGTCTCCAGATCATTAAAAGAGTCATTTTGTTCTGTTTTGCAATTTGTCAGAACCCCTGTGAGGATAAGCGACACAAGGATATCTGGTCTAAGGAGAAAACGTGTGATCGCTTCCCCAAGCTGCTTGTAATTGGATCACAGAAAACTGGTAAGTGCCTGGAGCTCCCCCTAATGGTTTTCTTGTGTGCTACACCCAGAGCTTTTTAGCTAATGACTGTCTTTTTAGTACATACTGTATTGAGTTGTCTTAATTATTGAAATATATATATATATATATATATATATATTTCAGTAATTAAGACAACTCTTTGCTGCAATAAAATGCAGTGTACAGCGTATAGGTATTATATATTACTTTGAAAGAAATGTCAATAAATGAATTTGAGTATAGTTCAGAGGTATGTATGTTTGTTTCTGTTTTAAAGTTCGTTTCTTTTATTATTGTTTAGTACTCAGCAGTAGCAGTTAAATCATTCTGAAATCCAGTGGTGCCTCAGCCCTCTCTGTACCCCTACTGCCTGTGTCCCTGCCTTCTTATAGCTTAATACTTTTCCTTCTCGTTTTCTCCACTCATTTCTTGTTCTGTCAGGCACGACAGCACTGTATCTATTCCTGGGTATGCACCCTGACCTCATCAGCAACTACCCCAGCAAAGAGACTTTTGAGGAGATTCAGTTTTTCAACGGGCACAACTACCACCGGGGAATAGACTGGTGAGAAATGCTCTGGGCTTATTTTGCGTCTCTTCAGCCTTATATTTTTTGATCAGTTTCTGATTAGACTTGCAGTACATTCAGATACAAGATAAGAATATTTTAAAAGTTACTCTTTTAATTAGTTTTAAAAGGTTATGAAATTCTATATACAGGTATAATCCTCACAGGGACTTCACATATCTATACTATTAGCTGCCAAAACTTGAATTTAGTTATACCCTTCATTTTTAAAATTGTCTTAAATACTTCTCATGTATTTATTAATAGTATAGCAAACTTACCTTGTTTGGCAAATTTTGTGTTCCAAGTGAAAATATAAAGGCACATAGAGGAGTTCATTTGAAGCATTTATTTTATTCAAAAATAAACTGGCTTTATACAACATTCAGTGCAAACATGCAGTGTCACTATTTAAGAACCACAGGTCTGATTATGTTCACTATTTTAAGTGAAAATTAGTGACCTCTACTGCGAATAATTCTGTGCAATTCTAAATTATTCTGTGGATGTTAAACAGTTACTCTTTATACGTTGAATTAAATATGTTGAGAAACTTACATATAAAAACATAAATAAGGTGCAAAATGTGTTCTTTTTATATTTCATGTTTTTATTTATTGCCAGAAAAATAAAATTGGCAAATAAAAATATTTGCAGAAAAAATGCTTAGTTTGTTCTCTAAACTTATTTTCACTTAGAAAATCAGCACAGCTTGTATCTCTGAGTTGAGTTGCAGTAAAATGAGATTGGTTTTTGTCCTCTTCTGTAGAAGAGGTTGCCATTTTTAAGATACTATAGAGTCTATATGCTTGTACAGGTTAACTGAAAAAATGTTAACGTAAGCTGAGTTTTATCCGTGCTTGTATGTTTCAGGTACATGGAATACTTCCCTCTCCCCTCCAACACCAGCTCAGATTACTACTTTGAGAAGAGCGCTAGCTACTTTGACTCTGAAGTAGTGGCAGCCAGAGCAGCAGCCCTTCTCCCAAAAGCTAAAATCATCACAGTCCTCATCAGCCCTGCGGAGAGAGCCTACGCCTGGTACCAGGTACCATCTTCTAAATGCCTACAAGCCTCAAAAAAAAAAAAAGATAGTAAATTAGTATTATTGATTCTTACTAGTATTATCACACCGTCGAAAGTAACGCTAGTATAACTTGTATTATCTGTGGTCATGGTACCAGTTACTTTATAACTGAAAACAAGGCAACTTTAAAGGAGCAAAGTTTAAAATGATGCAATTAATAGGTTAAACTTCAACATTCTAAAATTAGCTAACCTTAACATGAAGAAATAACCATTTTGACAGTATTTCAAAGATATGTACACAAGTTAGCATGCTAACAAGCTGGCCCACGCCTGTCTTAATATGCCGCTTAAACAAGGCTATAATGAGTCACTGCATTGTTGAGTGTATTAGTTCAAAATAAAAGGATGTAGAAAAGCACACCCAAACTAACACGTAACAAAATAGTAGCAAAAAAACATTAACAGTTTTAAGACAACATGAGTTTGATGCTGAACTTGCAGTGATTCTTCAGACATGTAATTAAACAGGGGGAGAATTACAGAGGACATAGGAGTGACTGTGGAGTATGAATTCAACAGACTGTGTCCTCTTACATATTGGTTCTTTGAGTCTAGCTGACCCAAGTGGTTGTCAAATCCGTATACTTTCATACACCTCCTGTTTGAAAGGCCTGAGTGTCAAGGTAATGGGTTTTATTTTGAAAACACAGTGCTGTGCCCGTTACAGTAAATGGGTTTCAGGTTTAACACGCTCTTGCTCTATACATTTCAAGGCCTGGAAGCCCTCCAGACTTACTGCACATTATTCACATATTTCTTCCCTCTTAGCACCAGAGAGCACATGACGACCCAGCGGCTCTGAAATACTCTTTCCATGATGTCATCACCGCGTCCCACGATGCTCCTGTGAAGCTGCGTATCCTACAGAGCCGCTGTCTGGTGCCTGGTTGGTACGCAGTCCATCTGGAACGATGGCTCACACACTACCACTCCAGTCAGGTGTGTGTGTGTTTTAAAGAACAAGCTTGCTTTTTTATTGCAGTGCTTTGAGGCTTAATAACTCCGCAATGATTTTTGTGTAGATCATGGTTGTGGATGGGCAGATGCTGAAAACTGATCCTGCATCGGTCATGGATAAAGTTCAGAAGTTTCTGGGACTCGCAAACACCATTAACTACCACAAGATCCTGGCGTAAGTTCACCATTTAGCCCTGTTATAAATATGTTACTTTCATCTGTGCTTAACTTGTTTAGTTCACATGTAGCCTCTAGAAGTAAAGAGAAGAGTCAAGGGTTAAGACAAGTCCCAGTTAGGACCAAGAGTTAATAAGAATCACACCCGAGGGTCCTGCTAATCAGTGAAGCATTGATACACTTTTTTTTTTTAGACTAAGTGAGAGTACATGTTTTTTTAGCACTTGCTGATACGGAGTCTGATTCCGTACCGAGTTAAGTGGTTGTTAGTGTAAATGAGTGAAACGTGTTTAACAGTAAATTGCTCAAATGTAGCTGACTTAAAATGAAGTGGATTAGCTAGCTGTGCTGCATTATTCATCTTGGAACAAGTAGCAGAGCAGAGCGGGTTTCATTCAACATCAGAAAAGCACAGATGTTCAGCTGTTATAAAGTATGTTTTGATCCTCATCAGTCTGTTTCAGAAACAGTCTCTGTAGCAGAGCAGGAATCTGAGGCTATTCAAAGTAGTAAAGCCAAACATGCACTGTACCATTTAGTTTACAGGTGACTAACACTGTGCATGTATGGACAAAACCTAACATTTTGTCTCTTCACACTGTGTGCAAATGTTCAGTCCATGCTACATAAACGCAGTTTTGTTTAAAACAGCATGCACTGAACCCTTCTACTGAACAAATACGTTCACGCAGCTTTGCTTACACTGTGCACTGAATCTAAAAGCCAGATAGGGATAAGAGGTACCATACAATCTTTCTACAGCTTATCTTTTATCACTGTACTAACATTTACGCCTTCTAATTTTATTTTGTTATACTCAACTGAATAGAACAAGGAACAGTGGAGTTCCAAAATAATTGCTTTGTGTCTGCTGTGTTTAGTTTTAATCCTAATGTTTAACTTTTTCAACATGCATTTATTTTTAGGATTTGTAATAATATTATTATTACACTGTCACACTAAAAGTCATGGCATAGCAATTATCAGTTTGAAAAAGGCAGTAATAGTGTCAGACAATCGTGGCATTCCATTTCCGGAGCGGTGCGAACCTTCCTTGATCCATAGTACCCCATAGCACAGTAGCTGGGTGACCGGTGTCATCAGGCTGGAATTGTGCGTGCAGACAGACAAACAACCCTGGCAGAAATCACATTCAGTACAGGAAACCCCACATGCATATCCTGCTGGTCAGTGCAGCGTTTTTTAGCATCCATGGGATATGGAAGCAGAAAATCCTCCAGAGTGCCTTTGTTAACACCACAACACCAGACGCAGTGGACGTTCGCCTGGGCTTGTGAGGTTGCTCACGGGACCCTGGGAGGCTGGCAACATGTGGTGTGGTCCAATAAGTCACAATGGTTTTGTTAATAAGCTCAGTTTCAGTTACTTCAAATGGATGCACTGCATTCTACCTTACCCCAAGACTGAGACAAGACAGAGTTCAAATGATGGTGAAAACGTGAAACAGTTCTTCTTTATGTTTAGCACTGTCAGCAGCATTAAGCCGCAGTACATGCCTGGCTCATGCTGTTTACCTAAGAGTTCATTTTCAGCTGTGACGTCATGTCTGTCACAGTTCTTCTCACTGCTGGTTCCAGGGCTGCTCTCACTACAAAGTCAGTGTTTTCCCCCTTTTACATGTGACTTAACCCGTGGTGTAATTATGAAGCCTGTTGCGAGCCAAGTCAGATAGTAGGGGCCTAAACATGGACACGGAAATGCGTGGCATCAGAGCTAATCAAACTTGGATGAAGATGAAACATTTTCAAAGCTAATAATGACTGTTTAAACTGTCACTGTCTGTGAACAGCATTAAAACCCACATATTTTTGTGCAAGACATCCAACTTCTTAGACACTTATTTAATTTTTTATATATATATATATATATATATATATATATATATATATATATATAATATTCTTCTCATATGAAACCTTTGCAAAATTGTTTAATTAAATCTTGTTTGAATGAAATGTAATAAATTATTAATGAACTCATGAAGTGAATCAAATGTGCCATGGTGATCTGTGCAGGTTTGATCCTAAAAAAGGCTTTTGGTGTCAGCTCCTCGAAGGAGGGAAGACAAAGTGTTTGGGGAAGAGTAAAGGAAAGAGATACGCAGATATGGACTCAGAGGTACAGTATCTTAGCCTTTATCGTTCACGCTTCACTGACCTTGGACATTTGTCACACAAAGCTGTAGATTAGGAGTGCTAGCAGGCTGAGGATCTTGCTCTTCTGCACTTCTACACAATAATGGACAACACCTAGATGGTTGTATATTATCAGTATTGAGGGGGGGCTACTTCCATTACCTGTTTACCTATGAGTAATGTAGTTGTAATCTCATCCAAATGATTACTAATTTACAGTAATGTAATCTGATTACTTTCTGTTACTTACAGATTACTGGTCTTTTTAAATGCATATCTTTAAAGACAAAGGGAAAAAAACTTAACACAAAGCAAACAGGAAATGTGCCCTGTTATTGCTGTTTGCGCATTCATTCAAAAATCAGCGATATCTAAAGATGTGGAGTAGTTTTAATTCAGTGGTCATTCATTTAACATTTACTATAGGAAACATGAGCTCCTCAACAGCAATGTCTTAAGATTCAAACAGTTTGTATGCACATTATAACGAAGCTGGAAGTGATTTCATGATGATCGAGGAACTTACTTCATTATTATTTAATTATACCTGCATGTTTTTGCCATGTCCCAAGTTTGTTGTTATCAAAATACTGTATAGTGTTAGTTTGGTGATTGGTTTACAGTCTACACCTTACTATATCTGTAATGGAATACAGTTATGTTTATTTGCATCCTGATTACGCAACACCATTCCTTGTATTGCGTTACTACCCAAACCTGTAATTTTAATATGATCTGTACATATTTTTGTGTTTTTACCTGATTGCTGATGCTTAACCTCCGTCTGTTTTTCTTTTTTTCTTTCTTTCTTTCATTTTCAGTCACAGCAATTTCTGAGGGAGTACTACAGAGATCATAACATTGAGCTGTCCAAACTATTGTATAGGATAGGACAGCCTCTTCCCAGCTGGCTCAAAGATGAGCTCCTCAACAGCAGGTAGCATTGAGCCTTATACTTCCCCCCTGTCTGACACTGGTACAGCCTTCCGCACCACTCAACGTCCGGAAGTGGATTAACCATTCATGTTGTCAGGGGTGGGGAACTCTACTGAAATCAAACGGAACCTTGTTGCCATGAATGAGGAACATATACTCTCTGAAAGTTCTGGAATTGACTGCTGGAATGTGACACGGTAATTACCTAAATGAAATAAGCAACCTCCCCCATGGGGTAGAATGGTACTGGCTACATGAGCCACTGAGGCGCAAAGTTGTTGTCCCTTGTAATGGATCTGGGTCGTGTCATCTCTCATGTCGTCTTGATAAGATGAAGATGCAGAGGATTCCTTTGGTACGTTGGTTATGGTTGGGAGGAAATGTCCAACACCATAAACTTGGATTTATGATCCATTGACTTAAAGAATAAATACACTGGGCATGAACTGCTTTTCTCACCTCTGGTCTGATATGAAGAGGTGAGGCCTGAAGAGCAATCGTGTGTTCATTTTGAAAGTGCCAGTCCGGGAGGGACACATTGAGGGTTTTAAATAACGTAACTGCATTGTGTCCTTTATCATATGAACCAGTTACACAGCCCTTAATCAGCATGATACTGAGGCAGTGAAGCTGCCGTCCACACTAAAATTGAATGTATCATAATGTAATACAAAGCCTGCCAGTTATTGATTTTTATAAGTATGTATGAGCTAGTGTTTGCTCCCACCTAATTCCTTCTGTCCTACAGTGTAATAACCAGATTAACCCCATACTGTCTTCTGATTCATTATTAGGTTTAACAAGTAAGGCTTTTCCTAGGCTGGGAATACACTGCTCAGATCTGAGTGTTTGAGTTAAGTGGTCAAGGTCTACAATTTACTTTCAGACCAGCATCCTGTTCTTGTATAATACATCTGAAAATGAAGCCCAGTAGGACTGAAATTGCATCACAGTGCGGTAATACTCTTTACACTAGTGCAGCCTATAAATGTGAGAGACTTCATTTCTTTTCCCATCATCAACGTTTTGGAACTGCCGTCCTAGGAGCCTTTTACCCACTCACTCTACAAGACTGCAGGTGTGGTAGATATTGGTCTGAGCAGAAGTAGGGTACTTAAACCTATATTAACCCATAGTTCTTGTCACTTGTGCACTGTGATAAGCAAAATTCTTCATTCAGTAAAAGAGGTAAGCAGGTTTTACACACATGGTATTGGTGTCAGTGTGGAAAGGTAGTATTTGTTTGCTCCACAGACTTCTGTCAATCTTAAAAATGTTTTTTTAGTGAAATAAATTACTCTGAAGTGCCAAAAGTACAGCCTCTGGTCCTGGTTGAATGTGGACGATTGTGTAAAAGTGTTTTTTTTTTTTTTTTCAACTTTAACAGATGTAAAACTATGGAGACACTTAAAACACTTAATTAGACGAATGGGTGCTTACTGCAAAATGAGCTTTACACCAGTGTACAAGAACCCAAAAGTAATACAACATGACAGTTTCCCTGCTTGAAGAAACATGCACTACCGCTTAAATTTGTGGGGTCACAGACATTAATTTATGCAAAGTTCTCAAGATTTTTGAAGATGCGTGTATAAAATGATTCTACAATGAAGCTTATTTCTTATGTTTCAAACAGTTTCTAGCAACCTGTGTAAATTCACATAGGACCTATAAACTATCATGATTGAGAAGTATGTACAGCATTGTGTATAAACTTACATCATTACTATTTAATTTCATGAGCATGTTTGTACCAGGTCCTAATTTTATGTTGTTCCCAAAATACTGTAAACTGTTAATAAAGTATTGGTTGAAGTTTTTGGTGTCTAGTTTATAGCATTTCAGTCTACACTACACGATTTTACTGAAAAATCGAATAGCAGTTATTATGACCCCCAAACATTTGAGCAGTAGTGTACTGTCACTATCTTAATAACTGTACTTTTAAAATGGAAACGTTATAGGAGCACATAATTCAATTACTGGGATATAAGTGAGAAGTTATTCGGAGTGCTATGATGCAGCATGGGTCAAATGCAACATTCTGTAAAATGTACCTACTTAAACCAGGGGTCACGGTGTCTACAACACAAACATGGTCATTTTATTGACCTCCATAATTACATATCTTCAGAGTTTTATATGTAATATGTAATGTTGATAATAGTATATTTAAAAAAAAAAAGATTTCTTTGGGGCCATTCAATTTACTGCGTGTACCTCTCTGCCATGAATTGATTAAAAATGTTTAGGCTCTAATATTGTCTCAGAAATGTCATAAAACAATGCATCAAGCAGAGCAAAGTAGCCATTTAAGTAATGACTCTCTGTTATGTCTGTGTTGGAGGACGACGTCTGGTTCCTAAGACCACCATTGTGAATAACTCCGGTATGGAAGATTCTACATTAAATCGGTCTCATGCTTACATCTTAACCATTGAATCATGCAAACATTCCTGTTAGTGCAGTGTAATTGAATCCTGAAGTAATTTGTGAACCAAATGGAGATACAAAGTCTTCTTATATAACAGCAACAATATAAAACCTAGAATAATAAGAACGTGGTGTTTTGTCTGGAACAGATTCTTCCAGATAGACTCATCTGTGACCTCAGATAGATAAGTTAGATCAGATAGATAAATCTGTGGCCTCAGTTAGAAGGCAGCCCTCCAGTATTTAGTTTTGGGTCCAAAAACCCAAACTTCTTTACCTTTGGAGCTTCTGTGAGCCCTAAATAGTAAATCCTTTAACCTAAACATTTAAAATAGCTAATCCAGTTTTACAGCTCTCATCCATGAGCAGTGGAATTAAGCGTGTCCTCATTTTAGTCCCAGAGTTTCCAAAATGAATCTGGTTTTAATTGGATACTGAAGTTGGCACATTAGGAAATGGTAATCCTAAAAGTGCTTGTTTTTGGTGTGTAATTGCAGGAATGTTGGGTTTAAAGCCTCTCAGAGAAAAGTTATTTGCCTTCTTTGGTCTAGTCAGGGGAAGTGTACAGTGTCATTTCCCTCTGTGCCTGTTTTATGTACATGCCCACTTTATTTCTGTGCAGCGTTATTGTTGTGCCAAAATCCGTTGTAGGTGTTAATGCGGCTGTATGCTGTGTTGGTATGTGTATTGCTTTTAACAGACAGATGCTGCATATTAATGACCTCTTGTTAGCGGTCCAACCACAGCTTATTACTGTAAATATGAATCTAATGACCTGTGAGCCTTCATGGTTAAACCGGGAGAGCTGTAATTGTGTGAAATGGAATAATAACCACTAACCCACATTATCGTTCAGGTTAAGAGTGACATAGTCTCTGACTTGGATAATTTTATAATCATGTTTCTGTTTTTCCTGTTTGTTTTTTTTTTTCTTGCCTGGTTTTTTTTTTTTTTTTAATTTGTATTTATTTTTAAATATTTTTGTTTGACACATTTTTCCTCAGTCTGATATCACCACTTTGAATACTGTTAAGTGCGTCTGAACTTTAACAGACTGAGTACTGTGGCCTGGCTGTGATGCCACTACAGCTGCAGTTTAACAGAAGGTGTAATAAATAAATAGGCTGCAATAATGACTAAGCCTTCCTCCAGCTATGTTCTCTTACAGTTATATATGGAGAGCATTCTTTCCTGTGAAGTTTTTCTATGTTTGTATGATGAGGCTGCTAGTATTTAAAAGATTGAAGACTGATTGGCTGATATTTGTGATTACATTTATACACTCTCTGTGTACTACAAACACACACAGCTGTTGCTGGTTTAACGGTAGCTCTGTTTCCATTGAAACCTCTGCATAAAAATGGAGAGCAATTAAATGAAAACGCAAAATTACTTTTCATGATCCTATTCCCTCCAAAAAAACTTAAAAATTAATAGTTTGATATGTTTTCATCTGATATGTAGACATCCTCTGTCACAACTTCCATACCTCCTACCCCATAACCTACTGATCAATAACCTTTGGGTCTCATGATTTGTTTTAATCAGTTCGGATTCCTTAGAGCCTTCTTGGTCTTTGAAGAAGTCCTAATGATTCCGGTAAACTAAATAAAAGTACATTTTTAAAATTTTGAAATGATTTGGAGTCATGCTGTTTTGCCATAATTTATAGGTTGGTATAGCCATGCAAGCTGTCTTATTGGTTTAAACCATCATAAACTAGTAAAACTGTGTTTAATAAGACCTGGGACACAAACTAATGACGTTAAAAGCCAGTGATGATGTCAGGTTGATGTTTTGACACAACTTTTTGTCTGTGACTGCTGCCCTCTAGTGCCCATAGATAGGTACTGCACCAGTCACAAGCTAACCCTGTTGCAGACAGTACATATCATATTATGCAGAGAACATTAGTGATATTGTAAACATCATATATGTTGCTTCCCAGTATTGAATATGTCTGCCCACAGTTACTGTTTGAGCACTTTAAATAAAATAATAAAGGATACAAATCATTAGGGGACTGAGATCATTAATAACTGTCATGGATGCCTAGCTCAAAGACCGTTAGAAATATTCAACATAAGATAAAAGCTAGCTTTATTTTTGTGTTTATTGCGGGGGGGTATCTTTGAGAGTTATGAGGTTGTACATTAAACAGTGTATGGTATGATGTGTGGATTTGATTTAATTGATATACGGTTTAAGTAATTCTTGATTAGCCTCTTGGTGGGGGGAAATATGAGAAAGCACCATTGGCCATAGCTAAATTACAGATACCCACATATTCCTTTTATGATGCATAGTTATGTCATTTTGACCTCTTCATTCAAATGACTATTCAACATCCAGCCGCTTTGTGAAGTACAGCTCCTTCGAAGCTTTACCATAGAGGACTTCTAATAGGCTGTAGTCCATCTGTTTCCCTGCATGCTTTGTTACCCTGTCCTTCAATTGTCAGGACCCCCACAGAGCAGGTATTTTGTGGGTGGTGGATCCTGCTGAGCACTGCAGTGACACTGAGTTGGTGTGTTAGTGTATGTTATGCTGGTATGAGTGGATCAGGTACACCAGAAGATTAATTTCTTAATCACTGCTGATATGGATAATAGCCATGATGAAGGGCAGAGCAGAATCTTTATGTGTAAGCTGAGTGTCTGTCTGTCCCTCTTATCAGCTCTCCCTGAGTGTGCAGACCCTGCCTTTGGACCTGCTACATGTAGGCTGTGTATGGGTTATGGTTTCTGTCCAGTGACACTCCTAGGGGTAGACACTGGATCACTAGATCACCGGACCAAGAGAAGGACCCGAAGACTGTAACTTCAAGGTTAGAAAGGCATCAGCTCCTTCTTAATGGTGTACACACTCATGTGTTCATTAGGGCCTCATGTTTTCACATTAACATCAGAGCTTGAACCATCCCTGTCAGGTGGATCATCCGCCCCTGCCCTCCCCCAGCACCCCTCTGTTTCGGACAGCACAAGGACAGTGTTGTTTTGTTTACTCTCTGGAATGTCTGCCTCATTAGCTTATATTTTTAATTAAGTCATTATTTTTTGTTTTCAAATAATAAATAATTAATCTAACAGCTTTTATATATCGTCGCTGTCCAAAGAAAAACAAGTATCTCCAAAATGGCAACTTTACAGTAGATGCCAAAAACCTCATTGGATTTTAATGCAAGTCAATGGAACCAGTTGTCCTTCTGAGTACTTCTGGGCCATTTCAGTTGGTCCATTCATCATGCAAATCTCACAAAGTGTAAACCGCAGTGCCTGTTTTTAAATGATGCATAAAAGTCAAAATGGACGAAAATGGAGATACATGTTTTTCATTGGACAGCGACGATATATTAATATACCCTGATCAGCCATAACTTTAAACTACCTATATCAGCTTCAGTTCCCATATAGGTTCTACAGTTACAGACTGTGGTTCATCCGTTTCTCTTCATACTTTCACCCTGTCCTTCAATAGTCACGACCACCACAGAGCAGGTATTAAGTGGGTGGTGGATCGTTCTCAGCACTGCAGTGACACTGGTGGTGGTGGTGGTGTGTTGTGCTGGTACATGTGGATCAGACACAGCTGGAGTTTATGCACACTGTATGTCTGCTCACTCTCCACCTTATTAGCCCACCTTGTAGATGAAAGGTCTGTGACGACAGCTTGCCTGCTGCTCCCCAGCTGGTTCTAGTCACCCTTTATTCCTTCTTCAGGACCCTGTAAGCTGTGTTTAGCTTGGCTGGTGGACTATTCTCAGTCCAGGAGTGACACTCTGGTCTCTAAGCACTCTGATCCACTCACACCAGCACGTCAGTGTCACTGCAGTGCTATGAATGATCCTCCATCATAATAATACCTGCTCTGCCGTGGTCCTGTGGGGTCCTGACCACAGGAACAGAGTGAAAGGGACTAACGAAGTATACAGAGAAGCATATGGACTACAGTCTGTAACAGTAGAACTGTAGAGTGCTCCTACATGGAAAATGGAGCTGATATAATGAGAAACAAGGGTTTTTTTTGTTTAATGTCGATGTATTGTTGATCTATATATATGTGTGTGTGTGTGTGTGTGTGTGTGTGTGTGTGTGTGTGTGTACACACACATATACAGTATGTGTATGTATATAAGCTCACCAGACAAAAAGTGAGTCACCTTTGACTGAACCGTACTGAATAGTGTACTAACAGCTGTGATTCGATTTGGCATGGGCTGGAGAATTGTCTGGATGTAGTCCACATCAACATTCTGTGGACCCATTCTCCACACATGCAACGAGACATTCACTCCACTGTACCACCTCTTCTCCATCTGTGAATCCCATCACACACCCTACAGGTATTCATAGCCCCATCATCCCTGTGCAACTGCATCTGCAGGAGCCTGAGGTTACTACCTCCCGAAACACACAAGGTCTGTCTGTCTATCCATCTGTACATCTGTTTTTCTATCAACAAGTCTTTTTTCTGAGATACTTTATTATTTTGAGTTAAATTTTGTGAACATTTTATTACTTTGAGATGAGAAGCTTTGTTCTTCAAACTTACTAAGATAAGAGGTAAAAATGTGTTTGGGAAAATAACTCAGTCAAGTCATTTTTTGGACTGCTGCCAAAAATAAAAAGAGGATACAGTGTGCTACAGCGGTCACTACAACGGTAAATGTCACTGGTGTTTGTTAATTCATTCGTTATTCATTCTGTAACATATACTGTGTGGTCAGCTGACTGAGGAACACTAGTTCCTTAGTGGGAATGGTTCTAAGCACCCCTTACGTGGTTTGACCAGCTTATTAAACATACAGTAGAGTGTTAGACAGGTGCAGTTCCTGGGTGACTGTACTGTCCTCTATGGGCAGCACTGGACTGTACTGTGTCTCACACCTGCCCCGGTGTACTGCGCCGGATGTTAAGGCTGACAGTAAGGCTGTAGTGCACTCTATGTCTTTCCCTTGTTTTCTTGATGAATGAGTGCACATGAAACCAGGTGAAGGAAGATCAACACCCTCTCCGTATTTCAGACTCTGGTGTTTTATGACTTTCTCTCTTTCACTAAATCATGTTGCCAGGCAACAGAAGCAAACACAGCAGTAGCTCTCTCTCACTCTTTCTTGGTCTTTCTCATTCTCCCTGGCTCTTTTCTCTCTCTCCATCACCATCTCTCTCTATCCCCTTTTCTCTCCCTCTCTTTCTCCCTCTTTTTCTTTCCCTCTGCATCTCTGTCATCTGTGTTTCTTTTTCTTTCTCATGCTCTTTCTTTGTCTTTCTCTTTCAATATCTTTAAACTTAGTTCGTTTTCTCACTCGTTTCTACCTCTCTCTCTCTCTCTCTCTCTCTCTCTCTCTCTCTCTCTCTCTCTCTCTCTCTCTCTCTCTCTCTCTCTCTCTCTCTCTCACACACACACACACACACACACACACACACACACACACACACACACACACACACACACACACACACACACACACACACACACACAAACTCACTCATCAGTGGTCCATCTTTGAAACAGCCCCACCCCCCTTGAACCAGGAATCTCAAGTCCTCTTCTTTTACTCAAACTGAGGGGGGCGGTGTCTTTATTAAAGACCAGCGGGGTTGACCACCTCACTTTGGGGATGAAAAGAGCAAGGCACATTCCATTGGTCAGGAGTGAACTGGGGCAGCATGTGCAGGAATTTGTTTGGGCAGTTTTAGAGTTTTAGGCATGTTTGGCATTCATTAATCTATTGTGCCTCTGACAGCGAAGTTTAGTAGCCATAGCATCGCGTTCATTACCCTTATTAGACTTTAGGTGACTCTTAAAGATGCACGTCTGCCTGGATCAGTGCAGTGTCATTTCTGTGTGTGGTTGTTATTGTCACAAAGTGTGTTTTACAGAGATCCAGGCCCAGCCACTAAAGAGCGAGCAGACATGCAACAGCATGTGAGTGAAATGCTCATCATGGTATTATGGGTAATTTGAGCAGATTGACTTTTGCACAACACTGTTGTACTTACTAGATGAAACTTCTAAATGACCGAATGACATTCAGAGACCCCAAAGCTGCTCACGTTCATCAGGCTTCACTTTGTAACGTCACTTTCTCTTTCTATCTGTTGCAGCAACCTTCTGGCATGTCATAAACTCGGGTGGTATTGCATACCCCCCACTCCCCCTATTCTCTCTTCAGAGTGTGTGTGATGCAGTAGGGTAGGGGTGTCTCTCCCCCGACCCAAACTCCCCCCGCCCCCCCCCCCCCTTTTTTTTTTTTACCCTGGTTGCCTTGGTTACGCTGTCGTGTATACACACATGCTTTCTCCTCCAGCACACACACTTTAGCCATAGTAGCCAGAGTGAAGGCCACCTCCATGGACCCTCTGACACCTGAAGCCATCGAGTCTGAGCCCTGCTCCAGGCCCGAACAGAACCAAAGAGAGGCTGCAGACGTAGACCCACAGCATGACATCCAAACTGATGCCAAGAGTGCAGAGGAGGAAGAGGAGGAAGAGGAGGATGAAGGGGGAAACTGTGGCATTGAATCAGAGTCCAAGAACCAGGAGTGTTCTCCAGCAGACTGGATAGAGGAGCGGTTCCGCATTGACAGGAAGAAATTGGAGACTATGCTTTATGGTGAGCGAGAGTCTGGGAGAGAATCTTTGCTTTTCATGTTGTTTTGTTTTAGTTAGTAGCCATATGCCCACAAGAGCATTTCAGGCCATCACTTCATCATGGCCACTTGTTATGTCATCTTGTTACCCCCTTTAGCTATGGTCAGGACCCTACAGAGAAGATAGTATGTGAGTGGTGGATCATTCTCAGCACTGCAGTGACACTGACATGGTGGTGGTGTGTTAGTGTGTGCAGTGCTGGTGTGAGTGGATCAGACACAGCAGTGCTGCTGGAGGGTTTAAACACTGTGTCCACTCTGTTAGACACTCCTACCTTGCCGGTCCTCCTTGTAGATGTAAAGACAGAGACAATAGCTCATGCTGCTGCACAGTTTGTTGTCGGTCATCCTCTAGTCCTTCATCAGTGGTCACAGGACTCTGCCATTCGGACACTGCTGGCTAGTTTTGGTTAGTGGACTATTCTTTGTCCAGCAGTGACTAAACACTCCAGCAGCACTGCCGTGTCTGATCCACTCATACCAGGACCACCTCAGTGTCACTGCAGTGCTGAGAATGATCCAATACCCACATAATACTCACTCTCTGGTGGTCTTGTGGGAGGTCCTGACTTCTAAAGAACAGGATAAAAGGGGGAACTACAAAGTGCACCTATAACCTTAAAGTTATGAAGTCATCTCCTGTAAAGCTCTACGAAGCATTTCAAAACGATCAAATTAATCCTGTCACATCTCGCTCTTCCCATTAAGTTTTAAAGTTAATGTTCAGGTGTGTATCGGCTACACTGATGTTCAGGTGTGTATCGGCTACGCTGATGTTCAGGTGTGTATCGGCTACGCTGATGTTCAGGTCTGTTTCGGCTACGCTGATGTTCAGGTGTGTTTCGGCTACGCTGATGTTCAGGTGTGTTTCGGCTACGCTGATGTTCAGGTGTGTTTCGGCTACGCTGATGTTCAGGCGCGTTTCGGCTACGCTGATGTTCAGGCGCGTTTCGGCTACGCTGATGTTCAGGTGTGTTTCGGCTACACTGATGTTCAGGTGTGTATCGGCTACGCTGATGTTCAGGTGTGTATCAGCTACGCTGATGTTCAGGTGTGTTTCGGCTACACTGATGTTCAGGTGTGTTTCGGCTACACTGATGTTCAGGCGCGGTTCGGCTACACTGATGTTCAGGCGCGGTTCGGCTACACTGATGTTCAGGCGCGTTTCGGCTACACTGATGTTCAGGTGTGTTTCAGCTACACTGATGTTCAGGCGCGTTTCGGCTACACTGATGTTCAGGTGTGTTTCGGCTACACTGATGTTCAGGCGCGTTTCGGCTACACTGATGTTCAGGTGTGTTTCGGCTACACTGATGTTCAGGTGTGTTTCGGCTACACTGATGTTCAGGCGTGTTTCAGCTACATCCACGTTCAGGTGTGTTTCAGCTACATCCACGGTCAGGTGTGTTTCAGCTACATCCACGGTCAGGTGTGTTTCAGCTACATCCACGGTCAGGTGTGTTTCAGCTACATCCACGGTCAGGTGTGTTTCAGCTACATCCACGGTCAGGTGTGTTTCAGCTACATCCACGGTCAGGTGTGTTTCAGCTACATCCACGGTCAGGTGTGTTTCAGCTACATCCACGGTCAGGTGTGTTTCGGCTACATCCACGGTCAGGTGTGTTTCAGCTACATCCACGGTCAGGTGTGTTTCAGCTACATCCACGGTCAGGTGTATTTCAGCTACATCCACGGTCAGGTGTGTTTCAGCTACATCCACGGTCAGGTGTGTTTCAGCTACATCCACGGTCAGGGATATTTCGGCTACACTGATGTTCAGGGATATTTCAGCTACACTGATGTTCAGGTGTGTTTCGGCTACACTGATGTTCAGGGATATTTCAGCTACACTGATGTTCAGGGATATTTCAGCTACACTGATGTTCAGGTGTGTTTCGGCTACACTGATGTTCAGGGATATTTCAGCTACACTGATGTTCAGGGATATTTCAGCTACACTGATGTTCAGGGATATTTCAGCTACACTGATGTTCAGGTATGTGTTCAGGCATATTCATGTTCAGTTATATACGAGGGTAAATATTATGATGTCCTTGCATTAAAAGGTATGAGCTTTCCTTATAACCAGGACAGTATATTCTTAGGCGTATCACAATAGCAATCAGGAGCTGGTGTTTTATCCATGTTACGCAGGCCCTCTCTAAGACCATCAAAACATTCTAATTCATCATTAGTTATGAGCCCTGCTCTGGAGCTCCGAGTACCAGAGGCCCTGCCATTACGGCCGTGTGATTGATGTTGCCATTTTAAAGGCACTTGATGAAAAGGTTTGACATTCTGCAGTCGTGTCGTGGCCGCGAAAGCGTTATTGCTCAGAGATTGCCTTGAGCAAATGATGTCTGTCCTGTGCTAATGCTGGTGTTTAGGCTCCCCTCCAGGCTCTGTTTGGGCCCCGTCAGTGCAGGCGGTGTTGTCTCGGGGAGTTGAGCGTGTGTGTGTTATCGTGGAGGAGCAGCTTGGTGACTGATGAGGGGTTTGGAGTTTTGAAGCAGTGTTTCAGTCTCACATGCTGGGACAGAGCCGTCCCTGGTGCTGCTTTGATGTTCAGTTATGTGAAAAGAATGGGAGTTGGTCTGAGGCTGATCACTTGAATGTTGAGTAGGCTGAGTGTTATCTATGCTGAACTGACACACGGGGCCATTGATAGGTCTGTGGTGCGGTGTTGTACGTGCTGTCTCAGGATTAGCTTGCTTTCCTGGATGCGGTGCTGTGACTTTTATCGTTCGCGTTTCCTGAAAGTGCGTGCGTTGTCGGGGGGGATGGTTTTGCGTCAGCATTGTGGTGGGTTAAATGCCTATGCTGCTTGATGCTGTTTCTCAGAACTGGCTTTTGGCTCCCTTTCTTGCACTGCAGCTCTCTCACACACACACACACACACACACATACATACTGGTAAGTTGGGCCATTCCTGGTGGCAGGGTAGCGTAACCCATGGAGATGAGAAGGAGGGAGAAGAAAGGAGAGGGATGTTCACCCTAGCCCTGTAAATGTCAGTACGGAGTTCTGGCCTTTCTTTGTGTTTAACTTTAACCCCCCGCCGAACACACACATTTGTCTGCCTGTCCTTGTATTTAACCTCATTGTGTAAATCTTTGTGTTGACTCCTCTGTTCTTCTACACATTACAACCCGTTTCACAGCAGAGAGAACACAGAACAATGCATTAACACGTACACAGACACACACATGAGAAAGGCTCAAATCGTAGAAGCATTACTGAGTCAGGAGAAAATCGATGGGCTAAGCTATGGCATGTGCTGCTGAGAGTCACACTGTAAATTGGAAATAGTCGTATTGAGTTGTTGGGTCAGATTCTGTGGGCATTTCTCAGAGTAACACGAAACAAAAAGATCCTGTTTAAGTCTCAAATGTAACATCAGCATGATCACAATAG
Source organism: Prochilodus magdalenae (assembly GCA_024036415.1). Lineage (NCBI taxonomy): Eukaryota > Metazoa > Chordata > Actinopteri > Characiformes > Prochilodontidae > Prochilodus > Prochilodus magdalenae. Next base: position 109,919 of record JAMWET010001838.1, read on the forward strand.
CAGGTGATCCATCCTCAGAGGACACGTCCATTCCACACACATGACCGAGTTCACTTCGAATACATTCTCAACACCTTCAGAACCATCTTATTCATCTGCTTGCTGAAGGAGCCTGAAGCACAAAACAGATGTTGTCTGGAATCTCCAAATCTCCATCACCAAATGTTACTGCATGTTATGTAGTGTGCCAAATCTGATTTTACAGGTAATAGAGCAGCTTATAATAAAATCTTTTAATATAGGCATATTATTGTCAGTGGCACGTGGTTATATGCTATACATGTTGTAGCTTAGGCAGTAAAACAATGCAGCATGAATTAGATATTTAACTTCCTAAAATCAGAAGTTCCCGCGGTATTCAGAGGCTCCTGTGACTGCTGGCTACTCCACCATTGGCTGGCTACTCCACCATTGGCTGACTACTGACTCACTTACTATAGCAGCTCTAGTTAGTTTAGAATACCAAAGGCAGATGCTCTGTGAGGGGAGGATAAAGAAGGCGAAACATTGTCTGTCCTTTTTCCTGTATGTGTATCTGAACATATTTTACCTGAATAGACGGCGTAACGCCTTAACTTTATTTCCAGGACTCCCAAGGACCCCCTGCATTCCACACCTTGCTTAGACTGTTACCTTATTATTTAGTCTAAACATTTATTATTATTATTATTATTATTATTATTATTATTAGTAGTAGTAGTAGTAGTAGTAGTAGTAGTAGTAGTAGTAGTAGTAGTAGTACTAGTAGTAGTGTTGTTGTTGTTGTTGTTGTTATTTTTGTTATTGTTATTATTATTATTATTATTAGTAGTAGTAGTACTAGTGTTGTTGTTATTATTATTATTATTATTATTATTATTAGTATTAGTAGTAGTAGTAGTACTAGTAGTAGTGTTGTTGTTGTTGTTATTGTTGTTATTGTTATTATTATTATTAGTAGTAGTACTATTATTATTATTATTATTATTATTATTATTATTATTATTATTATTATTTGTAGTAGTTGTAGTAGCAGCAGTAGTAGTAGTATTGTTGCTGTTGTTGTTGTTGTTGTTGTTGTTGTTGTTGTTATTATTATTATTATTATTATTATTATTATTATTATTATTATTATTATTATTATTATTATTAAAGTCTCAATATTTATTATTCAGTTGCTACCATGTTGGTATATAGTAAGGGTTTGGTTAAGAATGCATTCAGTAGTATTTTTTTGCTTGTTTGTTTGGTTGTGTTTTTAATCAGTGTTTGATTCAGTGAAGTAGACTGTTGGGAGTGAACTCCGCACGTGGAATTTCAGTGCTGTAAAATGATTGATTCTGTTGTTACCAGATAAAGAATAATACAGGGCTGTGTCATTTATTCATATTAGTATTGTTCTGAAACTGCTTTTGTAACTTTGTGTAAAAATATTTCATGTATTGTATTTTTTTTCCAGGCCCGGCAGAAGGAACCATCCTGAGTGGAGAGGAGTTCTTTGAGAAGGTGAGTGGTGTACCTGTAAGTAGAGACATGACCCCTTAAGGGGAGCATATACTACCCTACTTTACTCTGCTGCACCTTTGATAATTATATGACTTACAGTGAAACAGGCTGCACTGTTACTGTGCCTTTAAGACTAATGTATGTAAATGAGCTCTATTCAAACGGTCTGAAACACTCTGGCAGGTGGCGCTGCAGGCTACATGGGTATTTGTTTTTCTGTGATATGGGAACTTTAAGGACTCAAAGCGTCTGTCGTTCTGTGAAGTCTCCACTGAACGTACCTTCTATTCACGCCTATGGAAGTGACTTGGCTCTAGACTCTGACTGTCAGTCTTGCAGGGGTAATAATGTGCTGCTTTGAAATGCTAATGGTGTATTGTCACTGTTGAAAGTGTCTGTACTAAAGGGACATGTCCTTCCTTCTTTTCCCACACACCTGCCTTTATCTCTCTCTTTCTCTCTCTCTCACATACATACATATATATCTCTAACACCCTCTGTACGCACACACACATTCTCACTCTCACACCTCTGTCTCTCCAGATAATGAGGGAAACTAACACTCAGGTGAAATGGCCCTCGAAGCTGAAGATTGGAGCCAAGTCGAAGAAAGGTGAGAGAAGTCTCATCTCATGTAGCAGTCAGATTTCAGCTCCTCCAGAATACTCTCCGTCAGACACCTCAGCTTGCTTTGATTGCGCTGCTCTCCAGCTGCTCTGGGTTTCAGTGCGAGACTGTGCCGGATGACATTACAGTGATCTAAAGAACCTCAGTGATGATGCTTTGAGAGTATGGACTGACTTAAACGTGCACTTGAAGTACTCATGCTGTGCCTGTGTTTGCAGATCCTCATGTAAAAGTAGAAGGAAAGAGAGACGATGTCCTCGAGGCCAAGCGCAAGATTCTGGAACTTTTGGAGACGAAGGTAACCCTGTGAATGTACACACGCGCATTCTTTACCAACACCCAGCACAAGGTGGGACAAGCATTTCAGCTTATGAAGAACTGGTGAAGAATGGGAAAGTTCTCACTGCCCTGATTCCTGAACTTGGTCAGGGAATCTGGTAGCATCTATAGCACTTGTGTAAGTTCAGTAGAAGCACACAGTGCCTGTGATGAAATTCAATCACCCTGAGATGAACTGTCTTCATGAGATGTTCAGTGCAGACAAGCCTATCTGAGAACTGCAGGCCAATTTAAAGCATGCTAGGTGCTTCTGGAGGTCATGTTCACCACAACCTCACCAGGGAAATATGTATCACTGCACACTGGTGACTGGAGGCTGCACATTGGTGACTGGAGGCACTAGAGCTAATGCTAAAGCTAACACTGGAGGGAGATAATGATTCCATCTTTATGCTGTTATCATTAAAATGGCGCTGAATAGGAATCACCTAGAGAAAGATGAATTTGCCTGCTAATAGTTCTGACACCGAGCTGCAAGTGTGGTCCCACACAGAGTTTAATGCAGTTTTAATTTTGCTTTAGGAATGAAATAAAAATAGCTCCACCCTTCAGATGATCAAGATAGCATCTCTCAATCTGCTCTTCATTAACACATTTCCACCGTTTCTTAGTCTAATTACTCGGACTACTTTTTCACTGCAGGATTGTTCTTTCTCTTTCACTAAATGAAAGGTCATAGCATTCAGATATTTATGACTGTGCCAATAAGTATTTTGCAAATGGTCTTTGGACAATAATACAGTTTAAAATCCTATGATAGCCTGGACTACTATGGACTGTTCAAAAGATCAAACTAGGAAAACGTAGAGGCTATAAAACATCCGCCCCTCATGACCCAGAAGGATAGGCAACTTCGAAGATGAATGTATGAAGGAATATTAGTTAATGGCTTTATTAAAACTTTAAAGTAATCAGTGCATTATTACAACAGTTACGTCACTTACGGCAAGTATTATGTCAATGAATATGCCAATTATGGGATGTCATAAAAGTAGTTATTAGAAAATGGGCTGCATGGTTTATATGAATTGGGGAGTGAATGGCATGACTTTACCTTTCACTGATTTACTATTTTGGAGACGGTCAGTTGTAGCCCACAACACAGTCATAGTTTAAAGTGCTGTGCTAATGAGGTAATCAAAATAATGCGTGTTAAAACAAGAACAGATGGTTTCCCACAATGCTAACAATAGCACACAGCATTTTAGTAAGTCCCTGCACTATGATTTTCCACAGGTAAAGAGATACGTCATATATAAGTAATAAAGTTAATATCCTCTAATGTTAAATATACAATACAGTAAATGTAGGTATTGTAATGAGAAGCCATGTTGGGTGCTACAGTTTGTCGTTAAGCCAAACGTTCTGTGAAGCTTGGTCCAGTCCTGTGTTAATGGTTAATCTTCTGTTTCCCAAACTGATCATAGGTCAATAAAGTGACTCTAAAGATGGATGTGACTCACACTGAACACTCTCACGTGATTGGCAAAGGAGGTGGGAACATTAAAAAGGTCATGGAAGACACGTCCTGCCACATCCACTTCCCTGACTCTAATCGGCACAGTGCTACCGGAGAGAAAAGCAACCAGGTATGATGGTATGGGATGGACGTCAGTGTTCTCTAGCAATAGACTACTAGGTGAGCCTACTGGGTACATGCCTAGGGGCCAGTTGGTGGCTTTTGACCATCGTATAGCTATAATAGATTGGTCGGTGTAGCAAAGTCACACACACAGCCAATGCCCCCTGCCCCCTGCCCCCCAACCAAATGATACGGTATATAAATATGAAAAGGGATAAATATGGCCATTTTTCTTGGAATAGTCGCTTAATTATTATGTCCTCTTTTCAAGTAAACAGTTAAACCTTAAAGTCCATGTCTCTGAGGGCATTCTCACATTGTTTGTACTTTGGGGGACTAATGTTTATCTGGACAGTCCCCTTTTTTCTGATCGTTTTCACAGAAATGAAAATTAATTTGGTAATGTGATTAGTCTGCAAATCGAATTTGTAATTAATACATGATGCAGTGGGGTGGCTCATAACTGTCTTTCATTAGGGAAGAGGACTCCTGAGTGGGACTGATGATTTGGTTAATGAAATCTGATAAAAGCCAGAGAGAGTGTTTTAGCAGAAAGCATCTCTGCCTGATGGTGCCAAAAGGTCCCGTTAGTTAGTGATATAGCAGCTCTGATGTTAGTATGTACAGGCAGTTCATGAGCTCAATGTTACTAGGTCACAGTTCCCCATTTAAAAACATCTCAGATGCTGACTAACTTACCTCTCTCTGTTCTCTTGGCAGGTGTCCATTGCTGGACCTATAGAGGGGGTGGAGTCTGCGAGAAGACACATAAGAGTTAGTGTCACACACTGATATCACACAGAGCTTATATCAAATAATCAAAGATTGAGATTATGTAATCAGCTCTTGTTTTATTCATCCTCACTCTTTTATTTCGTACTCTCTAAAGAGTAAGACTAAAGCAGCTTAAATTAGATGGTAAAATGTATTTGTTAATGCTATTCTGTATTTCCAGCAGTAATGAAAAGTTATTATAAGGGAATTATGCCTTATTTATAGTCATTTCTTATTTACTGATCTTCATTGTGATCACTTTATGAGGCATGTTGTTTGAATATGGTTCTTAACGTAACAGTGAACTAAAGTTTTTTGTAAATCTGTACTACCTATACCTGCATTCATCCTTCTTGAATCTAAAATGTGTTTATATCTGCATATAACTGAAACCTGTGAGGATGCACATTACCAGCATTGTATTAGAATACTGTGCATGCATCTTCAACACGGTAGGCTTTGTATTATTGAAATCGGTAGTGCTGTAGAGTAGAAGTGTTGTGTATGCGCCTCCCACCCCAGCTGTGATCTTAGCCAATAATTCTTTTAATCCCTTTTTCCCAGCTTTGAAAGTGTGGGAATGTTAGTATTTGGACAGTCCAATGACAAAAGCTAAATACCTTTTCAGAAATTACTATTTTGAAACTGAATAAATTGTATATATTATTTATTTATTTTTTAATGAAGACAATTAACAGTAAATGCAAGTCCCTCTGTTGTCCTCCCATTACAACTGCTGTTTAAATGTTTACATCTCCTCTAATTTCAGCACAGGCTTATTAAAACATCAGTAACAGAGACCATATGTGGAAGTTATATCTTTAATATCCCATATTTTGCTAACTTCTTACCATTGTGCTCCCACACAGACATCTTTGTCTCAAAAACATTCTTAGAGTAGGGTAAATGACTCTGACCATATGGCCAAATTCATAAAAATGTCCAGAAGTCAAGACAGTCATTAATTTATAGAAGAATTCTCCGTCGTGCCTTATTTAGAACTAAACTGTGGTCATTAAATGTGGGATTATATGGGTTCATGTAATGTGCATTTAAAAGATGACATGCCCTAAATCTGAAAAAATTAAAACTAAAGCTGAATGTGATGTAAAACCTGCCTGACCTCTCACTTTGATGTTCAGGACTTGCAACCACTGGTGCTGACCTTTGACCTGCCACTGACCCTAGTGGGTGGGGTTGTTACAGACGCAGGGTCTCCCCTGATTCAGCATGTAGCCCAGGCGTTTGGAGTGAGTGTGACATTCAGGACCCAGCCCAAACTCTACTGCTCCACCTGTGTGGTCAGAGGCCTGCAGGGGAACTGTGCAGCTGTGAAGGTACAACACACACACAGATACACTGTCAGATCACAGTCATGGTGCCATATACATCAACACACCTGAATCTGAGGTGAAGCTATGACTAAGAAGCTAAAGTGCAGTAAGCTTTAGTACAACCATGTTGTAGCTGTCAGAACAAAGCTTTCTCTGTGTTTTTTAATTAGCTCCACTTTTCATTGGTTTATGAATTACTGATGAAAGAAATGGATGCAGCCTGTTTAAATTCCCTCTGTAATTATTCTCTATATATTTAAGTTCAGGTCTGTTTTTTGCCAAGACCATCAGAGAACCAGCTTTTTTTGGGCTTGAGGCCTGAATGTAGTGTCCAGGCAGCCATTCGGTTGCCACTGATTGCTCAAACCTTTGTAAAGGCAGTTCATGAGCTCAATGTTAATGTCACAATTCCCCACTTAAAAACGCTGAACCTTTCAGCCCTTTGTCAGGTGACTTCCACATTTTGGCCTTGAAAAAATAGCCTTTTCAGAACAGGTCTGTTAATGTGAAGCCCTTCTGGGACACGGCTCTGCAGACTCATGAAACTCAGCTCAGCAGTTAATTAACACATCTCTCATAAATTGAATTGAGTGTCTAAAGGAGCAAAATGCAGCAGCCCAGACGGAACCAGTTTGATGGCCCTTTGTGAGTTATATACTTTCCATGATTGTTTTTCTGTGAGGTGCAATTCCATCCACCAAACTATGTTGAGGTCCCTTTGCTCACTTCAGTTTTCTTACTGTTGCCTTCATCAGCAGTCACATATTCAGTAAAGAGCAGAGAGGAAACATAATGGCATGTTTTGGATAATAAGCTCTTTTTTTCTCTTGTAGTCTTGCACATTAATCTCATCTGTCCTGGAACCCTACAGGCTTTTAATGTACTTTTTTAATGAACTGAAGGCTCTCTCTTTTTCTCATCAGGGGTTTGCATCTTGTGGTAAACCATCTGTGGCCATGCAAGTGCATTCATTATGCTTTCCTGGCTTGAAACTATTCTAAAAGGGTGGACACTGGTGTAGGAACTGCGTCTATGTCTCACCCAATATTGTAAACAGTTACATTTGACCCGCCCAACAAATGGCTAGTGTAACATGCTCTGCCAGCTAATCAAACAGCCTTCTCAATTTATGTGGTTGGTGTAGCTTAGCGGATGACTTATTCGCCAGGTAGCCACCATTACATATGGGAGACTGGGGTTTGAATCCCTAACACTACATTCTCCCACCTGTAATATGATTAACCATGTAAGTCACTCTGGATAAAAGCGATATTGTGATTGGATGGTGCTAGACCCTCTTATAGCCTTTGTTAAGACTTACGCTGAGGTGCCTGTTCAGGAATGAAGGGCTTTCTGTCTAAAAATCATGGCTGTCTCTGCTGTAGGCAATGTACTAAGATGAACTGAGATGTTGAGGTAGCTGTGTTCCAGCAAACAAAAAACAAAAAGGATCAGAATCTGCAAAATCAGCTCAAACTGGACTACAAGCTAAATAGCCTGTGTGGAAGCATCCAGAGTTTCAGCTCCTGAATAAAATGATGAAGCTCCTAACAATGCTTTCACTTTTCTAAAATGGACAGTAGCCCAGTGTTACTGTCCATTCCACTGAGAGCAACAGGCAAACTTAACTCCTAAATGTTCTGCTCAATTTTTTTTCTTGAGCACATTTTGAGTCACTATATTTAAAAAAAGATGTTGAATGTAACTCATTTATTTACATTACATGTATGGCAGTTAGCTGACGCTCTTATCCAGAGCGACTTACAAGGTTAATGATTACAGGTAGGCCAGTGTAGTGTTAGGAGTCTTGCCCAAGGACTCTTATTGGTGTAGCTCAGCATAGTCACCCAGACTGGGATTCGAACCCCAGTCTCCCACATGTAGAGGTGGCACCCTGAGTAGTGATGTTACCCACTGAGCTACACCAACTCAAAGTAATTGTGTCATCTCTACCAATCGGCAGAGGTTTGTTAAGCTGAAACAGTCCACTAGAGATCACTGAGAAATTTTGGTGGAATTTGTGAAGTTAAGCTTACTTTAGTTTAATGAGGGTAACATTCACTTCAAGCTTGAGCTTCCATATGGTCTTATACACCTTTAGCATTAAAGAAATTATATTCCAGCCTAATTTAATTAGCATTGACTACTTGATTCATTATTTTTGGCCCACACAAATAAAAAAAAACCCAAAAAATTACATTTCTTTTAGGAGGTTATAAAGGTTAAAGGCATTCAGCCTGATTGCTTTGTGCTTTGTTTGTTGGAACTGTATGAACAAATTCACCAGAGATCCTACCTGTGACTGACAGCACTCGCAAAGTTCAGTAATGAGTGTGGAAAAACTCTCTTCTTTCTCTTTTCCAAATGGAAAGCATCCTGCACAAACTTCTCGTGGATTGTCTGTTTTGTGAGAAGTAAAGGACTTTTCATGAAAGTCTTTTTCCTGTGGCAGATTTAAACATTTAGGCAAAAAATAAATGAATTCTGAATGTTTTTACATTTTGTGACGTGTTTATGTAAAAGTAGTTGTTCTTGTCTCAGTCTTGTGATACTACAATTTTAATCTTAATGTAAATGATTTGTCACCTCATTTTGGCACAATGCTACGAAAACATAAATAAATAAAACCATCACAGGACTGATATTGAGAGGCGGAATTTAATTTATAGTGTCAAATGTACCCCCCCATTTTCAATACGTTCTTACGCCCTTCACTATATATACATACTCAGATGCAAGAGTTTGATGCCACTGTCAACATAACAAAGAAAATCTCCAACAATGAACATCACAAATATATGGATAGTTTTTCCAATGTTGTTGTAGGACTTGTAGCCAATGAAACATCAGACATACAGCGTGAAGTGCTCTGATTCTGGTTCCTGTATGTTTTATAGAAGTACAGATTTACATATGCTCAAATAAAATACACATACATTTTACAAATGTCCTGTATATGGTGTAAACAGTGCCATCACATACACAAACACAACATGCATGTATGTTCATGTCTTTCCAACACCATTTAACCTTTAACCTCCGGTCCCGGTAGAAGGCCACCTGTGTCCTCATGGAGCTCCTCTTGGGCAGAGAGGCTGCAGCAGTTGCTGGTGTAACTGGGGTCATGGTCAGTACCCAGCTGGACGTGACCTCTCAGCAGCATCTCTTCCTGCTCGGCCAGAATGGAGCCAACTTCCTCAGCGTGATGCACCAAACACAGACACAGATCGTCCTGCCTGACCTCACTGCCCCACAGCACACACCGTCTCTGCTAATCCAGGGTACAGCTGATGGCGTGTGTCTTGCACGACAGCAGCTCATGGTGAGTATGTGTGTGTGTGTGTATGTGTGTGTGGGGGGGTCTGTAGTTTCTCTACCATCAACTAGACAAAACTGTCTGTTCAAATCCAAACTTTAGGACAAATTTACTTCATGCGTTCATCTTCTATACTTTTGAGTCCAAGGGGAAGCTATCCCAGTGCTCATTGGGCAAATGCAGGAACCACCAAGTTCATCATGGTTGGTGTGGCACAGCAGTTAGCACCTCTACCCACCAGGGAGCTACCACCCCATGTAGGAGACGGGGGTTCAAATCCCAGTCTAGGTAGCAAATGCTGAGCTACACCAATAAGAGTCCTTAGGCAAGACTCCTAACACTGCACTGGCCTACCTATAGTATTAATAACCTTGTAAGTCACTCTGGATAAGAGCGTCAGCTAAATGCCTAAAATGTAAATGTAAATCACAGGGTAGACATGCATGTTTACTCACACAGTCAAACCTATGTAGGCCATCTCCAATCAGCCTGACTGGGTAGACACAGGGAGAACATATGAACTCCACACTGAAAGGACTATGGATAGCCCAGCCGGGAATCCAACTCAAGCCCTTTTTGTTTTAAGGAGACAGTACTACCCACTGCCCGTTCCTTGCTCTACCTGCACACCATGTGGCTCTGCAGGGGTTAAAGTTTGATGACATAAATACTTGTGACAGTTTTTCCAATAAAGTTTTTATTAGATTTTTAGAAGTTAATCGAATATAAAGTAACTGTGCATTGACTTTGCAGGAAGAAATGTAAATGTTTAGCTGCATAAGAGTTTGCTTCAGCAGAATCCATGATTTGGTCAGGAGTTTTACAACTGTGTCTGTTTCAGTCTCTTATCTGTGATTATTAGGGCAGGCCTGATTCCTTTCTCCGTCTCTGTTTCTCATGTAGGACTGCCTGCCTGTGTGTCTAATGTTCGAAATGAAGGAGGAGGGCGAGTCGGACCCTCGGAAACTTGCTCAGATGATGCAGAGTCTGGCAGTCTTCATTAGTGTCAAACCAAAGGCCAAACAGACTGCTAAGGTACTACACTACCCATAATGCATTAATAACTAGGCTGATCTACAGTAATGTGTTAAGGGTGTGCCTTCCATTTAAACTAGGAAGTCAGAATATCTGAGCTCTGCTATATCTGAGTAGAGAGTTTCAGCTGTAATGTCCCCACAAGTCAATTTCCTACTTAGAAGAGCTAAACCAACCCTCAACCTTAAAACCCAAGATGGCTGCCCTGGGCATCAACTGCTGTAAAAACTGTAATATTATAGTTTATTAGCTTTTATGTCTGTTTGTGTCAGATTTAATCAGGCATAAGCATCATATTATCCACTTTCCATCTGTGGACATGTTGCTACAGGGTTTGAATTTGAAATATTCTGCCTAAAGTGTTATTATAATCTGGAATTGCTGACATTAGCTAATGGTTAACGGCTAACCTGACTAAGTAGGCAAGCAAGCCGTCCTGCTTGGTCTTGGTTTTACTGGAACATAGTCAACTCAGCTGTAATGTAATTCACAACTCCCACATCTGACTTCAGAGCTAAACGGAACGTGTCAAAATTCCAAATGCTTTACTTCTACTGTCCTTAGGTATACTACAATTCCCAGCAGGCTGTTGTGTTTCTATTTCCCAGTCCGTAGTGGTTAAGGGGTTGGAGAGGAATATAGCGAGTCTATATGAAGCCAGACGTCTCCTGCTGGGTCTGGAATCCTGCGAAGTTTCGATGACGGCCAAGAATTCTTGCGAGGTCTCTATGGCAGTCAAACCCTCCCTGGACCCTCTGCTGGTCAACAACAGCATTACAGGCTACTGGTTCAACATGCTAATGCAACAGCTTCAACTCACTGAGACAGGTCTGTGTAATGTAACCTAACAGGAGTTTATACAGTCAGGTCCATAAAAGTTTGGACGTTGATAGAGTTATTGTTATTGTGGCTGTTTACCACAGCATATTGGAACTTAGTAATGGTTATGAGCGCAATGTGCAAACATTAATTTGCAGGTGTTTACATGCAAATCAGATTAATGATGTAGGAATTTCAAACCTTTTTCCTACAAAGCCTTGGTTTTTAAGGACTTAAAATTAATTGGATGTTTGGCTGCTCAGGGGTGTGTCATTCCCTCATTATTTCTCCTAGGAATCATCTGAGGAGATGAAAGGTCTAGAGTTTCACTTCCAGTAAGGCATTTGTAACATGTTTTTGTTAACTTTTGAAACAAAGTATAAAGAGCTGCTACTGCCAGTGAAACAGGCAGTCATTAAGCTGCAAAACAGTGGAATAAAAATCTAAATGAAAAAAAAACATCAGAGAGAAGATTTAACAGGAAGACAGGTTCCTAGAATAATCTTAGGGACAGATGGGATAAAGATCAACTTGTGGAAAGAGAAGAGTATGGAGAAAGGAAGGACCTGCCCATGATCTTATAGCTACCACCTCATCTGTCAAGCATGTGGGGGTAGTGTGATGTGAGGGCATGTGTAGTTGCCAATGAAGCAGGTACCCTTGTATGTATTTATGATGAGACTGGTGACTAAAGTCTACAGGTCTGAATTATCTTCTATATTATTAATCAATCAATCAATATTTATTTATATAGCGCTTTTTACAACCAACGTTGTCTCAAAGCAGCTTCACAAAAAATCAATTTGTTATAAAAAGTAAAGAACCACAAGGTTAATGTACAGACATGTGAGGGTGGAAAAAACAGGGTCCAAGCCCCCCTTGAGCATGCTAGAGCATTATTACACTATATGTACTATATTGTTATCAGATTCTGTATAATACTGTATATCAAAACATCTTCACAGTGCATATGGACTGTACCCAGAAGCATACTGCGAAAGCAAACCTGCTTCAAGACTTTTTAAAGACAGAAAGTGGTATGTGTTTTGCAGTAGCTGCCTTAATCACCTTAGCTCAATCCAACTAAGCTTGCATGTCACTTAATGAAGACATAAACAATGAGAAAACAACCTAAAACTGTACAGAAACTGCAGATTCGCAGCCTGGCAGAGCATCACCAACAAAGAAACATTGTATATTGTATCTTTTATATACTGATTTTTCCACCCGGTATTTAATACAACAAATTAGTGGTTATTAATTTGTCCAGTGCCTTTTGAAACCTTTTGAAAAAAGGAGGGAGGTGGGGATGGGGGTGGGATGGTGGGGTGTTGGGTGGGGATGGAATGGTGGGGTGTTGGGGTGGGGATGGGGATGGGATGGTGGTGTGTTGGGGTGGGGGATGGTGGGGTGGTGTTGTGGGCTGTGGTATTTCTACACCGTTCACCCAATATGGATGTAAATACCCTAAAATTAAAGCTAAAGGTCTGTTCATTGAGCTCATATTAATTGTTTAGCTTTAACCCAAAGATACAACTTTGGTGATGTCTAAGTATCAGTGTTATTATGTGTTGATCTGTATGTCAGCCATTAACACTTCCTTTACCTTTTTACACTGTTGCTCTCAGCCTCTGTTCCTGCACCAGATGCAGTGCTTAGTGCAGCCCCAGTGAAGCCACGCCCCTCTCCCCCACCTGGGTTGGCTGGTCCTGCAGAAGAGGGACGAATAGCACTGAGGGGAACGGACACTAAGCTAGAAAAGGTATAAATAATGAAAAGTACTTATCTGCACAGAAGTCGTACTACAAATTCCTAATTGGAGGTTAATGTGAGGAGATAATTGGTGGAATTGTGGCTATAATTGCTTTTAGCTGAAATTTCTAACAGTTATTTCAAATGATTAGACTCTTCCTTCAGGATATTCACACTTAGACTGGCCTTTTTATGAGCAGTCCAGGGTCTATTATGCAGATTTTTTCATTGAGATAATGAGAGAGTTGAGAATTATTTAGCACAATAGAAAAGAGAGGGAGTTACTTTGGCTGTAGGATCATTATAGCTGTGGGATTATTCACAGTAACACAAACTCTTCTGGTCTGTTTCTTTTACTCAGCAGCTTTTAAATATTGTAATCTCATAATCCCAAAGGCTTATTGCTCTGAAACAGTAACTCTAAAGGAGAATACGCTGAGCTTATACACTCAGCATCAAAAGAATAGTTGCACCCAGAAGGAAATGTGGAATTGTAGTTCTATTGGGAAGGAAGATTAAGGTTAACAGGAACAATAAATGATGATGAATTTAGACTGATATGGGCAATATTTACTGAGCTACACATACAGAGGATATTCTCAGCTTGGCATCTGGCCTTCTCATTTGCTAATGCAGCATGCCAGACGTCTCGGCATGGAGTTATACAGGTTTCTGTATACAGAGTCCTGCAGTTGTTGTAACAGCCTGTGTGCATGTAGTCCTGCGCCGTGCAGCCGCCTACCAATGGTGCCGGTATAGGATGACTCACAGAGGGCATCACTGTTTACTGAATGTCTGCAATTGTGGCTGTTGGGCCAGTCAGGTACAGTGATCAGACCCGTCTTTGCCTACGTCACATGTGGGGCTGAGCGTGAAACTTGAATCCTTTGCATGTCTCACACAGTCAAACTTACCCACCAGGTTTCATTCCTCTCGGCTGGTTCCTTCTGGTTGCCGCTATTTGTGTAACTATTCTTTTGATAACAGCATTTAATTGAAGCTCCATCCAGTGCCTTTGGTATGAGCTGGATTTACGGCATTTAGCTGACGCTTTTATCCAGAGCGACTTACAAGGTTAATCATATTACAGGTGGGCCAGTGCAGTGTTAGGAGTCTTGCCCAAAGACTCTTATTGCTGTAGCACAGCACAGTCACCCAGACTGGGATTCGAACCCCACATGGGGTGGTTGCTCCCTGGCAGGTAGTGGTGTTACCCGCTGAGCTACACCAACCATGTATGATGTATGTACCATGATGTATGTACTGTAGGTGTGTATTCAATGTATTTTTCTACTGAACCTTTCAGCATGAAATGTTCACCCAAAGTGAAGGGCAGCTGGTAATTTTTTTTAAAAAAAGGGGACAATCATAGTTACAAGATTTTGATATAAGGTTGTTTATTTTTATAACATGTTTTACCAACCGGTCAGCACTAAGGAGTTGCAATGCTAGCATCCTACTGACCAAAACCTGTTTACTGTTAAAAAGAAAATTAGATTTTTAAATGGTATTATGTTTTTCCATAATGGGATTATGCAAAAGACTTTGTGCATAATTTGTAATGTTTCATCAAGACTAGCTCATGTATGTTCTTATGCACATGTGCAGTCATTTTTAGCATTTAGCATGATAAGAGAAACAGGAAGAGTGACCAGACTCTAAATTAAGGCTCTGAATTAAAACCATTGGTAGAACACTTACCAACTGTCTGCACTGTGTGGTCAGAAAAGAAATACTGACCTGTGTTTTATTCCAGATTCCAGAGAGCGAAGACCAGTCAACAGATGCAGGCAGTAAGCATTCAGAATTACAGGAGCAAGAGGTCACTGAGGTCAAAGAGGTCATTGTCAAGCCCGTAGGGTCAGTAAGGAGAAACAGCCAATCAGAGGTCACCAGAGACCAAACTCAAGAATCACGCAAGCCAATGGTATCACAGACTTCTCCAAGGTAAACCCACCCTGTTATTCTTTGCCTTCTCCTGTAGAGGTACCATTTATTTGTATAGCAGTATATGATACATACAGTAGATATTCTTTACAAGGCTTCAGTGCCTATTATACAATTATGCACCTTATTTCAATGCTGTAAATACAATACCTAAAAACTGTACTTAAAATCATCAGAGATGTATGATAAGGTTATAATAAAGTTAATATCCATAATTCGTTATTTTTCAAACATAGGGCTCAAAGGAATGACACCCAGCAAAGAATCTTTCAACTTGATAATTACTAAATGGAATTAACAATATACACTCATCATCAAAAGAGTCATTGCCCCTAGAAGGAAGTGTTGGGTTACAGTGCTATTGGGAAGTAAGATAAAGGTTACCAGGAACAATAAATGAGAATACATGTAGACTGATATGGGTAATATTTATTGAGCTACACATACAGAAGTAGTGTCTCTCAGTTTGGTGTTGAGCCATCATGTTGGTGTCCTGAGATGCTCCATCCCATGCAGCTTGAATATCCTCATGCAGTTCCTGCAGATTTTGCGGTAGAGGTGGAGGTGGAGTCACACCAGACCTTCTGGATGTCTGACGTGTGACAGCTAACTGTTTATCCTGGTACTGACCACAGTGCCTCCACACATGGATTCATTAGTTGTTTCTAACAAGACAAAAGAGGGACCCGTCACTGAAGATGACCCGTTGCCATTCTGAGTCACTCTATGAAAGTCTGGCACCACACCATTAAAGTCTTTGGTGGAGTTCACGTGACGTGTTTCTACACTCTGTTTCCATTTTGTCAGCTGTCTATAGGAGGATATTGTAATTCTACAGGTACAGTCTGTAGTCCATCTGTTCCTCTTTGTACTTGGTTAGGCCCCTTTCACGCTGTTCTTCAACGCCCCCACCCCACAACGACCACGGCAGAGCAGGTATTATGTGGGTGGCGGCACTGACGTGGTGTTGAGGGCAGTCATCGTAATGGGGTACATGCATGCAGTCCTGTTTCATGCAGCTGTCTGCCAGTGGGGCTGGCACTAACAGGATGACTCGTGGAGGGATCACTGCTCGCTGAATGTTCGCCATCATGGCTGTTGGGTCACTCTATCTATGGTTTGTGTAGGTCTCCCAAATCCTTCATGTTGCTGGTGCATGCCTTCCTCTATCCACTGCCATCAACAGCATGCTATGGTAGTATTTGCATAACTGGTATGGCAACAATATATCAATAAGCCCTACAGTCCAACCCCTCTAAAAACCTACTGCTTGGATTGTTTTTGAACTCTTCTCTGAAACATAATGCGTTTAGTTCGGTTGTCAGTTGGTTTCTTCTGGGTGCAACTATTTATTTTGATGATGAGTGTGTAATAACTCAAAATAAAATGAAATATTTAATAAACCATCTGCATGACATCAATTTACAAGACTGATATCTGTGTTTTATAAGTCACTGTTAATATAAATGAACACAGTTGTGTTTCAGAAACGTTCATTCTGGAGCCTCCTTCAGTGTAGTGCCAAGCGAAATATAAATTCTCCCTTTCTGCTTTTCCCTCCTCCATAACCAAAACATTGTGTCATACTGGGAAGCGAGTTGAACACTTAATGCAAATTCAGAATACTTATTTTCAATTATTTATTAAAGAAAGTCATTCACACCCTGGTACCCCTCTATGAAAGGGTAATTTTACCTTTAACGGCACTTCCTGCAGTGATGGATCTGTCTCTCACAGCTTGGGAGGATTTTTAGCTCAGTCCTTCACGCAGGGCTGTTTTAACTCTGACATTTTCCAGCATGAACTGCTCGAACAGCTTCTCTCATGAAATGACTTGTTTTGAATTACTGTCTGGCTGCTTTTCAGTCTTCAGATCTTCTTCTTTAAAATGCATCTGTAATGATTAGAAGGTCCGAAGTTGGTCATGTTTATGCTGACAGTTAGGCCAAGTTGATTGCCTAGAGAAATCCTTAGCTGACCTTAAGTATTTTTGCACATGTCATCAGATGGGGTAAATACACTAATCATCAAAAGGGTCTTTGCACAAATAGTTGCACCCAATAAACCAACAGGATAGTGATTTGACACTGAGACATGCAAAGGATTCAATTTTCATGCATGGTCAGGCATGTGGTGTGAGCTAGGACGGTACTTATCACTGTACCTGACTGACCCAACAGCCACAATGGCAGGCATGCAGCGAACAGTAATGCCCTCCATGAGTCCTCCTGTTAGCGCCAGCACGACGCAGGACTACATGCACGCAGGCTGTTATGGCGTTTGCCCTTGTTAGCTTCACCTAAGATTATAATGGTGTCATGCCACACTGTCATTGAGTGACTCAGAATGGCTGCGAGCCATCTTCAGACAAGTCCCACTTTTGTCTTGTGTGGAGGCACCGTGTTCATGACATGTGTAGAATGTCACTCCACCTCTTACATTAAAGCAGCAATCCAGTAGTATTTCTGCACGCTCCGGTGGATATCATCGTCAAAAGGTTCAGGAAATCCAGAGGAATCTCTTGACTAAAAGAAACAGCCTGAAACCTCACCGGAATGACCATAACCTGTTTATGGAAGTAATGGATGAATAATGTTTCTCTGGGCAAAGAGGAAAAGGCCCATCCACCTTGTTACCGGGTTCTGTCATGCTATTTGGGTGTATTAGTGTTCATGGCGAGGGTATCATGCTAACCTGTGAGGGTGCGGTAAAACATTGGCCTCCAGCCTCAACGTGCCAACCTTGCCGTCAAACCTAACCTCTCTGAAACACAATGCGATTACTTTGGTTGTCAGTTGATTTCTTCTGGGTGCAACTATTTTGATGATGAGTGTGTAAAAATAAAATGAAATATTTAATAAACCAATCTGCATGACATCAATTTACAAGACCGATATAACAGACGTTTTGATCATTCTCAGTTAATGCTGGAATGTGCTCCTGGCTTCTGAAGCCTTATTAAACAGAATTATGATTTCTATTAAAACACAATTTACTGACTCAATATGCAAACAGCATTAGACACAGCTGAACATATAACACGGGTCAAGAATGAAGGGTGAGCAATGACACAGTGCATTAAATATTAAAGGAAGGAAGGAAGGAAGGAAGGAAGGAAGGAAGGAAGGAAGAAAAGAGTTGGGAGGAAGGAAGGAAGGAAGAAAAGAGTTGGGAGGAAGGAAGGAAGGAAGAAAAGAGTTGGAAGGAAGGAAGGAAGGAAGGAAGAAAAGAGTTGGAAGGAAGGAAGGAAATGTAGAGAGAGAACAGATAAAGGAAAGAAAGGCAAGAAGGAGTGAAGAAAGGAAAGAAAAAAGAAAAATAATGAAAGAGAAATAAGAAGACAGGTGAAAAGATAAAAGGAAGGGATGAAGAAAGTAAGGAAGAAAAGTTGAAAAGAGGGAGAAAAAGGTTGAAAGAAAGAAAGAAAGGCTGTGGGAAGAAATTAAACGAATGAATAGATGAAGAAAGTAAAAAGATGAAGGGAAGAAAGAATCAAATGGGGACTAAAGGAAGGAAAGGATGAAAAGAAAGAAAGAAAGGCTGTGGGAAGAAATTAAAGGAATAAATGGATGAAGAAAGTAAAAAGATGAAGGGAAGAAAGAATAAAAGGGGAAGAAAGGAAGGAAAGAAAAAGGTAAAAGGAAGGAAAGGGTGAAAAGAAAGAAAGAAAGAGAAAGAAGGATGGAGGCATGGAATAAAAGAAGGAATGAAAGCATGTTGAAAGACAGACATGAGCTCTGTGTGAATTGGGCTCCACTGTCAAGCCTTTCTGCGCTGGCTTGACTGCTGTTCTAGCTTCCTGTCTTGCCATGCTGCCTCCTTATTCACAGTCCCATTAGCCTTGGGTGGTCTTCTTCATGGTGCATTTTTGAGTTGCTAACTTTGAGTTCAAGGTAACTCTGTTCTCCGTCATGCTCTCTCTTCTGGTCCCTACGTCACATCTTAACAAAACCGGAATGTCAGGGAAATGCTGCGCATTGAACATGACAGCTGTGGAGACCGCTGCCCAGTGCTACCAAATGGCCAGGATAGCAGGCGTCAATAGCCTTACAACTCTGTACACACACACAAACAGCTGTAGGCTAACAGTCCCCACTATTAACATGGCTTAAGCCTCCCCTACTCTGTGGGCGGCATTCTCCCAGGAGGCTCTGCACATGGCGCTGTCTCCTGGACATCGATGGCTGAACCAGGAGTACTGTATTCTGCGGTTTAGATGAAATATGTTTTGGAGAGATCCATTATTATTTCAGCATGACAACACAAAGCCACATTCTCCCTGTGTTACAGGCTGTGTATGACTGTTTAGATGTTATTCTCTAGAAATGAGCTGAACTGGCTGTCTATTTATTCACCTGTACGTGTTTGTGTGTGTGTGTATGTGTGTAGCAGGTCGGCGAGGATGGAAGTAGAAGGTGTGTACTTTAACAGGGACAGGCGATGCAGTCTGAGAGTCTTTCCCTCTCTGGACTCGAGCTCAAATACTGAGGTAAAGTGTCCATTGAAGAACTGACCACACTCTGACACATGATCTTTAATATGCGCCTTCTTCTTATCATCACACGTAACCCTCCTTTGAAAAGCTCTTCTGCAGGGGAACAGCGTCAGAATCATGCTGAGGCAGTCCTGTCTACCCACATGTAGTCAGTGCAGGATGTCCGTGTTCCGAATGTGCCAGCGTAATTATCCCCAATCCAAATAACAACAGAACAACAGCATCTGGTTATCCAGCCACCTGTTGCAGTGAGGACTGTCACTGTTTTCAACACTGATAGAACACAGGGAGGCGCTCTGGAGTCTCTGTGCTACACACAGGGCTGGATGTTGGGTTCAGGCCAGAATAGCATATACTGTTGAAACAATGACCATACAAGCACCCAACCAAATGACTGCTTCTGTCTTTCACTGTGATCTTCACGTAGAGCTCATAGGCTTCAGCATGCAGGAGCCAGAGAGAGGGAAAGGAGGAGTGTAGTGGTTACAGACAGCGACTGTGCTGATCTGATGATGATGACTTTGTTATTCAGTCAAACAGACGAGCTCAATAAATCACTCACTCACAAGCAGCATCA
>JAMWET010001838.1:137500-167500 GCA_024036415.1 Prochilodus magdalenae
CCCACCATTCTCTCTCTGCTGTGCTCTTCCAGCCGCACCATCTCAGTTATGGCCTACTGATAGACCTAGCACAGCACTCACTCCCCCATGCTTTCCTCTCACTCACCCTCACAAGACCTTTTTTTTTTTAAGTTTAAGCACCATTAGAGCTTCAGCATCAGGCCTGTGCAGCCTCAGACTCATGAGCTTTCATTCTGTTTGGTTTTCCTCGCATCCAGTCTGGCATTTTCACCAGTGTGAGTGATATCCTCCCAACACTTCCTGCCCCAGTCAGTCACGGTGAAGCTACAGAGAGCAGATCAGTGAATAACAGCCGTGAAATGCTTGGACCGCAGGGCTGTAAATCGAACAACAACAGTTGCTGCTTGAAAAGAGAACATATTTGGGTTTTCTAATGAAAGCAGAATCTTTTCCTTAACCATTAGTAGATAACTGTTTTCAGTGGAGATAACTAGAAGATGGAGTAGCCATGGTGTAACTCTGTAAACAAATACAGAGTCTAATTATGTGGCTACAATTGAGTTTAACTCATCGTATAACTCATCTAAAGGATCAGTTTGAGAGTGAAAGGCTGCTAGTAAAAACTGCAAACAAGCAGGACAGAGAGTCAGCTGCTGTCTGCTGGCCACGGAATTTAAGGAGTACTTGACTGAAAGTGGATTGGAAGTGGATTGTATTACATTCACGGCAATGGACTGGCATCCTGTCCGGGAGGTTTCCTGCACTCTGCCCAATGGGTGCTAGCATGGGCTTCAGCAGCCCCATGACTCAGCAGGATAAGAGGATTACAAGATAACTAAAGTATGTCGCAGAAAAAAGCTACACCATGGAAAACAGGGGGGCCTAAACACCGGCTTCCACATTAAAGATGTAGGATATTTCAATGTTACATCAATAAATGTAACAGATTTATAAAATGGAAACCAAACAATGTGGAAACTAATCCTTATATCTACGTTTTGTTGTTTTACATAACTAGAAAATGTCGTTTGACCTTTACATTCTGTGTTAATTTAATTATGAACCAAAAATAAGCCAAATGACTTGTAGATGAGTTTCATATTTATCCGTTCCTTTGACTTACATTAAAAGTAGAGTATGTTTTTCTATCTGCTGTTCTCATTTTGGAGATTCGAAGCTTTGTTCCAACGACTGTGATATGAAGATTTTCCATTATTTCTAGGTCATTATTCAAATTCTAATTTTGTGACCATGTGTGATTACTTTTCCTGAGTGGTATGTAAACATAAACATGGGTAGCCCTTTAGAATAGGGCTGATTAATAGTTATTAGGTAGATCATAAACACCTTAAAGTCATAAGTTGTCTCTAATTAGGCACTTGTTAAGGACATGCCAACTAGAGTGCCTGTTATCATCAAAAGAAAAGGTGGGCTTTCTGATATTTATGTAAATTTATATATTTATCATGTATGTAAACATGGGTACTTTCAGTCATAAGTTGTCTCTAATTAGGCACTTGTTAAGGACATGCCAACTAGAGTGCCTGTTATCATCAAAAGAAAAGGTGGGCTTTCTGATATTTATGTAAATTTATATATTTATCATATATACTTTCAATAACTTTAAACTCACTAGTGCTTATATATGTCAGTGATTCGGTCGCATTCTAAGGTCAGCTTGTCCTAACTCTTCTGGAGTAAACTATTTTGGTTGGCTTAAAATGTAAGAGTGAACGTCGGATCAGTCTAGAGGGTGCAGACCTATCAAAGTGACTGTGTCACACAAGCTGCATTAAATCCAACATCCCAACATTGTAGGTTGATAAGCCGAGCTCATTTTCTTTTGGCATTGGAAGTCAAAGTCAGTCAGAGTCTCAGTGTCAGTCAATCCCTCTCACTCATCCACAAGCTTAGAAAGCATTTCCTTCAGCTTCCACTAGCAATGTCGACACATCCAAAAGCTTTAGGAGCCAGAGGGAAACAAAGCTAAAGCTTGGGAGTTAAACTGAGTGAGACTACCGTATTCCCACTTCACCAGATGGAGCACCATTAGGTGAGAGATTTGGATCTGCATGTTGTGCCGGGCATGCAGGTACTAATCTTTTATGAATATTTGTTTTATGTTGAGATTGTAATTTTTGTAAATCTTTGCTCTTGCAGCTGAGGGATTCCTGAAAAGCAGCAGCTACTTTGAAGGTGTGTCCAGGTCCTTGATTGGCAGACCTCCAAGCCCTGCCCCACAGCTCAAAGACGATTTGCTGGAGTTACTTATACAGTTGGGCCTGGAGAAATACAACACAGTGTTCCAGGATCAAGAGGTAAAATCAACCAATCAATCAATCAATCAATCAGTCAACCAATCAACCAATCAATCAACCAACCAATCAATCAACCAACCAATCAATCAACCAACCAACCAGTCAACCAATCTATTAATCAATCAATCAATCAACCAACCAAATCAATCAGCCACAATGACCACAATTTGCCCTGTCAAGCTAACGTTGTCAAGCAATTTCTTATGAGAGATATTACATTAATTTCAGTGGAAAAGAATGCAGTTTCACTTTCAGACCTCTGGCCTAATTACACCAGCCATTACAAATTTATTTAATCAGGAGAAAGTATGTTCATTTTATGGCAATTTTTTAATCAAAGATTTTGGGAGAAAAAGTTTTTTGAACATGAAACTTTGTGTTGAATTTGATGACAGGTGGAATTGCATCTTTGACCTAACCTTTGAGCTTTAATGACCCTTCAAGGTCTCCAGGCCAGGGAAACAGCAGAAGAAGGCTGTGTTTTTTGGCGAGTATATGACCGATCGTTGATCCCTCTTGTAGGATCCTTCGAATATGGTCAAAAAACACATCCCTCTAAACTGGTGTACCTTTCGAGACCTCCAGTCACCCATAATCCATCATGTGCCGCAGAGAACATTTTGAAAAATGGTGGAAACCGCTGAGTGGTGGGATACTGTGGCAGTAGGTTCTTAAACGGACAATTTAAACTTGTCACCATGCATATTTCAGTAAGATGTGACCTGTTGGTACAGCCTGCTGAGACTCCTGAAAGTGTAGGCATGATCCTCCATATACTGGTGCCTGCAGTCTGCGATACAAGCTCTATGGCTAACTGCAGCTGTGCATATATACCCATACTGCCAAATCATGCCGGTTACAAATTATTCCTCAGCACTAAGATAAGGCAAGCGTATAATTATCTGATATAGTTATGTTTACTTTTTTGTTTTTACTGTTTATGACTGCTGAGTTATGTCAAGAGTCAGGTTATACGTCAGTCATGCCACTGCTTCCATTTATCTATAAATAGTTTCTGCAGGTCGGTATGCAGCACTATTACAGTATATATAATTTGTTGATATAATTATGCTCACTTTTGTGAGTTAGCCAACCAGACAGAGTATTTCCTTCCACAGCAATGTTATTATATATTTAGATGTGAAGCACATTATGCACTTGGCTTAAAACTTGCTTTCTCACAGTTATCATGCTTTAGCTTTAATTCTTCATAAAAACAAAGCTTCACATTATCAAAAATGCCATTGTAATGGTTTCTGGAGTGATGTCATAGAAGAATCTTCTTTAGTTCTGTAATAAACCTTTTAATGACTGGTTCGAACCATTTTTGTAAATGAGAGATGCAAAGGGAGAACCTTTTTCAGGTGTGAAACAAACCAACAAAACATTCAGAAACATTCTCTCCATCTTTCTCTCTCAGATTGACTATCAGACATTCCTTACTCTCTCGGAAGAAGACCTGAAGGAAGTGGGTGTGTCCACGTTTGGGGCCAGGAGGAAGATGCTGCTGGCTATTTCTGGTAAGCATTTGGCAGAGCAGCTTGAGTTTTTATAGAAGAACAGAAGGCTACCGAATTGCTGGGTGTAATCAAGCTCAGTCACACCTCAGCGATGATGGCTTCCAACTGCAAAATTCAGGAACGCAGTTCGGTAATGCCACTCAGGTGATGATGTTGTCTGTATGCCTGCTTCCCTACTGCCCTGTATATCTGTGTATGCTGCAACACAATGTAGTTCTTCTGGCCTACATACATAAACACTCATCATCAAAGGTATAGTTTCACCCAGATAGAGGTGTGGGACTGGGATGCTATTGGGAAGGAAGGTAAAGGTTACCAGGAATAATAAATGATGATCAATTTAAACTCACATGGGCGATATTTAATGAGCTACACATACAGAAATAGTGTCTCTCAGTATGGTGTTGGGCCGCTATGTTTGCTAAGGCAACATGCCATAAGTCCCAGCAGGTGTTGTAGAGGTTCCTAATGGCGTCCTGTGATAATCCATCCCATGCAGCTTGAATATTGTCACACAGTTCCTACTGATTTTATATAATCAGTCAGGTACAGTGCTAAGGCTTTGCTTATGTCACATGCATGCATAAGTTATTTTTAAAAAATGTCATAATATATTATTTGCATGCATCATGAACTCAAACCTACCCATCAAATTTCATTACAATTCATGTATGTGTAACATTCATGTTGATTCATTTTACCTGCATGTTGATACATTTTTACCACAAACCTACATCTATAAAACATAAAATCCATTGTAAGTCTTGTAAATTCTGCAAATGTTGTAGTTTATTTCTAATATTTGTTTTAACTGTTTGTTTTTTTTGCTATATTAAACATGCTATATCATCTCACTAACTCACTTTCGGTTTTCCCTCCCTCCAGATCTGAATAAAAGCAAGATGAAAGCCCCTGAAGCCCTCACGGTTAAGTCTGGCTACCTCGAGGGTGGGGCTAGTGGTCGTCTTCCACGAATCATGGACGAGGATGTGGCTGCTAAAAGTAACCGCTGGTGAAAAGTGGCCCTCAGTACACTTTGTAGGCTATATTTTCAATGGTACACTTCTGGCAAATAGAGGTGTCCCTCAGGGTCCAGTAATAAGACAAAAAGATTTCATAAAGGACTGAGCGTTACCGTTAATTACAGAGGCCCTAGTGCGAGAACAGATGTGATATGACTCTCAGAGGAAATGTGTAAGGATATCTGACCTTCACTGTGGACCAACTATCTACTACTGCCAACAATTAATATGCAATGCCTTATGTCTTCCCCTTTTTTCATTCTCTTCATGTATTTTTTCCTCTTTCTCTCTCTTTCTATGCAAACCTCTCTCTGCAGGGCCATGACAAACTGCATAAACGTGAGAATTATATTGTGAAAATAATTAAACATTTCAGATAAATTTGCCTCTTCATTCAAGAAGAAGAAAGACAAACATGCACAAATCTTCTTGTACGATCCGAAATCCTTGTTAAATATGACCATGGGCTTGCTTGTTTAAGCAGTGTTTGGTAAACAGAGCTGGTTTCAAGTCCACTGACATATCTTATCATCTGTTTCTGAGAGAGCCCATTCATCAGCTTTGACTCTTAAAACAAACTCCTAAAGATAAAGGAACCAAACAAAATTTCACTGGTTTTCCCAAAATGGAGGAACAGTTAATGACCAGACAACCAGGCGGAATCTTCCAGCTCATGGGTATGAAGTGGAAGGCCTGGAGATTTTAGAGCAATCTTCTTTAAAATGATTCCTTTACAATAACAGCTACCAGATAATAATGGCCCTAGTACAGAACCCTGAGGGACTCCACATGCTTTCAGGCCTGAGAATGTCCAGTTTATCTTTTCCACTGAAAGAATCTTTTAGGGACTAAATTGTCTGAGCGAAGCTTTGTGTGTCGCTACACAGCAACACTGGACTTTAGTTTCAGCACGATTGAAACTAATGTCCATATTATTACGATAACGTTCTGTTCCTTAAAATAGTGGTGCCGTTACCACACCAGAAGAAAAACGCTGTATAAGGTTCCCTTTGGTTCTGGTTCCATTAACTTACATTAAAACTTACGCAGTTTCTCCTTCTCTGTACAATTTTGTAACCCTCTATCATTTTGAAGATGAGGTTTGATGATGATGCTTTTTGAACCTAGGGTACCACTCCTGATGGTAACTCATCTGATACCCTCCCACTTGGGACATACTGTGATATGAAGTGTCTTCAGGACTGCCCAGCACTACCTTCTGGTGCCGTTATGTGCATGTCTAACGCAAATTGGTGAACTTCTCAGAAAAGACCCAGTTGTAGTTATCTTCTCTGGCAGCAGGGGGCACCATGCCGCCATCTGCTGCCTCCTGGTCAGAGGTTTCTAAATTTTTTCCTCTCCATTTCATACTCGCTGGGGATCGTTTTCAGAGGGAACTAATTACGTCGCGTTGAAAATGCCTGTTTCAGGTAATGTTGAATTGGCACAATCCATTGTTGAATAAATATACGCTTCTGATAAATGAATAATTAAATGGCATTAATCAGAGAGGGGGTGAAAAATATGAAACCACTCTCAATATCGAGGCGATGCACCTGACTGCACAGCTGAAAAGTTCCAATTAAAATCCTCAGCCGCGCTTATTGCCTCCGTATGCCACTCAGCGGAGACTTTAATTCCCCTATCTCTCACCTTCATGCCACTGAGCCGCGTTTCAGCAGCCACCACCATTCAGACCAGAACCCGAACTGAAGATCATGAAAGCATTCCTCCGCTTTCTCTGCCAGTGTTCAGGAGGGCCAGTCGAGTTTCCCTCCTCATCTCATCACCTGGAAGCAGCACATACTTAGCATCAGGTCCATCAAGCTGATCTTTCAGTACAGCTATCAGACAGCTTGATTACAGAGTGACACCAAACCCCAGCACTCACACTTACACTCACACTAACACTCACAATCAGAAACACAATAACACAATCAAAAGAGCTTTCTCAACTCTCTCTCCCTCTCCAGCTACATCTCTCTCTCTCTCTCTCTCTCTCTCTCTCTCTCTCTCTCTCTCTCTCTCTCTCTCTCTCTCTCTCTCTCTCCCCCCCTCTCTCCCTCTCCAGCTACATCTCTCTCTCTCTCTCTCTCTCTCTCTCTCTCCCTCCCTCTCCCTCTCCAGCTACATCTCTCTCCCTCTCTCTCTCCCTCTCCATCTACATCTCTCTCTCTCTCTCTCTCCCTCCCTCTCCCTCTCCAGCTACATCTCTCTCCCTCTCCAGCTACATCTCTCCCTCTCTCTCACTCACTCGCTCTACATCTCTCCACATCTCTCTCCCTCTCCAGCTACATCTCTCCCTCTCTCTCACTCACTCGCTCTACATCTCTCCACATCTCTCTCCCTCTCCAGCTACATCTCTCCCTCTCTCTCACTCACTCGCTCTACATCTCTCCACATCTCTCTCCCTCTCCAGCTACATCTCTTTCTCTCTCTCCCTCTCCAGCTATACATCTCTCTCCCTCTCTCTCTCCCTCTCCAGCTACATCTCTCCCTCTCTCTCACTCACTCGCTCACTCGCTCTACGTCTCTCTCTCCCTCTCCAGCTACATCTCTCCCTCTCTCTCACTCACTCGCTCTACATCTCTCCACATCTCTCTCCCTCTCCAGCTACATCTCTCTCTCTCTCTCTCTCTACATTCGCTCTACATCTCTCACATCTCTCTCTCCTCTTTCACTCTCAGCTACATCTCTCTCTCTCTCTCTCTCACTCACTCGCTCTACATCTCTTTCCCTCTCCAGCTACATCTCTCCACATCTCTCTCTCTCTCTCTCTCTCTCTCCAGCTACATCTCTCTCTCTCTCTCCAGCTACACTCTCTCCACATCTCTCTCCCTCTCCAGCTACATCTCTCCCTCTCTCTCACTCACTCGCTCTACATCTCTTTCCCTCTCCAGCTACATCTCTCCACATCTCTCTCTCTCACTCGCTCTACATCTCTCTCCCTCTCCAGCTACATCTCTCCACATCTCTCTATCTCTACATCTCTCTCCCTCTCCAGCTACATCTCTCCACATCCCTCTCACTCGCTCTGCGTCTCTCTCCCTCTCTAGCTACATCTCTCCACATCTCTCTCTTTCTTCTCTCTTCCTCTCTAGCTCACCTCTCGCTCACATCTCTCTCTTTCTAACATCTCGCTCTCTCACTCACTCTACATCTCTCTCCCTCTCCACAACTCCATCTCTCACTCTCTCTATCTCTCTCTCTCGCTCTCTCTCTCTCCACTCATCGCAACCTCTCATCTCTCTCCCCAGCTACATCTCTCCACATCTCTCTCTCGCTTGCTCTACATCTCTCACTCAGCTACTACCACATCTCTCTCTTCTCTCAGTCAGCTACATCTCTCTCTCCCTCTCCAGCTACATCTCTCCCTCTCACTCTCTCACTCACTCGCTCTACATCTCTTTCCCTCTCCAGCTACATCTCTCCACATCTCTCTCTCTCTCTCTCTCTCTCTCTCTCTCTCTCTCTCACTCTCACTCGCTCTACATCTCTTTCCCTCTCCAGCTACATCTCTCCACATCTCTCTCTTGCTTGCTCTACATCTCTCTACATCTCTCTTTTTCACTCACTCTACATCTCCCCACATTTATCTGTCTCGCTCTGCATCTCTCCACCTCTCTCTCTCTAGCTATATCTCTCCACAGCTCTCAACATCTCTCCCTCTCTGGCTCTCTCTCGCTCTAGCTACATTTCTCTATATCCCTCGCTTTGTCTCTCTCTGGCTCTCTCTTTAGCTACATCTCTCCACAGCTCTCGCTCTCTCTCTCTCTCTCACTTTAGCCACATCTCTCTCCACATCTCTTTCTCACTTTAGTTACATCTCTCTCTCTCTCTCTCTCTCTGTCTCTAACTCTCTCTGTCTCTGTCTCTCTCTTTTTGTCTCTCTGTTTAGCTACATCTCTCTTTGGCTCTCCCTTTAGCTACATATCTCCACGTATCTCACTCTGGCTCTCACTGTCTCTCTCTTTAGCTACATTTCTCCACATGTCTCACTCTGTCTCTCTCTGGCTCTCTCTTTAGCTACATCTCTCCACATATCTCCCTCTGTCTCTGGCTCTCTCTTTAGCTACATCTCTCCACATATCTCCCTCTGTCTCTGGCTCTCTCTTTAGCTACATCTCTCCACATATCTCCCTCTGTCTCTCTGTCTCTCTCTTTAGCTACATTTCTCCACATTTCTCTCTTGCCCTCTCTCTTTTTTCACTGCTCTCTCTTTAGCTATATCGCTCTCCATCATAATCACAAATGTGCCTGGCTCTCTCTTTACTGCATTCATTCTCCTCATCTCATCCCTCTCTCTCTCACACTCTTTCTCTTTATATTCTCACATATCTCCCTCCACCTATCTGTCTCACTCTTAGCTAACATTTCTCCCTCTCTGTTTTTCCTCTCTTTCTTACCTTTCTTCAGCTGTCTCCCTTTAGCTGTACATCTCTCCAAATATCTCCCTCTGTCTCACTCTCTCCTCCCCACCTCCCCCTTTATCTCTCTCTCTCTCTCTCACATTCTCTCTCTCTCTCTCTCTCTCTCTCACATTCTCTCTCTCACATTCTCTCTCTCTCTCTCTCTCTCTCTCTCTCTCTCTCTCTCTCTCTCTCTCTCTCACACACACATTCTCTCTCTCTCTCTCTCTCTCTCTCTCTCACATTCCCTCTCTCTCAGATTCTCTCTCTCTCTCTCTCTCAGATTCTCTCTCTCTCTCTCATGTTCTCTCTCTCTCTCTCACACATTCTCTCTCTCTCTCACATTCTCTCACATTCTCTCTCTCTCTCTCTCTCTCTCTCTCTCTCTCACATTCCCTCTCTCTCTCTCTCTCTCTCTCTTCCCTCTCCCCCTCTCCTCCCTCTGCTCCCTCTCTCTCTCTCTCTCTCTCTCTCTCTCTCTCTCTCTCTCTCTCTCTCTCTCTCTCTCTCTCTCTCTCTCTCTCTCATTTTCTCACATTCCCTCTCCCCGTCTCTCCTCCCTCTGCTCCCTTTCTCTACATGTTGTCCTTTCAGATGTATGTGGACACCTCGTAGAAAATGCTCCCTCAGGGGACCCTGAAGATTCACTGGATACACACACACCTTTTCGTATCGAGTCTGTCACGGTGGATGTGTGTGAATGTGTGTGTGATATGAGACTGGAGCTGGCTCGAGGCGGACAGACACCACTGTCTCTGTGCATCCGAGTGTTTAAAACAAAACAAAGACACAAAAATGATCCCAGTCCCATTCCTATTACATCACTTAGGCTGTCCTGCCCTGCCTTAACAGGCAGAGCACAGTTTAGCAGTTTCCTGTGGGGTTTTTTAACCTTATGGAAAAATGCATGTACTGCTTTCCTCACCAGTCTACAGTGGAGATTTAACTCGGAGACAACAGGATAACGTGAAACAGGAGCCATCCAGACATGCAGTAATGGTGCACATCACAGTGGACTGAATTATCTGCACTATTTAAAGGGATGCACAAACAGCTTATTTTAAATTGATTGCTTATGTGAGGTCACAAAAAACTCTACATTGACTTATATGTCTTTGGCCTCCTTAAATATCTGGACACGTGCATTTTGTTTAGGGGTACTACACCATCCTGGCCTATTTGACATTATATCATTGTGGGTTTAATAACTGTGAACTACCAGCATAATGCAGACTGCAGCATCTTACAAAGCATTCATATACAGCCACCCGGTGGGCATTTTAGTGTCTCATTACTATGTGCCTGGAAGCTATTGCATAATAAATAACCTTTAACACATCTACAGAGACTAGAGACTAAAGAATCTGTGTTACTAATCCACATTAGTGTTGTGCACTGTGTTGTCATTACAGTGTAATGCTGGTAGGACAACTCTTGTGACTATAGCAGAAGCATATCCAAAATGCTATGTATCCATAATGTTAGAGCATTCCTGTATAAGCGCAGAGTGTAACACTGAAGGTACAACTTGAATACGAGTGTAATACTAAAGTAACCACAGCTGTATGAGTCTTTTCTCCTTTAATATATAGCAGACTATATACGGAAGTGTAGTTCTAAGGAACCTTTGAGTGTAATATGATACCCGAGGTTATGTTCTGTATAGGTCCTACAAGCTAAATTTGTTATTTTGCTGCTTAACTATTCCCAGTCTGAGAGTATCATAGTGTTGACAGTAAAGCAGTGCTCCCTGGGGCAGTGGGGGGTTAAGTGCCTTGCCCAAGGGGGCAATCAGATATAGTCATGGAATAAGTCAGGGGATTTGGTTCACCTCTACACTAGGCTACCAGAATAGCTACTATAAGAGACTAAAGCAACACTGAAATGACAGCTCCTATACGAGTGTAATAGGCAAGGCGAAGTAAGACAAGTTTATTTATATAGCACCTTTTGTACATTGTGGTCATTCAAAAGGCTTTGCAAATCAGACAAATGTACAAAAGGTAAATCAATTAATTCTTTTTTTGAAAAATAAAAATAAAACACGAGTAAAACATGATGAAAATAATATTTAACAAAAATATAAATTTGGATAGAAAGTATCATTACAGGATAGCAGTGTTATAGAACAGTGTGTAGTGTCAAGATTTCTAATGCCATCCTAAAGCTAAGAGAAGTATTGTAAACGCTGCCTCTCCGTGTTGAGTCTTTACTCTAGGCAGCACTAACTGGCTATTTACTAATTACCTTAGATTTCTGCTTGGCATATCAGATGCATATTTTAAATATGGGCCAGTAATGCTGAAGGAACAGCTCCTATATGAGTGTAGTACTGAGAGAACAGTTCCTGTATGTGCATAACACTGAAGGAACAGTTCCTATATGAGGGATATACTGATTATATACTGAATAAACAGCTACTGAAGCAATAGCTCCTGTATCTCTGTAATACTGAAGGAACAGCTCATATGTGCCAGTAATGCTGAAGGAATAGCTCCTATATGAGTGTAGTACTCGGGGAACAGTTCCTGTATGTGCGTAACACTGAAAGAACAGTTCCTTTATGCCAGTAATGCTGAAGGAACAGCTCCTGTATGAGTGTAGTACTGAGGGAACAGTTCCTGTATGTGCGTAACACTGAAGGAACAGTTCCTTTATGCCAGTAATGCTGAAGGAACAGCTCCTGTATGAGTGTAGTACTGAGGGAACAGTTCCTGTATGTGCGTAACACTGAAAGAACAGTTCCTTTATGCCAGTAATGCTGAAGGAACAGCTTCTATATCATTGAAATACTATGTGAGGAGCTCCTATAGGAACGTAATACTAAAGGAGCAGCTCCTATATGAGTGTAATACTGAGAGAACAGGTCCTATATGAATGTAATGCTGAGCGAACAGCTCCTATATGAGTGTAACACTGAAGGAACAGCTCCTTTATGATTTCTAAGATTTTAATCCCTTATTGATCCCGCAGTGGGGAAATTTAGTCTCCGCATTTAACCCCTCCGTGAAGTGAAACACCCACATACACACTCACTAGTGAACACACACACTAGGGTGCAGTGAGCACACTTACCCGGAGCGGTGGGCAGCCCTATCCACGGCACCCGGGGAGCAGTTGGGGGTTAGGTTCCTTGCTCAAGGGCACCTCAGTGGTTACTGTCAGTTCAGTTAATTGAACCGACGACCCTCCGGTCACAAGGCTGGTTCCCTAACCCCCAGCCCACGACTGCCCCTTTATGCATGTAATGCTGAAGGACCAGCTTTTTCATGAGTGTAATACTGGGTGAACAGCTCCTATATAAATGTAATACTGAAGGAACAGCTCCTATATGCCTGTAATGTCGAAGTAGCAGCTTCTATACGAGTGCAATAATGAGAGCACAGCTCCTACATGAGTGTAATACTGAAGGAACAGCTTCGGTATACTTGCTTAAAGCTTGTGTGTAATATGAGTGTAATTCTGAGGGAACAGCTTTTAGATAAATGTAATACTCAAGGAACCTCTTATACTAAGGGAACAGCTACATACAAATGTAATGATGAAAGAACAGTTCTCATACGAGTGTAACATTAAAGGAACAGCTCCTATACAAGTGTGATACTGGAGAAACAGCTTATATAAGAGTGAAATGGTCCAGTTTAGGTAAATCTGCTTGTGTTAAACAGTATGCCTGCAAGAATATGTAAATAGTTGTTTTTGTATTTCCTCTTTTCATATTTGTGTTGTTTCATTATTCCAATGGACTTTTAAAAACAAACTATTGCTTGCAGCACTGCAGCCAATGATCTGTGACCAACCACATAATCTCCCTGCTGCGCTTTACCTCCACCAGAACTCAGTCGAACTGCAAACAGAAACCAGAGCATTTTAATTTGTTTAGGTCTTTCTGAGGACAGCTCCTGTCTGAGCATGGTACTGAAGGGACAGCTCCCATGGCTACACCAAAACACTGCGCCCACACAGCTTGTGAAATCTCTATAGAAAATCATTGCCAATAGAATGGAACACACTGCAGCGGTAGAGCTACAGCCAATACCTTTGAGATAAGCTAGAGTGGCGTTTGTGATTCAGAACTAGTCGTCCAAAATTAGTGCTAAACCTGACTAATGCTAAATGCAATCAAATCTCACAGCAATATTCCATCTTCTAGTGCAAAAGTATACCCAGAAGATGCTACTACAGTAAACTCCCCATTAACATCCTTGATTTTAGTGTTGATTAGCAGGTGGTGTTCGGACTTGTGCCAATACTTGCCTAATGTGTGTAAATCCTCTGCTGGTTATCGTCAAGTTACCGTCTTTGTATATTCAGGAACATATAAACACTTTTAATTCCTTTTTTTTTTATATTCCCTCCTGATTGTAGCACTCGGTCAATGGTCTGTGACTAACAGAATAATCCCCCTGCTGCGTCGTACCACCAGCAGTCTTGACTCCAAATGAAAGCAGAGGCTGGTTTAATTTGTTTAGATCTGTGTGGGGAATAAGTGCATGTAACTTTTATGTCTATTGATCTCCCGCCTCCCTTCCTTCCTACGTAAAGTCACCACCCTGATTTATACGACGCTGGGTATTAACACTGCTCTCAGGTGAGCACACTGCTGATTCCCTCCTGTAATCAGTCGGTCAGAGCAGTGCTCATCATTTATTTCTTTTCACACCCAAACCCTGCCCACCTGTGCCTTTATTGGCTGCAATGTTTTTTCTGTTTTCTTTAAATTTATGTAATTCTGTTTTTGTCTGCTGAACTGTAATATATATATATATACATATATAGTTTTAGAATTTCCGTACACACACACACACTGTTCTAGAATTTCCTGTCCATATTCATATTGTGCTGTTATAAATTTCCTTTGGGATCAGTAAAAAATGTGCAAGAACATTCAGAAGAAAGAAAGAAAGACAGAAAGAAAGAAGGAAGGACAGACAGACACACTGTTCTTGAATGTCCTTCCGCACTCACACTGTTCTAGAATGTTCCTTCTCTACTCACACTGTTCTAGAATGTCCTTCTGCACTCACACTGTTCTCGGATGTCCTTCCACACCTACGCTGTTCTAGAATGTCCTTCTGTACTCACACTGTTCTAGAATGTCCTTCCACACCTACACTGTTCTAAAATGTCCTTCTGTACTCACACTGTTCTAGAATGTTCCTTCTGTACTCACACTGTTCTAGAATGTCCTTCTGTACTCACATTGTTCTAGAATGTCCTTCTGTACTCACATTGTTCTAGAATGTCCTTCTTTACTCACACTGTTCTAGAATGTCCTTCCACACCTACACTGTTCTAAAATGTCCTTCTGTACTCACACTGTTCTAGAATGTTCCTTCTGTACTCACACTGTTCTAGAATGTCCTTCTGTACTCACACTGTTCTAGAATGTTCCTTCCACATCTACACTGTTCTAGAATGTCCTTCCACATCTACACTGTTCTAGAATGTCCTTCTGCACTCACACTGTTCTAGAATGTCCTTACACACATACACTGTTCTAGAATGTCCTTCTGCACTCACACTGTTCTAGAATGTCCTTCTGCACTCACACTGTTCTAAAATGTCCTTCTGTACTCACACTGTTCTAGAATGTCCTTCTGTACTCACACTGTTCTAGAATGTCCTTCTGTACTCACACTGTTCTAGAATGTCCTTCCACACCTACACTGTTCTAAAATGTCCTTCTGTACTCACACTGTTCTAGAATGTTCCTTCTGTACTCACACTGTTCTAGAATGTCCTTCTGTACTCACACTGTTCTAGAATGTTCCTTCCACATCTACACTGTTCTAGAATGTCCTTCCACATCTACACTGTTCTAGAATGTCCTTCTGCACTCACACTGTTCTAGAATGTCCTTACACACATACACTGTTCTAGAATGTCCTTCTGCACTCACACTGTTCTAGAATGTCTTTCCACACCTACACTGTTCTAGAATGTCTTTCTGCACTCACACTGTTCGAGAATGTCCTTACACACATACACTGTTCTAGAATGTCCTTACACACATACACTGTTCTAGAATGTCCTTCTGTACTCACACTGTTCTAGAATGTCCTTACACACCTACACTGTTCTAGAATGTCCTTCTGTACTCACACTGTTCTAGAATGTCCTTCCGCACTCACACTGTTCTAGAATGTCCTTCCACACCTACACTGTTCTAGAATGTCCTTCCACACTCATAGTTTGCTGTTCTAGAATGTCCTTTAACTTTTAAATTGAATTTTGTATTAATACATGTAGAAATACACATTCAAATAAATTATTATTATTATTATTATTATTATTATTATTTTCAGTGGTGCTAGTGGTAGTGGTAGTAGTATTTATGTTGTTATCATATATAACCATATATTATTCATTATTTGACTAACGGATTCTTTTTATTTGAATGTGTAATAGTAACAGATATTATTTCTGTTTTCTTCTTATTAATATTAATATTAGCATTACCGGTGCGATGGGTGGGGCCATAAAATGTGGATTGGACAAAATGCGTCAGAGAGAGTGCCAGTAGGAGGAGTCAGAGTGGTGTGTGCCAGTGTGCAGTAGGAGGAGTCTCTCCCTCTCTCTCCTCTCCCCTCTCTTCTCCTCGTCTCCCTCGCGCGCTCTCAGTGTAGCTGCGCAGAATCTGCCGCTCCGCACGCGCTCCGCTCCTCCAGCACGGTGCTACCGACTACTTTCACACCGACCTCGTGAGGAAAAACAGCTCTCGCTCTCTTACCCCCACCCCGAGACCCCTGACCCACAGCCAGCGAGTCGCACGCGGGTCATCCGAGGTGAGTACGAGGTCCTAAACTGGACAGGGTGGTGAACCTGCAGGGTAATGGGGATCTCCAAAGCGCGCGCGCCGATAAGCTCGTGAGTGCATATATATGTGCGTGCTTGAGTGCGTGCTTGCTTGTTTCCTTGCGCGCGCTCTCTTCGTCCGCTGCGCTCGGTCACCTCGTTCCACCGTTTCAGCCAGAGCAGTAATCACATTAGCGCGACATATTCCAGCATTTATAATCCCCCATAATCCAACAGCAGCAGCGGCTCGAGGCGCCCTGCAATTAGCAAGCCTTTACTGGCCAGTGAAACACCGCTGAGTGTCTGTTTGCGCTCTTAACGCGGCGTGGCGCGTGTATGCTGCCCGCGCGCCCTGCACGTCCACACTCAGTGAGATTCTCCCCCTGTCTTTCTCTCCTCGTCTCAATGTGCTCTTTCGTTTCGTCTCCACTTTCTGTCCACTTTTCTCTCTTTCTTTTCTCTCTGCTCTTCTCTTACTCTCTCTCGTTTTCTGCTCCTCTCGCTTTTGCAGGCGATGCTGTACGGGCTGCTCTTGCCTCTCGCGGCGCTGCTGCTGCTGTGCGCAGACGGCAGGCGCGTGGACACGGCGGTCTCTATAAACAACAACAACAACAACAACAACAACGATGATAACCACAACAACCACGCGTACCAGCTGGACTCAGACAAGTGGATGAGCGGCGCGTCCCACTACGACAAGGACAAGTACTGGAACAGGTTCAGAGATGTGAGTGACCCCCTTTCAGATCTAAAAAGTGACCAGAGGAGTTGGAGGAGATCAAGCACAATTAGAAACCCCTCTAGAAACAAACAGCATGAGGCTGGCCACCCACGCATGCTGTGTTTTGGATGCTGGTATGTTGTCCAGGAGCGATGGAAATGAATATGCTGGACACCAGCAAAACCAGCATATGCAAATTGGGTGACCGGCTGAACCAGCACCTCGGCA
This sequence comes from Prochilodus magdalenae, assembly GCA_024036415.1. Classification (NCBI taxonomy): domain Eukaryota; kingdom Metazoa; phylum Chordata; class Actinopteri; order Characiformes; family Prochilodontidae; genus Prochilodus; species Prochilodus magdalenae. Next base: position 154,478 of record JAMWET010001838.1, read on the forward strand.
GCACCATGTTATACCAGCATAGAGCAGTATGATATGCCTGCTGTTCTGTGCTGCTAGTTCAGCTGGGGGTGCCAGCTTACGTGTTCACATGCACACATTGTCCTTAGAATGCGCACCTGCTGTTTGGTGAGATTTGGTAGTGCAGTTTAATCCTGGGACCCCCAGCTTTGGGGTCATGGTGGGCCAGAATTCAGCACATTTTGGATATACTATTTCAGCTCATCAGACCAGAAGACCATGTGGTGAAAAGAGAAAAGTGCACATCAGGCTACCAAATACCAAAACAAACCCTAACACTTAGTGCCTGGGTGCCACACCGAAGGAAGTGATGCACTCAGTTTCTTCTGAGTACATAATTTCCAAGTGAATGAAATACAGATATAAAAGCTCATGTATGTTTTATCAGTGCAGTCCTGCCTTCAGGTTCACCTGTGATGTAGGCCCACACATGTAAAACAAGTACGTTCAGTGCACTTGTTTAGATCTGTGTGATTGTTGGGAGCTCTGTCTGCACTGCTCTAGAATGTTCTCCCCGTTTACAGTCGTCTAGAATAACCTCCATAGAAAGATTACACTGACCTTGGTTGTTCTTTTCCATTCTCTTCTATGTACATGCTCACCCTGTTCTAGAATGCTCCACTTCCTTTATCCTTTTCCAGACTGCTCTCTTCTATTCATACTCCTCCATAATGTTCTAGAGCATTCTGTTCTGGGTTGTTCTCCCACACTCACACATTAGCACTCTTCCAATCGCACTTTTTTCTAGAACACGTTCCTTCCTTCACATTGTTCTAGAATGCCGTACCCAAGTTATACTGTTCTAGAAGGTGCCCCCCACCTCCATTCTCACCATTCTAGATCACTTTCCTTCATATACACTCTCCTCCATCACCTTGTTCCAGTCCTCCATTCATACTGTTCCAGGTTGCCCTACCCTGTTTATACTGTTCTGGAAAGCGCCCACCCACTCCATTCACGCCATTATGGATTACTAGCCTTAATGTACCACCCACCCTCACAGAACGTTTCTGGAATGTTGTCCTTCATTCACACTGGTTGGTTCTGAACACTAGAGTGTTGGTGGTCAATGTACACAATCGACAGTGCTGGACTGTAGGCCTGTTAGGCCAGAGACTGAGATTTTGGTCAGTAATGCAGAGAGGCCTCAGTAAGCTGGAGCTGTCCTGATGAATAGACCTAGGGCGTTCAGAAGCTTTACCGTGCTTTGGATGAAGCATGTAGATGGAACCATCTCCTCCTGGTGTGTGGTGTTGTAGCCATCTGGTCCATCCCGCATACATTTGCTGATTGGCATTACGTTACTGTACCGTTTAACCTTCCCTTACCCGCTCATCTCAGAAAACGTCCTCTGATGAACTGGTATTGGTGGCTTTTGTGAGACATGAGCTTGGGGTAGACGCTAGCGAGAGAAGAGAAAGCAGAGAAGGTTTTCAAAAAGGCCCCGTTGGGTGCACGGACAGTGGTGTTCTGGAGGGTGTCAAATTGAGGTCATGGAGAGCCAGAGGTTGGAGAGTTGCTAAGTTCAGCTCACGAAGACCTCAGGTGTCAGCTAATGAGTTGCTTTAGATGTGTTGAAGGAGACCTATTACGCTTTGGGTTTTCCCCCTTCCTGTAGTGCATTATGCAGCCTATTGTGAATGTAAACGATCTGCAAAGCCCATAGCACACGCCAGAGGGAGGAACTCTCTCCCACAAAACAAAACACTTTTCTCAGCTGCCTGAAATGCCTCGTTGGAATTCCACCCCTAACTCTGTTACAAGATGACTTCACTGCATAACATAATCCTTATGATCCACCTACTGGCAAACTTGGCACACCTTCGCACAAGATACAGAGCGCTAGACCCATAAAGACCTCCCACTCTGAAGTGCCTAACAGATTATTCTTTTTTAGGATCAGACTCTGGCTCAAACGAAAACAGCAGAACTAAAGTCATTATAAGAACAGCCAGCAACAGAGTGGAACTTGTAACAGGATACCAATTTAGTGGTTGACCAATCAGAACAGAGTGGCCAAGATCAGTCAGAGCTCATTTGGCTCACTGGGAGGCGGGGCTTAAAGACACAGGAGCTCTAACAGATGTGTTGTATATGGAAATATTGTTTTGTGAAAACTGAGACACTGAACATGACATAGAATGTTAGACACCCTGATGGTCTTGCTTCTACAGATGCGGTGTTTAAAGGCTGACCCTTAAACAGGTTTTGCATTCATTGTGAGCAGAGCTGATATAGCTGTTACATGATAAACCGGCCTTTTACTGGTGTGGTTATTAGACAGCTCCTATAGGAAAGGCTGCAGGAAGTAGCTTTTTCCTTACTGAGTTATTCAGTTCCGTCATATGAGACGCTTTACTGGCAGGGTTAAGTCAGGCTGATAGATTGTATTCTAAAAGGCATTCAAATCATTTGACATTTTAATGGTATATTGACCTCTCCACTGAAGTGGCTAAACCTGCCCCTGCTGTTCTGCTGCATGAAGTAAATCTGCAGTCTAACTTTAATATTGTTGGCTGACAAATGACTTTGACTATTGTTGTTGTGTCCGTTTTATTAACGGTCTTGCCAATGTGAAAGCTGAGAAGAAGCCAAGCTCCCTTTTACACTGTGTGAACATTTCATGATGAATAGACCAACAGAACGGCTTCAAAATCGGCTGGAATAAAATCTCATGAAACATTAAAACAATGCACACACTGTATATGCAGGGATTTTGAGAACCTAAGTGCGTAGTTTAAAGGAGCCATATCCTGGAAAAACAAATTCCCATTCTTTTTCCAATACAGGAGTCTGAAGTAATATGTTAAAGTTTTAACTGTTACTATCCGTACAGTTCATATGTGGCAGAAACAGCCTGTTTTGAAATCAGTGATTCTCTGATGTCACAAGAACTGATTCATTTGCGTATATCCACCTATTCAGTCTGCAGCAGTTTGGCACCGTTCATCTTCATTTTGAAGCTATAAGTATACTATCAGTTTTGAGTGCTTTTCTAAATGGGGCTCAATACAGGACAGCCAATCGGAACTGAGCTCGTTCATCTTAGATCAGTCTTAAAGGTACAGTACCAAAAGCAGCCTGGAAATAACAACATGTGTATAGAACCTGACTGAGATGGACGACAGTCTGTGATAGCAGAACCTAGAGCACCTTTATGGTAAGAGGAGCTGATGAAATGGACAAGTGGAGTGGAGCTAATCGTTCTCTCTCTCTTCCTCTTTCTCTGGCTCTTTCTGTCTCACTCTCTCTTTCTCTCTCTCTCTCTCTATGTGTGTGTGTGCGTGTGTGTGTAATGATTCCCCAGAGACTTTGCTCCTGTTCCTGCCATGAAAATGAGCCTCATTACCTAGAAGCTGCTTGCTTTCTGTGTGAGTGGATGAGAACGAGAGAGAGAGAGGGACAGATAGAGGAATATAGGGTTGGTGTGGGTGTGTGTGTGGGGGGGGGGTGCTGTGACATTTTGGCTCTGGGTTTGATATTTTATTGTTCCTCAAGAGAAGAGATTGGTTAGTGGAATGCCATAGAGAGCCCTTAAAGTCTAGTGTCAGCATCTTTCACTCATTCTCACTCTCTCTCTTTCTTTCTCTCTCTCTCTCTCTCTCTCTCCCCCAACCGATCATCGATCTTTCTTTGATTTCTCTCTTCTGAATCCCTTTGTCTAGTCGAGACTGTCTGCCTGCTACGCTCTCCTTTGTCTTTTTTTCTTTTCTCCTCCCCCATCTCCTACTCTATCTCTTTCTATTGGTCTCTCTCCTCTCTTTCCCTCCCCTCTCACCTTTTCTCTTCGCTCTTTATTCCCTTTGCCCTGCCCTTCTTTCTCCCTCCTTCTGTCACTTTTCTCTCTCTCCCACTTTTTTTATTGCTCTCTCTAACTCCCCCATTCTTTGTCCCTTTCACTCTCTCTCCATTTCTCTTCTTTCCCTCTGTCTCTTTCTCTCTCTATATATATTTCTTTTTCTTCTTCTCTCATGTCACTCTCTCGATTCTCTCTCCTTTCTCGCTTTCTCTCTTTTTCTTTCTCTCCCCCTCTTGCTCCCTCTCTATGACACTTCCCGACCCTGTGCTCTCTCAGCTGTGAAATCACACACACACACACACACACACACACACACACACACACACACACACACACACACACACACACACACACACACCTACCTACTTAAATCAGTGGTGGCTCTGCTGTCTGTTTCTATGCTGATGAGATTCAGGCTGCAGACGTGTGTCTGAAAGAAAGCGAGAGAGACAGAGAGAGAGAGAGAGAGAGCGAGAGAGACAGACAGAGAGAGAGAGAGAGAGAGAGAGAGAGGCTGTGAGTCTTGCTCTCTCTATTTGAATGTCCAGCGGAGAGCTGGTATGTTTTTCGCTCTCTTAAATCTGCTTACCTTCTGTTTGCAAATATTCTGTTTCCGTGGTTCAGTTTGTGTGAGTGTTTGTGTGTGTATGTGTTTAGACTTGCTGGAACTGATCCCACACTTCATTAGACTGGACAGAAAGGCAGAAAGGCTGGTATTGCTCAAAGAGCGTGACGCAGAGAAAGGCAGATGTGTGTATGTGTGTGTGTGTGTGTTGTTTTCTGCTGACAGATAATATTGTACTGCCTGGACACAGCTGGGACCATCAGCCGAGGTGCTGGGAGAGAGAGAAGGGGAGAGACACATGGAGAGAGAGAGAGAGAGAGAGAGAGAGAGCGAAATAGCATGTGTGGATAGACAGTACTATGTGCTACCATAACCTGAGCCTTGCGTATATGTGCCTTTGAGTCTGTGTGTGTGTGTCTGTGTGTGTGTGTGTGTTTGTGTATGTGTGTTTGTGTATGTGTGTCTGTGTGTTTGTGTATGTGTGTGTGTCACTGCTTCTTGGCCTTATCGACTGCACTGCAGACACCTAGCCAATCAATCGCCTTGAAAAGTGAGCAAAGGCACCCTGTTAGAGAGGGTGCTGTGTGTGGGTGTGTGGGGGTGTGTATTCATGGTTTAGGTCAGTGTCTCTTTGTGGGATGCAGCACTTTTTTAAACCAGCACATTTTCCTTAAATGGCCAAGGTCAGGGACAGGTGTGGTGACACGCTGAATTCGGGGTGTGTGTGTGTGTGTGCGCTCAGTTATACTCTCGCGGCCTGTACAGATGTCTCCCCAAACATTTCCATCCCAAAAACAGCAGACCAAATACATTATAAAACGTCCCGTTTTCTGTTCTGAGTTTTAACAAACAAAAACTGCAGCACCAGTGCAGTCCACTGTTGTTTAGGTGTACATAAAATCTGTTGGTTGAGGGTCCATGATGCCTTTACTGAGCTTTGTTTATTTTGTCTTAGATTTTATGTTCGTTGAAGGTCCAGTAGGACTTAATTTCATAATGTTGTTGATGCATATTTGAGGAAATTAGTTTTACATTAGTCGAATTAGTAAGCCCATGACTTTTGATTGGTTGTTGGTAGGCGTTAGCAAAACCATAATATCATGATACCACATTTTTATAAAACAGATAGATATTTAGTTTTATCTGAAGTCTGATGAGCTGGAACAGATAAAAAACAGGAGTAATGTTTAACGATACTATCATCCATTTGTAATTCAGTGTTCCACACGCTGCACTGCACAGAATCCAATTACACAGGCCTAGTTACACTCTCGGACATGCAGGGAATCAGTGTCCTCAGTATCCACAATATGCTCATAAGGAAACATATTGTAATAAATGGCTGGGCAGGAAACTTGAATCCTTCGTATGTCTCACAGTGTTGAACTTACCCACCATGTTTCATTCCTGTGGATTGATTCCCTCTGAGTGCAACTATTTTTTTGATGATTAGTGTATATATATATATATATATATATGTATTAGGTATGTATTAGTGTATAATTTGCTGCTGCAGAAACAAAACCTTGTGTTGTGGACAAAATATGAAAGCACCTCTTGCCCTTTGTTGTGTGTAACTAACAGAAACTCTGGTTCCATTGACTTATATTAAAAGTAAAGTACATATTTTTCCTTCTTTTTGTTCTGACAGCTTTATAAATATATATATTATTAGCACAATTATTGGCACCCGTTGTTAAGATGTGTTCTTAGGCCTCTAATAAATAAAATGATGCAGGACAATAATGCGAGAAAAATCCAACCTTTATTTCAAGTGCTTTTATTCCCACATTAGGAAATAATTATTTTACATCACCTGTGCCGCAATTATTGGCACCCCTGATGTTCATACTTTGTACAACCCCCTTTTGCCAAAAAGACAGCACTTAATCTTCTCCTATAACATGTAACAAGATGGGAGAATACAGAGAGCGGGATCTTCGTCCATTCCTCTTTGCACAATCTCTCTAAATCGTCCTGGGTCCTCTCCTATGCACTCTCCTCTTTAGCTTACCTCACAAGTTTTCAATTGGGTTGAGGTCTGGGGACGGAGATGGCCATGGGAGGAGTAATTTCTGTGTAGATTTGGCCACATCATTATCTTGCTGAAAACCCAGTGATGACCCATCCTCAGCTTTCGGGTGAAGGCCACCAGATTTTGATTTAAAATGTCCTGGTATTTCAAAGAGTTCATGATGCCATGCACCCTAACAAGATCCTCCCTATACTTCACAGTGGGCATGAGGTGCTTTTCCACATACTCATCTTTTGTGTTACGCCAGACCCACTTAGAGTGTTTGTTGCCAAAAAGCTCTCATCTGACCAAAACACACGGACCCAGTTGCCAGCACCGCTTAGTGAAGTCCAGACGTTTACGTTTATGCTTGTGAGAAAAGGCCTTTTCTGTGCATGCCTCCCAAACAGCTTGTTGGCATGTAGATGCACCTGATGGTTGTTATGGAGACTTTGTGATCCCAGGATGCTACTCTTTGATGCAGTTCTCTAACAGTGAGCTTCTCTTACCATGCTCCTCACTGTGTATAGAGGTAAGATAAACTTTGCGTCCTTGTCCAGGCTTGTTTGGCACTGTTCCAGCTGTTTTAAACTTCTTGATGATTCCTCCGACTGTAGAAATGGGCAGGTGTAGGCGAGTGACTTTCTTGTAGCCATTGCCTGGCTTATGAAGGTCGACACACATCTGCCTTACTTACAGGGGAGTGTTCTCTTGTCTTTCCCATGCTGAAAAGGGGATAAGAGAAATAGGCCTCTGTGTCACATCATATTTACACCCCAGGGAAACAGGAAGTGATTAATTACTAATTAAAGATTCCTGGATACTCTGATCAACTTTATAAACTACAGTAGAAATAACAGAATGCTTCAATTACATTTATTTTCTAAGAATTGTTAGCGGTGCACATCACATTTTAACAAGTGGTGCCAATAATTACATACATATGTGTAGTATATATATATATATATATATACACAGTTGTGTGTGTACGCGTGTGTGTGTGTGTGTGTGTGTCTGTGTGTGCTGTTATATAGGTCTAGTAGAGGTTAACCTGGAATATCACCTCACCCGCACTAAATTAAAGCATCTTTTTAATCCAGTCTTTCCCACCAACATCACCTCACCCCAACCCCATCCTCCTGGGAGTGTATCTACAGGTCCCTGGTGAGGGCAATCTTCTCCAAAATAGGCCCAGACTGGACCTGCTGTCCTATCTGTCCTCATCCACCTCAGCACAGCACACAAGCTAAAAATACACACCTGAACCGCCGGCCCGCTCACTGTGTGCGTGCGCGTGTGTGTGTGTGCTTGATGAACCTTCCCTTCCCATTTCATTATGTCAGCGAGTTTGGCAAGCAGAATTGAGCATTTTTCCTCCATTCCTTGTCTCCCTCTCTCTCTGTTTTTGGTTCACTCTCCTTGCTTTGGGGAGAAGGAGAGACGGAGGGAGTGAGCAAGAGAAAAAAATACTGAACGAGAGAGACAATAAGAGAGACAGAGAGATTCAGAGAAGGGGAGCTAAAGAAAGCAAATGGTTGGAAAAGACAAAAAGAAACATGGTGAGAGAGAGAGAGAACAGAAGGAGTCTCTCTCTTTTTCTAGACAGGAGGAAACAAGGAGAGTTAAAAAGACAGAAAGAGAGAGAGATGAATAAAGACTTGGAGAGCCAAAGGGAGAAATGAAGGGAGAGAAATGAGAGAATATGGAGGCAGACAAAGAATGGTATAGCGAGCGATAAGGGATGTCTTTCTTTTTGTCTATCTACATTTTCAACATCATCAACTAAAGCTGGTGTTCTTGCATCCACATAAGCGGAGAGGTGAATTGTGGGATACGCTTTGAAGGGTAAATGCAGTGCAGGTTTCTCAGCTCCTCTCAGGTGCTTCGTACACTCGTTGAAGCCTGCCTGACTGCTTTTGAAGAACGCATGGAGTACACTCTCTTCCTCTCTCTGTCTCTCTCTCTCTTACTCCCTCTCTCACTGTGTGTGTGACAGTTCAGGCTGATGTGTCGTTTTCTCTCTCCTGAGGGGCTTTGATTGTGCAGAGGGGGGAAAGTTGTTCTCTGTCATTCAGATTTACTGTTTGTTTGTCTTCAAAGGAAAACTGCTTTCACTTTGTGCTGGGTTCTCTCTCTCTCTCTCTCTCTCTCTCTCTCTCTCTCTCTCTCTCTCTCTCTCTCTCTCTCTCTCTCTCTCTCTCTCTCGCTCACACTCATGCTGTCTCTCTACTGATTTGACTTTTTGTGAACTCCAGTATTTAGACACTTACATGTCTATTCTAAAGCGACAGGGGGTAAGACGCTGTGAGTTTGTTGCGTGTTTCCTGTCTGTCTGTCTGTCTGTCTCTCTCTGTCCCTCTCTCTCTCTTTCTTTTTCTTTCTCTCTCTCGCTGAGATTTGATTTGGCATGGCCTGGACAGGTTTGTGGATATAGGCCGCATCAGTTTTCAGACACTCTTGCGTCATAAAAGTGTACAGTTGGGCCAGATTTGGTGGATGCCTTCCTTGGCCAAATTCTGAAGAGATTTTCTTGTAGACTGGCACTGCTGGTACACTTATATGACTGTACACTTCTGTACACCTGCAGATTCAGCTACTTCCTTTACACTATGGTCTTTGACATGTCCTTTTAGCCAGTCATTACGATCTGCTTTGAGACCCATTTTCCAAACATTAAAAAAGACCTTCACTGCATCGTACCACCTCTTCTCAATCCTCAATCCCGTCACTCACCCCATAGGTATTTATAGCCCCATCAACATCAGGCAGTCCCATCAGCTGGAGCTTCAAGTTACTTCAACCTTAAACATGCAAGGTGACTAATGTTTTTTGAACCGTGAGCTTATTACTAACATTGGTTCTGATTGACAGATCCAGGCTTGGCCCACAAACACATTTCATTTTAGCCACTATTGCAAGATTGTACAAGCTTTCAGTCCTGTTCGCTCTGATGAGAAACTGTTGCACAGCATCAATGGAGCATAACGTTATTTGTATTTGATTTGATTGCTAACTTTTTACTGTACTAAATAGTTTTAGAAACTGAATTTTGTCAAATAGAGGATTGAACAGTATTTAGCTCAATTAAGACAGACAACAGGAGAAACTTTGACAGGCACCATCAGTTCTTGGAAAGAGGGGGGCTAAGTCTCACTGCTAGAGGTTATGCATTCTTCCTTTATCTATCCAACACATCAACACGCTGATTAAGCAAATAACATTGGAATTCTGTGCCCTGAATGAGCTTACACACTCTCATGGACAATAATCACTACGCAGGCCAAACTAAAGAAGCCTAGTGCATATTTCATACAGAGTTGGACTCAGCCAGGGGCATTTGAACCTGCTTGTGGGCTCTATGGATGTAGTTAAAATCAATAAAATCAATCAACATGAGTTCCCTTCCGAATGGTGTGGCCAAATTCCTCAGGATTTAGAAACCGTAGAAAGCAGTAGTCACGTGGCTAACAGCCGGACTGCACACTAAGCAACACACGGCATCCAAAAACTCCAAACCTTTGTTTTTAATGAAGGTGTAAAACACCGCTGCCGATAGTCAGTGACTCCCAGCTTCCAGCACTTCCATTCATCATCTTCCTATTACTGCTCTAACTTATACTGAGAGAGCAGTCAGTTTGCAGTGCTAATCATTCTTTTCACCTCGGCTAATTTTATCAACCTAATCACGTTTCACCTCGTAAGCAATCCTACACTGTGTTGCAGTGATGGTAATGGTTTTACCGAGTACACTCACTGGTGGAGAAGCACCACCGCTTACTAGACTAGTCACGTTTCACATTGTACCTTGAGGTGCTGGATTAATTTCCCACCACTGTGCGGTAGACTTTATATAATACATTTACTGATACCTCATTTTTTAAAATGATACTCTTGGTCTCCATCACTGCTGGAGAAGACTGCAGACAGTCTATACCTATCAGGATTTTCTGACTACAGGGGCTAACCAGTTTATGTTGTGGCTACAGATGAACAGAAAAGTTTATTACCAAATTATTATAGTAATTAAAAAAGAAAAAGTCTGTTATGTGTTTCTTTTTTCTTTTTATTTTTTTTGAGGGGGGTGTGGGGGGTGGGATGTTGATTTACTATCATTATTCAGTTTGGCATCATTGGCATCAGTTTACTAGCTTACTGGCAGTTCTCTGTTAGTGATCTGGAGAACACTGAGATCTGAGATCTGTTTATCTAATGTGATGCCAAAATCTTGTAGGATAATATTACTAGTGTAGCTTTCCTTCATCTCCATAACATTGCTATGCATTATCCCTGCATGAAACATTAGTACATGCCTTTCTTTAACTACTGTAAGCCACAACTTTCAGGTTGTTCTAACAGGAACTGAAATAAACTAGATCAAAATACTGCAGCTAAGGTCCTTACTAAAACCAGACAATTTGATCGTATCATCCCAGTTTTGTTAACTGTTAACTTTTTTTGATTGTAAAATTAATCTGTTAACGTATAAAGCCCCACATGGGCTCGCTCCTGATTACCTGAACACAGGGTGCTGGCTTCTTATTACTTCCTAAAATTAATAAGGTATCAGCAGGGGGAAGAGCCTTCTCCTATAAAGCCCCGCAACTATGGAATAACCTTCCAGAAAGTGTCGGGGACTCAGACACCGTCTCAATCTTTAAGTCTAGGTATAAACTTACTGGTTTATCTTAGCTTTTGGTCATTAATATCCCCCCTTTAATAAAGGCAGCAGATACAGGGGTTCATAGGCATAGGTTTAGGGTAAACTGAGATGCTGGTGCTATCGTCCCGCTGCAACCGATCATGGAGGCCAGCGTTTCGGGGTGTTTTCTGGTTCTGTCTATTTAGCCAGGCTGTAATAGTCCGATGCCGGAGTCGCTGCCATACTCTGGAAATGTTTATACTTCCTGTGTACCATAATTAGTCCCAAACAGAGCTAACTGCCTCTCTTTACTCTTACCAAGCTAATGGCTGTCCTCCAGTCCGGCTTGATTCTGAGGTTTCCTGCTACCCGTCTCTAACCAGTTGCCTACCCACCCGACCAGACACTGATGGAAGATTGACCGCGTTTTCCTGCTACCTGGCCCTGACACATCTGCCTACCTGCTTAGCCTAACCAGGCTTCCCCGCTGCAGGCTAATGTTTCCTGTATTGCTACCTGCATCAGACTATTATTTCACAATTATATTTTCATTAACTTCATCGCCACCGCTATGACTAGATCAGCATAATTAGATGCTTCATTGATGTCACGTTAAACAACTTCAAAATGTAGTTTTGACCAGAGGAGGATGGGTTCTTCCCATGTGAGTCTGGTTCCTCCCAAGGTTTATTCCTTCTGCTTGAGGGAGTTTTTCCATTGTCGCTTGCTCTCCGGGGGCTTCTTACTTTTCTCTCCTTAATGAATTATGATTACTGAATTTCTGTAAAGCTGCTTTGAGACAACATCAGCTGTAAAAAGCGCTATACAAATAAATTGGATTTAATTGGTTGCTCCAGACTGGGTTTAAAGAGTTCTTGCTAACCTGATCGTTATGACCACAAGCTGTTCGGTTTCCAGAGAGCTGCACCAAAGTATTCGTGGATTGTGGTGGCGTGGTTGTTGGTGGGCAGGTTAAGTCCTCTGGTGGTAAACCGGCAGACTGGGCGGTTTTGTTGCTTTATCACTGCAGTAATACAATACAGGCACAATACAGCTCTAGCTAACGCAAGCTACCAGTTTAGCACACCCTCTTGCCTTGCCCTTGACCAATCAGAATAGTCTCTTCGTCTGCACTCTGATGTACTACTTCACAAACTCTCCTGATTTGTCAGCAGTCTTTGATTGTGCTGCATCAGCCTCTTCTGAACATTACTCTCCTTCACTTCACAGCAGTTTGATGCAGTGTTGCTATCTTGACCAGGTACCCTGAGCGGAAACCACATCTGCAGGGGAAGACAAAGTGTCAGAGTTGAGTCAAGTTCTACCATGCATGGAAAGCACCATAAGTTCCTGGTCTTAACTTTCATGGCAAATTCATCTAAGATACCTGCCAATCAGCATCAGAGCAGATGTGTTGAATAAATCTGGCCAATCAACTGATGCACAGATATGAGTGGCATGTATAAAGGTTATTATTGGTGAATCTGTGTAGACGGGTGGAGTCAAATACCCTGAATTACTCAGGGCCAGAAGCCTGAGGACCAGAAGTCCATGTATTAAGTTGCCCCTGGACGAAGCACATTAAAAGCTGAAAGAGTTTCGTTGTGGCTAACGTGAACGTTCACATGCTGCAACTCCTTTTAGGGCAGATTTAAATGAGATCAAGGAGCCTGCACAGTATTCTCAGAGTGGATTGCTGACAAGACGTTTGGTTCAATCGGGTCAAAATATAACACTACAGAGCTGGCCTATTTTGTAGCTAAACAAAACTAGGCCGGTTTGAAATGCAATTCTATAGGCCAGAATGTGCCACAGTACGAACTTTAGCTTGATTACATGACAAGACAACAGTGTGACCTTTTAGACGCATGCAAAATAAATATCACCTGAAATTGACAACGCTCTCTAACTTCAGAGGTTTTGAGATGCCATAGCAGTTTATGTTTAGGTTGAATGGGATTTTTGTCAGTAAAGCCTGGCATGCAGTC
>JAMWET010001838.1:172500-202500 GCA_024036415.1 Prochilodus magdalenae
CACTGAACTAAAAACAGGCAGTCTTGGCATCCTACGCTACCACTCGCGAGAGTCACTTGTCATATTAATATTTGTTTTTCAGTAATAACAACAGGGTATTTTAAGATGCTATGAATTAGAGCCCAAATTGTCAACCAATACATTATTCACAGTTTACAGTGTTTTGGGAACAACACAAAGTTTGTTGCCACAAAAGTCCTATGAATATGTGTTTAATTAGATAAATTTGGTTATAGGTTTTCAAATATCAGGCATTGTGAATGTCAGTTTCTCCAGTTCATTCTCAAAGCCTAACAGATTTAACATTTAGCATGGAATCACTTATAGTTTGGTTTATCATCCAACATGTTTTCATTTGTTTCATTAGTTTGAAAATGAGTTTCAGTGTAGAATTTAAGGCAGAATCAGTGATGCCACTTTTAAGTGTACTGCTTTATTTAAATGTAAAATAAAAGGGATTTTTTTTATTAAGGGCTAAAACTAGAACTTATCCATTGAAGTTGTTCACTCTTGTAGTCTACTTTCATAATCTACTGTGCTTATCTACAGGGGCTGGACAATGAAACTGAAACACCTGGTTTTAGACCACAGTCATTTATTAGTATGGTGTAGGGCCTCCTTTTGCGGCCAATACAGCGTCAGTTCGTCTTGGGAATGACATATACTGCGTCCTGCACAGTGGTCAGAGGGAGTTTAAGCCATTCTTCTTGCAGGATAGTGGCCAGGTCACTATGTGATGCTGGTGGAGGTTCGTCCTTCTTGGTGGTATGCTGACATTACCCTGGATACCGTGGCTCTTGATATATCACAAAGACTTGCTGTCTTGGTCACAGATGCGCCAGCAAGACGTGCTCCAACAATCTGTCCTCTTTTGAACTCTGGTATGTCACCCATAATGTTGTGTGCATTGCAGTATTTTGAGCAGAACTGTGCTCTTACCTGCTAACTGAACCTTCACACTCTGCTCTTACTGGTGCAATGTGCAATTAATGAAGATTGGCCACCAGGCTGGTCCAATTTAGCCATGAGACCTCCCACACTAAAATTACAGGTGTTTCAGTTTCATTGTCCAACCCCTGTACAGGACTTGTGTTTTGCATAGAAGCCACTCTAGCACAAAGGTTTTCCGACATTTCCGTTTACCTGTAGCTAAAAACGCCAAGTCATTTTGGACAGCTCCAACAGCGGTCCATGTGGCGTACTTGTCCTTGTCCACGCTTCTTCACATTAAGTGTCCTTGTGCGCTCTTCACGTTTGCAGCATTTCTGATGAACCTCAGCCATCACCAGTTCCACAGTGACATCTGGAGTCACCTCAATTTCGCTGTGGAATCGAGTGAATCTGATTGCATGCTGCACTCATAAAGAGAAAAATGCAGTAAATCCGCCCAACGGCGCTCCTCTTCTGTTATCCCCCCAGGCCCACCGCTGTGCAGCTCTCAGTCCAGGTGATGTGGGCAGCTGGAAATTGAGGCCAACATGGAAATCGAGCCACCCTAATAACTGTGTGTGCTTTAAAGTGGCCTGTTCTCAGGTGTTTGCTGGTGGAACAAGATGATAGAGGCTGTGGTCTGCAGGCATTTTGCTCTTGTGCTGATGTCATCCTCAGTAGCTCAGAACAAAAGGGAGCTGCATCACTATGTAAACCTCTCAGACCACTGTAGAAAAGAAATGTGAAGCTGTTTGTCTTGGCAAGGTCGAGGTAGCACTGGGAAGAGAGAGGTGGTGGGGTGTGAAAACTTTGTCACAAAAGATGGTAGAAATCGATATTTATAGGGCGTTATATTGGAAAGAGGAGGAGCTTCAGTCACGCCCCCCTGGCCAGTTATTCTCTTAACTCCATTGATGTGCTTTGCATAGCTGAGAGCAATAGTAGACACCATCTTCAGACCTGAATTTTTTTCTATTGTTATGTAACACAGTGTGAGAAACCACATAATCAAGTCTATGTGAGATTACTGGATGTGGTTTGAGGCAAATGAATGATCATTTGGGCCTGCAGTTTGCATAATGCTAAATTGGTGAGGAAACCTGGAATGTGATGACATAGACGAGAGCAGCAGATCTGATTACTTTGGCCTTGCCAAATGCTTTTTGTGTGACCCTTTAATTTGACTGGCGGTAAATACAAATTCTGAGATCTTTGACAATTCAATAGTATAACACGAGAATACTCTTCTGGTTTATGGCTATTAGGAGCCCAAAGGTGTGTGGCCAGTCAGTCAAACAACTGGGGCATGATGCTGCCAGTCAGTGATCAACATTGTTATATAGAATGAAAGAAACAAACAGAGGTTAACAAGTGTACTTACTGTCTAATCCCATCAAAGTATCTAAACATATACTGCTATCCTATTCAATCAGGAATATCATGTGTTTCTGGTATGTCACCTCGTCTGGTAAGACACTTTATTTGGCTGTTTTGGTCGTCTGTCCAATGTGGCATTACTGTGAAGGAATTACACTGCTAAGAATAGCATGCTTAATGGGGGTTTAAGGTAACTAGCACCATGCATCTATAAGGATTGGCAATGACTTAGGCAGTAATAATTCCATCCTGGTAGCCAACTGAACCGTTTTGTTACAGGTTAACATTAAATGGGGATGTGCTTGACTTTCCACTGTGTTCTATGTCCTGCTTTACATTATACATTATAGCTTTTAGCATTATAACGATGACATTTAGAATAATAATGGTAGATTTTAACATCATGAACTTGCTTGTGATAGTGTTTGTCACAGACGTACATATGTTGACCGCCTGGGTCCCACACATTACCGTTTTCCTCTCTGTGTATGTTTTAAAGCCACAGAACCCTCTTATTGCTGTCCTTCAATCTTTGGGAAGTTTGCAAACTGTGTTGTTCCATTGTTACATGTGAAAAATGCATTAAAGCAGTTTTCAGCCATGATGCCGCTAGTTTTTCCAATTTCATATCAAGTCACCAGCATGGTCAGTGTCTTCTGGGTGACCTGTCATTTCGAGATAGTTGATTGGATTAGGCCTTTTCTTGTATTTATCTTCCTTTCCTACCTGTTTGTCAGTTGTGCCTGTTTTGTAGTCAGTATGGGCTCTATAAATACGCTGGCAGAGCCGACCAGCATGTTGCTCCAGATGGCTACCAGGTCAAGGATCTGGATAAAGTCAAGGAAAGCAAATAACATGGAACCCTATCATGCTGACAACAGACCATTTGAACCATTAGGATTAAAACCTGCTTCCTAATGGGAATTGGTTTAATGGTTATCAATAGAGACCACTTACTTCTGTAGAGCTCCTTTAGATCCTATTAGAAAATGCTTAGCGTGTGTAGGATCAGTTACGAGTTCCCTGTTAAACCTTCTGTTACTTTGTGATATCAACCCTTTAACGAAGGCCAAGAAACACAAAACCACCAGGAAGCAGGTAGCTACACAGCCATGAGAAATGCAGATAGACATTAGCACAAGGACATTTATAATACTCTAGGTTTGATAGATTAAAACTTCCTATGACACTTAAATTGTGAATTTGTCATGTCTTGTATCAGCTACACCCTTATGATGATGGTTCTTAAATGGTTGTTTAGAAAAGACAATATTTCTATATTTAGAGCCATTAACAACCTAGCATGGTATACGATGCGATGCGATGCCAGTTCCCAAGCCCTATAAGGTTCCTTAGTTATGTACTCTATAAACGTCATAATTATCGTCTGTTTATTGTATATTTCAGCAGATTTCCTGGCTGATCGAAGTCTTCTTTGAACTGTACAACAACTAACAGTCAGTGTGACAGACACAGTGTGCAAATTTCCTTCCACTGCGGAGAGGAGGAGAGTGAATTAGAGATGAAAAATGAAGAGTTTACGCTCTGATAATCAGCTTTCAGAAAACTTACCTCACCTGACAGATGTCCGGACGTGAGTGGATTTCTCGCCTGTCTGCCGTTGAGTCATCACACACACACACACCCTCACACTTGTCCTCTCCTGAATTGATGTTGATCCTTGGAAAATGCTGATTGTAATCTCTCTGACTCAGAGAGAGAAAGAGAAAGAGAGAGAGAGAGAGAGAGAGAGAGAGAGAGAGAGAGAGAGAGAGAGAGACAGGGAGAGCGAGATTCTGTATGGGCAGTGTTTCATCAGCAATAAGTGATGTGTGAAACGAGTTGTCATCCTGGCAGCCTTCATCAAACGACCCGCACCCACAGAGAGAAAGAGGGAGAGACACGTATAGAGAGGAAGAGATGGACATATGATGAGAAGTAAGAGAGAAAAAAGAGAGCGTGAAAGAACAGGAGGAGGATGGAGATGGAAGGAGAGAAAGTGATGGAGGAAGAAAATTTATGGAGGAGTGATAAATGATCAGTGAAGCGTAACCTCAGACTTTGTGTGTAGAGTGTGTGTGTGTGTGTGTGTGTGTGTGAGAGTGAGTGTGTGTTTCTTACACTTTCAGGACAAAAATGTTCAAACAGAAAAAGGCTTTAGCCTGCAGGACCAATAAAATACGACTGACTTAGTAAAGGTTCATGTCTCTATCATAAAAAATAAAACAATAACATTTCTTTTCAGGTACCAAGATTAAACTAGGTTTGGGATGAAAATATTCATATATGTAATATATAAATGCTGTGTAATGCAAACGGGGCAGATTATTATTACACATAGGTACATACAGTACGTACATAGGCACACTGGGCACTTTACTGGGCACACCTTTGTAGTTCAGCAATTACAGACTGTAGTCCTTCTGATTGTCTGTACTTTGTAATCCTCTTTTCACCCTGTTCTTCATTAGTCAGGACACCCACAGGTCCACCACAGAGCAGGTATTATTTGCATGATGCTCATCTGCTGCTGCACAGTGTTTGTCATCCTCTAGTTCTTCAGTAGTGGTCACAAGATGGTGGCCATAGGATGCTGTGGCTTATTGGATAGTTTTGATTGGTGGACTATTCTCAGTCCAGCAATAACACAGGAATTTGAACACTTCAGCAACACTGCTGTGTCTGATCCACACCAGCACACCACACACTAACACACCACCATCACATCAGTGTCACTTCAGTGCTGAGAACCGCCCCAATAGTAGTACCTGTAGTCGTGCTGTGGGGTTACTGACCGTTGCTGTTCAGTTTTAGTATGGACTGAACAAGCCTCTGGATATAGGCCACATGTTCAGACAGTCTTGCTTCAAAGGATTGCACAGTCGGGCCAGATTTGGTGGATGCCTTCCCTGGCACAATTCTAAGCAGTTTCCCTTAGACTGGGAGTGTAGCCACTGCTGGTATACCTGTATAACCGTATGCTTCCATACACCTGCAGATTCAGCTACTTCCTTCACACTATGGCTTTTGGCACAACCAAATGCAGTCACTCCTTTTAGCCAATCATTAACATCTGCTTTGGACCCATTATCCACACATAGAATGAAGCATTTACAGACATTCACATGCAAGATGACACAATTATTGTCTGTTGAGTGAGCTTATGAACATCTAAACTGACTTATTAGAAGAGCTGTCTGTATATATATATATATATATATATATATATATATATATATATATATATATATATATATATATATATATAGTACAAATATAATGCATACAAACACCTATAATGTGTCCCGATATTGAATAAACACAAAGCTCTGTGTCTGGTTATGGGTATGTAGAAGGTTCTTTCTTTATAGCACATTGTAATGAGTCAGGACTGTGTAATTGGTTAAGCTGATGCAGAAGGAGGAACTGGCCAAAGTCCAGAGGACCAGATTATCACACACAGACACACACACACAAGACCCACATCATTCACCTTGGTAATGACAGTGTCAGAGCAGGGTTACACAAATTCAGTTACGTAAACACTGTGTGACCTAGACGTCCTGTTCTCTGACACTTCAAACTAGCACCTGTCAACTCACCATGCTCACAGAGTAAGCATTCATTTAGGCTTTTTCGAACAGGCCAGCACGCTGCAGTTTTGCATTTTAAATTTGCCTTTAAAAAACCCTTTTTAACGACTTGTAGGAGGAATCGTGATCACAGTACAAAACCTCAAACCCACCGCACTCCATAATAAAATGTTTAGTCAAAGCTCATCAGTCTGAATGCATACATTGATCCACTTTATTGCAAAGTTAGTACCATATATTGTACTGTACCTCCATCAATGGACATTCTAGCTCTTTTAAAGGCCTAATGGTCTTCAGGAATTAAAATGCACCTGTGTCTGCATGTGTATGTGAATGCTAAGTATCCACACATACAGCCAAATGAGCTATGCCTTTGGTTAGACCCTTCAGGAGCTAGACATAAAACCCTCTGGTGTCAGCTTAGCCTCTAACATAATTAGGAAGTGAGAGTGGAATTAACCACATTTTGATTTACAGTGGGTTACCTGAGAGAAAATATAATTCTAGATATCTATGAGTTCAAGAAATAGCCCTGTGAAACCATTAAATATGTAATTAAGGTCTGCTACAAGCATTACATGCATCATGTAATGGCCTTCATGGTGTCCACTGTCCAGGTTTAATCCAGGTTGGCCAAAAATGTTCAAGGTAGTGCGTTCAAGAAATATAACTGATAAATTAGCAATACTACAATAGCCTTTTTCGTTACTCCCTTTGGACCCTACTGCTGATATTTATAGCCCAAACTGAAGCCTTAGCTCTATTAGTCATGGGTTGGTACCGATGCCCTCCAGAAATATTGGCACTGTTGGTAGTGTGGAGCAGAAAACTATATGGGAAGTAAAAATCGGGCTTGTTTATCAGCTTGATCGCTGAACGTATGAGGAACATATAGCCTTCATACCATTTTTCTGCTCTTGTTTGCCAAAAGTGGCATTATACAAAGACAGCTGTTTTGTAGGATGACGCATGACAGTAAGTTGCACACTGCACTAACCTCTTTGGTTTAATTCCTTTGAGTCCCCACAGCACACAGGAGGAGCTGAGGAGTCAGACAGCTGTAAATGTGGGATAAATATTGAATTCTCATGAAACCAGGTGCATTCTGGAAGTCTGCAATTGGAATGTATTTCCTTCTTCAAGAGAGGTTCTAATGTATTACAGCATTCCTCTTCATCTGCTAATCAAAGTTATTATATTTATTTAATGCTTCAGAACATAGTTACTTTGCTAGACTATTTACACTGCTCAAAAAAATAAAGGGAACACTTTTTAATCCGAGTATAGCATCAACTCAACTTCAGGGATATTGATCTGGTCAGTTAAGTAGTAGGGAGGGCCGTTAATCAGTTTCAGCTGCTTTGGTGTTAATGAAATTCACAACAGGTGCAACAGAGGAGCAACAATGAGACACCCCCCAAAACAGGAATGCTTTAAAAGGACGAGGTCATTGACATTTTGTCCCCCCTCATCTTTTCCCACTGATTTTCACTAGTTTTGCAGTTGACTTGGGTCAGCGTCACTGCTAGTACCATGGTGCTGTACCTGGACCCTACAGAGGTTGCACAGGTCATCCAACTACTGCAGGATGGCACATCAATATGTGCCATTGCCACAAAGTTTGCTGTGTCTCCCAGCACAGTCTTAAGAGTACGGTGGAGATTCCAGGCAGTTACTCTAGGAGAGCTGGACACAGCTGTAGAAGGTTCTTAACCCCTCAGCAGGACCGGTATCTGCTCCTTTGTGCAAGGAGGAGCAAGATGAGCACTGCCAGAGCCCTACTGCTGTGAATGTGTCTGACCAAACAATCAGAAACAGGCCTCATGAGGGCGGCTTGAGGGCCCGACGTTTTGAGCAGTGTATATGTACTAGCAACTAAAAACCTTTTCTCACATTGGCTAAAGTTTATGTTTATGAGTTCACAATCAGGAGAACACTAAACAACAATAATGATGTGTGTAGCAGGGATGCAAAAAGAAAGCCATAGCTCTTTAGAATGAACACTGCTGCCCCTCTGCAATTTGCTAAAGGTCATGTGCATGAGCCAGAAGGCTATTGGTGAGATGTTCTGTGGATGGATGAGACCACAATAGAACTTTCTAGTTTAAATTAGAAGCATATTGTATGGAGTACAGCAATCACTGAAATCCAGTATAAGAGTACCAGTATCTTATCTCATCATTGAAACATGGTGGTGGTAGTATCATAGTTTGGGCCTATGGGCAAAGTCAGCTTGTCAGTTTAAATTATACCACAATTGTGCCTAAACACTTCAGTCATGCTTCCAACATACACTTGAAGAACCATAAAGTTAATATTTTGGAGTGGCAGTTCCCGACCTTTACCCTACTGACAGTTCTTATGAGGAAACCCACTAACGTTCCACAGTTGAAGCTGTTCTGTAAGGAGAGTTCTGTAAAATTCCTATGAGCCGGTCTGTAGGACTAATCCACAGTTACTGTAAACGCTTTCTTGCCATTATTGCTGCACACGGGGGTCACTCCAGATATGGAGCTCTAAGGTTCCCCTTCCTTTTCCGCTCACAGATGTGTCATATTGTGTTACTGCAATATGTAAATTATTAATACAATATTTATGTCTCGTTCATTTATTTGGGTTCTGTTCATCTACGTTTGGAAGCTGTGAATCTGTTTATAATGATCATATATATGCAGAAATAAAGAATATTAGAAGGAGTTCCCAAACATTTATGCACTCATGTATAATGTCATTATATAGGAAGTTTTTGTAAATCGGGAACTTGTCTGGCGCATGTTTTTTGGAGGAATGTTTTTTCACATTATGTGGAGGTTCTTTAACTTTTATAACATTCCCATCTCATTTTTGTTAATGCTTTCTTTTAAGATTCACCCACTGAAAGGCTCTTTAGGGATCACTTCATAGACCCCTTTTTGAGACCATCATTTTGATGGTGTATAAATACCGTAAGGGTATAAATGCTATAACCCACTGTTATAACCACTCACCACTTAAATATCAACATATAAACACACCCAACATTTTGTAGTGCTGATAAATGTATCTGTGATTACAGTATGAAAGAGCCACATTGATCACATTTACTATACTGACTCTGGTTACGATGTTTGCCTGTGCTGTTTACGGCCGCCTCTCCTCATGCTGCGTTTACAGCAGCACTGCAGGCTTTTGGGTTTGTGAGTGAATCAGGCTGGACTGAGGCTGAGAGGGGTTTGGACGCTGTTTAGAGACTTGGTTATTCTGAGGGGTGCCTCTGAGATGGATGCCCAGGTTTGCTTTTAGTCTATTCCAAACCGTACTGAACTGCCTTCTTATTTACTTTCCTGTTTACAAACCACAAACAAATAGATGATGTGTAAACAGCTTAGGCATCTGACAAACCTCTGGAGATGTTTAAAATCACAGGCCTGAAAAATTATTTACATATGCAATCTCTCTCTCTCTCTCTCTCTCTCTCTCTCTCTCTCTTTCTCTCTTTCTCTCTTTCTCTCTCTCTCCCTCTCTCTCTCCCTCTCTCTCTCTCTCTCTCTCTCTCTCTCTCTCTCTCTCTCTCTCTCTCTCTCTCTCTCTCTCTCTCTCTCTTTCTCTCTCTCTCTCTCTCTCTCTTTCTCTCTCTCTCTGGCTCCACCCCTTCTTGTGCTGTCAACAAAATGATGTATCTATAGACAGACACTTCAAGCTACACAGTTACATTATCTCAATTATGTTTTACGTACCATCGCTGTCATTTCTAAACCTTGTATCACCAAAATGATATGACACTACAATACAATAGCCAGCAAGTGAATCTTCTAAACCCCCTCGCTGGTCAGTGCTTGCCAGCAGGCCCAGACTTAGATTCAGATATTCATCTGTATGGGATGCATTTTAATCAGGTATAAATCTCTGCAGAGGAATGGTGTGGACATTTTCCTACTAACCAATC
Source organism: Prochilodus magdalenae (assembly GCA_024036415.1). Taxonomy (NCBI): domain Eukaryota; kingdom Metazoa; phylum Chordata; class Actinopteri; order Characiformes; family Prochilodontidae; genus Prochilodus; species Prochilodus magdalenae. Next base: position 182,326 of record JAMWET010001838.1, read on the forward strand.
TCAAATAACCATGTGTTAACATGTGCGTTTGGACACTTTGCTTCAAATGTCCAGTCTGGATGTAGTAGAAAAAAGAGGTTTCGAAATGAATTTTAGGAAAAGCGGCGGCTTCCCTGCTGTTGGAAGCACCTGTTCACTGCATTGTTCCTCATCAGAATTGGTTTGGGATGATTACTGCGATCACAGTTACCTGCTATGTCCTAGTCACTGTTAGGTAGAATCAAGAGATGTTGTGTTCTTTGCTCAACTCAACTGTGAAGAGAAAATAGCATGAATAAAAATAATTTAGTCTGGGCAAAATTCTTATACCAGCTTTTATATGGCAATGAGGCTTTAAGCCCACCAGAATGGGTCTACTTCTATTACACACTACAGAATAACCGAACTCACATTGTAGTTCATGTACTTACTAAATAATAAGCCTTACTGTACAAGGAGTTGACAAAGTGGCAGGCATCCAGTCATTTCCTATGGGCATATGTGATGAAGTTTGATGTGGTGAAGGTGATCTATGTGATTAGCTCAAACTAAATCCTCAGACCAGTTGTTGACACAAGGGATTGAGGTCCCTATTCATTGCTTATAGAAGTCTTTATTCCTACAGGGATTTCATTCTTACTACCAATAGTATCGCTCAACATATAGAAGTTTAGTTTTATATTAATTTAGTTTCATATTGTGAACTAAATGGCAGTAAATGCTGGATGTCTTACAATATTAACAGCTTAACAGTGTACACTGTATCACATGAAAGAGTGACCTCAAACACACCCACCAGAGACAAACTTGAGGTAACACTTCAAGCCTCACCACACTTACCTATGTATTTCTACATAACCCAATCTTTCTGTTGGTTGGCCTTATCTTGTCAAAATCAAAAACCATCATGGCATCTGGCAAACTAGACACTGCAGGAATGATTGACGCTCACAAAGACCCAAAGAAATATTTTTTCTGAATGATCGTGTGTCGATTTCTGAAGTATGTCTGTATGTGCATTCGTTTAGAAGGCTCCTCTTGTAAAAGCTTTAAAAGGAAGCAGTAGAAACATATTTCTACATGCTAGGATAAAATTGTTGTTTTGCCAGTCCAGTGGACTTTTACTGGACATTTGGAAATCACATTTAGGAACATGAAGTTTGAAACATTAATTCATTTGTTTTTTGGGCAGCAGCGGTTTGTCCGTGATAACCCCCTTGACCCTGACTCTTGGAGACTAATGGATATCTGATGTTTCCAACTTTTTACCCAGGATCCTAGTAACTCTTCTGCTTTGATGAGAAAATAGCTCAAATGTATGTTTTTGTCCATCCAGCACTGGACTAGAATTGCTGTGTTTTCAGTCTGATATTATCCTACAGGCTCACGTACTTTTCACATTAACATAATCATTCCATATGCACATACAGTGAACACAGGTTCGGTTCTTGCTTTGTGTCTTGTTATATTGGTAACAGTAAATTGGCTTATTATTTAAAAGCCCTCACAGGTCATGTACCAGAATACTAAACACTACATATTATTTGCTGTATGTTACAGTCTGTGTTTCTGTCAAGCAATGAAAAGCGAAGTAACTTTTTTTTGTTGTTTCTTCAAAATGAGACTGAACATACAACAGTAACTTTCCATCAGGTTCAAAGCTCTTCTTCTACTTACAAATGCAAATTGTTTTTCTTTCTTCCCCTTTTCCTCTTACAAATATACCTATTTTCTTTTCTACTTTTATTTGTCTTTTTCTCTTTTTCAAGTTTTCGTTTTCATCTTCACTGGGACCCATTTTCTTATTTGGTATATTGGAAATAACTGAGGTGCCAGTCAGCCTGAAAAAAAAAAAAAAAGACAAACCCTGCTTTGCGTGTTTTTGTGCCATGGGCTAAAGGCTTTTTCTCATCCAGCAACCTCACACCCACGTAAAGTCATAGAGTCATAAATCATCGACTGCGTGTTGTTTCATTTAGTGTGATGTAATTACACTCTGCGGTGTGTGTGTGTGTGTGTGTGTGTGTGTACTCTGTACAGCATATGTAAAGTGAGTAATTACTCGGTGTAGTACATTAACAGGCCTGTCCACTTTAACTAATGCACTCCACTGAGAGGATACGGTACCTGATCTATCATTAAGAATGTACAGTGGGGTGAAAGAGTAAATGAGTCACAGTTAACAAGTCAGTCAAACACTCAATGGTATGGTCATTATGTACTGATATGTCCGGTCAGTATGGAAGGAACTGACCCATAGGTCTCCTTTCATAGCTGCTGTTGCAAGGTTACTTAACAAGTTTTACTTAACAAAAGCAAAACTCCAGAGCTAATGAGAAACTTTACTCGCAAAGCAGTTTCATAGGTGGTTCAAAAGTTCTCAGACACACTTATTTATATTCATTTATATTCATTTATATTCATTTGGATTTATTTGTATTTGTACCTCAGGGGTTATAGTATTGAATCATGAACACTCAAAGAGCAAGGGACACTACTCATAGAGGGCTCCCCTTTCTAAGCTTAATGATCTACTTTAAAATAAAAGTAAAACCAAACATATATAAAATAGCAAATAGAGTAACAAATGTAAATTAGCACTCATGGAATTATACAGTCCACCTTAAAAACCTCAAAAATGGAACTTTACAGGAGGATAAACAGCTTTCCTAACCTGCAGTGGAAGATGATATAACAAGAGAAATGTTTATCATGAATATTTATGAAACTGAAAGAATAACTACAGCTCTTAAACTGTTAGAAATGTTTGCACAACAAAATCTATATTAGAGGTGACAATATGGCACAAATTTAATACCGTGGAACATCAAGAGTGTATGTGGTATATCAGGATATGTACTGTTTCAGATAGTCCATCACTTGGAACTGTTAAGTGTAAGCCTATAGAGCCTATAGAGCCTATATATATATATAAGGAGCCTGGAGAAGGAGCCTGACTGTGTTACGTTATACTGTACAACCCTGTATTGGTATAATGACAGTAATAATGATAATGCAATGTATATTATTTGTGTGCAACCACTTTAACTCACCTAATCATTGATGCTTTTTTTCTGATGTGGGATTTTTACTAACAGTCTGTGAAGCTTGCCCAGCCTCGGTAGGAAAGAACATAAATCAGGTGTACCTAGATTTGTTCGATTCTTATTGTGTGCCACATTAGTTTTACTTTTAGTGTGACTAACACATGTACTTATGTATTGCATGTATTCTATTAATATAGAATTAATAATCGAATGTAAAATTCAAACACCCAAACCGAGGGCTATGGCCATTTTAATAGAAATTCTGTCCATCTACGTGGATATTAATACCCATTTGAGAATTTAATATAATAAGTGTTCTTTTATTGTGATTGCCCTGTGGGATGAATAGGTCAGTATAGCATTGTCTGAGTGTCTACAGTATGTGTCTACATACATGAGTTAAGTTTGACATGAATTCTAACTTACAGCTGAAAATTGGCTTGATTTACAGTTGCATATTTCAGGCTATAAGAAGTTGTGCCTACATGAAGGAGTGCACAGACTAGCAATAATGTTAAAAACATCAATCCTTGCATCTACAGTTACTGTCCATTTCATCAGCACTATTTACTCTAAAGGTGTACTTTGCGATTCTGCAAATACAGACTGTAGTTCATCTGTTCCTCTGCATATCTTATGATGCCCTTTTACACCATTCCACAGTGGTCAGGACCCCCACAGGACCACCACATTGTTCACGCCACAGTCACACTGACAGCAGTGCAGAGAATGTTCCACCATTCATAATACCTGCTCTGTGGTGGTCCTGCTAAAGAACAAGGTGAAAGGGGATTAACAGAGTATGCAGAGAAACAGATGGACTACAGCCTGTAACTGTAGAACGGTGAAGTGCTCCTGTTTGGTAAGTGGAGCTGATAAATGGACAAGTATAGATACAAGCAGGTGTTTCTAATGTTGTGACGGATCGGTGTATGTACCTATGAACAATACAGTTCCATAATATAAAGGGCTTTAAACTAGTTTATTAAGGATTAGGCTATAAAATATGAATAAAAGCCTGAAAATGTAAGAACAGTAACCAGCAAGGCTAACAGTAATAATGAATATGGGCTCACTATTTGGCAAACAGCTGGTCACTGTTTTTTTTAAATGATTTTAATTGTTTATTAGTTAATAAGCTAATCTTAATCCATTCATAAATACCTTTATAAAGGCAGTCGTATTGTAAAGTGGTACTATTTGCTCTGTTGTTATAGGCTCCTAGTTTCAATCAGCATAAAGGGCATGGACAAGGAACTGTTTACGTCTGTGAATGACTTGTACTGTGTTTTTTGTGGATCTCACGTTTGGATCTCACCTGTCAGCAAGAAAAGCACATGTGAATACCTCTAGGATGCACCTGGACAGCCTTTGGAGGTGGTCTGAGATGAGTTTTTACCCCACAAGTGTAAACAGAATATGTGTTTGTTATGAGCACACAAGAACGTGAACAGAAATGTATCTGGGAAGCGCTGACAAGCACTTGGGCGAATAAACAAAGAGCATGAAACGGAAGATTCAGGAGGCTGACATTAGCCTCAAACCAACTCTGGACCAGTGAGAGTATCCAAGCCTAGCTTGTTGACCTACACTGCAATGGTGAACAAGTTAAACAGAAATGATGTGTGCACTGACAAGGTTTTTTTTTTTTTGATTGGATCTCATCTAGTTTCAAGTTCAAGTTTTAAGTTTGGATCTCATCTAGTCACACTGGGAATGTGTTTTGGTTAAAAGTCTAAATGCAGTTGAGCCAAACGTCATACAGATATGATCCCGTCATGAAAATGCAAGGTGTAAACAGGCTCCTCACTAAAGCTTAAAACGAGTATAGAGATTTGTTCCATTCTGGGCTAAAAAAATAAAAAATAAAAACGCAGATAAATCCCTTCACTCACTCAGTTGATGGAAGACAGTGTAGCAAGTGTGTAAAGTTTAGAACCAACCCCAGTACAAGGCTAATTTACTGGAGCAAGCTCACTTTAGCTTTAGCTCACTGAGTTCTATCACTTTCTATTACTGTCAAGCCTTCTGTGAGCCATCACTGTTGATTATTTTCCTTCTCTTCTTTTTCCTCACATTCTGAATCAGACTCATATCAATATGGTTGAGGGGCAACAGCCATTTTTCAGAATGTATGTAAGTCAACAAATGAATGTTAATGAGCATCTGGGGCCGGCTTATGAATTTTTATGACGAGGTCTCAGCAAAAACTGTGGCTGTGAGATTGACAGATTCAGCAATACCTTAGAAATACATTGACATGGTCTTCAGAGTAAGAGTGATTGAACAAGCATTTTGTAGCCCCGCTTTTAAAAAAAATTCAGTCCTGTGCTTCCACTCCAGGGGCACCTTCACAATATTGTGCTAGCTGGTGGATGGTGGGTGATGGTACGCTGGATGTTCCATGTTTTCTGAGGAATCAGCAAGGGTAAAGTCTACCACCTCCAGTGGCAATAGCTGTGTACCACAATGATCAACGGAATGATCAGTTTTCCCAACTTCTGTTAGCTGCAGCAGGGGAAAGCTGAGTGGTCATAGCTGACCTCCAAGAAGTGTAGGGTTGAACGTTTTGAGGAAAATGTCTTAACTGCGCTTTTGCTGAAGCATACTGTGACTGCGATTTACATTGCGGTTCTTTACTTTATATTAGTGTCAGAACAGAATATCCAGTTTTCCTGGCTTGAGGCTTGACCCATGAATGTAGTATGCCAGAGAACTAGTAAGTCATAGCTGTGATGTCATGAGGGTTGGAAGCATCTGATTGGTCCAACATATCTACATGCAGTTCACAAGCTCTGTGTTATTAGGTTGCATTTATCCACTTCAAACTGAAGGCAATGTTTTTAATAATGTAGGCTAAAACATTGTGTTCAAAACACTACAGGGAACAGGATGCTCCTGTAACACTATCCCAATGATAACATGCCACTGTTGGTCTTATTCCATTGTGAATTACCAACCGACAGTAGAACACACCTAAAGATTTTCAGAAGCAAGGGGCATTTTTTTCCATTCCAAGTATTCAGGACTCAAGAGTTGAGTCCAAAAGATTTGTGACATTCAAGTTTGCCCACGCCTGCAAATATTCTGCTGTTGCTGTCTGCACCATCTGTCTGAAAATTACATCCTTTCACAACTCACACATCCATACTCCTGCTGTACTTTACTTTGGACAAAGTGGAAAACAAGCCAGAAAATAGGTTTGAAAACAAACAGTATTGCCTCTGCCAAAACATCTACCCCCCTGAAGAAGTTGACAGAGGAGAATCAGATCAACTTTGCCAGTGCCTGTTATTTACTAGCATTTGCTGCCCAATATTTCCTTGCGATTGGAATGCTGGAGTCAACAACACAGTTTCTGGAATATAACATTCCTACATACTAGACTGCAGTAAATCACTGGTTGAAATGTGAATGCAAAACTCAAAAATTCCCTTCAAAAGAGTCAGTCAGCCTGCTGATTACACTGCACATGTAGAAGCATTGCCAATACTGTGGCACTAGCACATTGACTGGAACATGGTATTATACACTCATCATCAAAATAATAGGTGCACGAAGAAAGTAGTGTGGGATTGAAATGTTATTGGGAAGGAAGGTAAAGGTTACCAGGGACAATAAATAATGATGAATTTAGACTGATATGAGTAATTTAATTTATTTAGCTACACATACAGAAGTAGTGTCTCTCAGTTTGGGGTCAGGCCATCATGTTTTCTAACACAACATGCCAGACGTCTCAGCATGGTTGTAGAGGTTAATGGTGTCCTGCAAAATCAATCCCATGCAGCTTGGATATCCTCACACAGTTCCTGCAGATTTTGCAGTATGGGTGGAGGTGGAGTGACACCAGATTATTAACAAATGGTTCATCGTGAGGCTGACCACGGTGCCTCCACACACCGATTCATTGGAAGCCTCCACCAAGACGGAAGATGGGACTCATCACTGTAGATGACCTACTGCCATTCTGAGTCACTCCCTGTAACAGCCTGGTGGACACATTGCAGTCTTTGGCGACGTTGATGTGGCGTTCAGGGCAGTCATCGTCTGTGTGTATATGTAGTCCTGCACTGTGTAGCCAGCTGCCAGTCTTTTTGACAATGAGTGTATTATAGCTATGATATATGCTTTATGTATTTAGTGGTGAATGTATTTTACTTCCAGCCTGAGTCTTAGTGTGCTTCTTTCTTTCTGTCTTTCCTTCTTATACATTTATATATATTTAAATAAATTTCCCACCAATTTTGGAAGTGTACTTCACCCTTGGTCCTCAACATGACGGAGAGGTTTGTAAGCTTTCTGTCGGAGCCGAATGGCCCTGTTAATGTCCATTCATTGGAAGCCCCCTGAAAGCCCCCCTTTCTCTTATTAAGCTGGGGAGCAGGATATGAAGCCAACCTTTAGTCCGGGGCAGGCTGCTAACACTCCGCTAATCACTGCAGCGTGTCCTACACAGAGGCGATAATAAGTGATAAAAAATTAGCACAGAGTGGAGCACATACAGATGTGAGTGTGTAGAGAGAGACTGTGTGTGTGTGTTTTAATTTAAAATGCTTTTATGAAGTTTTCACGCTTGTGTTGAACACCACCGGTGTTATCAGATGTTCTTGCTAAAGGCGTTGACATCACACACCCACACACACACACACACACACACACACACAAAATCTATTATTGTGATCAGCTGTTTCTGGGCAGCTCTCCAGCAGGACACTGGTGTGACTGTGTATCTCCAGAGTTCGTGTGTGCGTGTGGGTGGCGGCGTAGGGTTACGCTTAAATGCGTTTTAAATTATAAATGAGCATTTGTGGCACCAGTGGCTACTGGAAAGAGCTTTATTGCAGCATTTGTCAGTGTGCATGTGTGTACAAGTGTTTGAAGAAATCATTTCTGAACCGCTCTGAGCTGCTGAAAGGAAACATACTTCGCTTAAAGGTGGAAAAGGACATACTGTGAACCTCAATCACAGTTGTTTCCTCCCTCAAACACCCTGTGTTTGTAAAAGAGGGCAGTAAAACAAGCCAAGTTCACAATCCAAGGCTGTTATGTAACAATCCTGACTCCAATACAATGTCCCCAAATTGTACATGCACCATTTCAAGTTCCAAACCAGCAAAACAACGACAACAGTACAACAGCAGTGGTGGACTCTACCTGTAGAAATGGACCTCCCTAGCCTGTGAAAGGGTTGCTACTTTTCATAGTCCTCCCAAGGCGTGAATATGGTTGTTACGTCTTTAAACAAGGTTAAAGTAGCTTCCTATTCACCCGTTTCTTTATCTAATGTTCTATTCCACTTTTAACGCTACAGCTTATACAGGTGCCAGAATGCAACTGTGGCACCATTTAAACTAGAATGATAGATTCACGAAACTAGCCGGTGAAGTCAGCCCCCACACCTTTAACAAGATCTTGGATGACTTTAATTGTTGTTAATTCGCTCTGCATATTTTACTCCAGGCAGTTTCTTAATCCTTAGGTAAAGCTGAAGCTTTTTTAGTGCAAAAAGAGGAAAAGAGGAGCCAGTCCACCTTAACCAGCATTGCGACCCTAGCAGCAACCTGTGAGTAGAAACCATGCTGGGTAAATGTATCCACTTTATCTTTTGTTGGTTGAAGCAAATCAACTTAAACTGAACGTTTCGCGCTGAGAAACAACTTTAATTTACTTTGTGTTAATTCTCGAAGGGTTCAGCGGGTTTCTTCTTTGTGATCATTGCATTGTCTATCTGTGAACCAGCCAATCAGAGCAGAGTTCATCTGATTATTTTAGCTTATCAAAAAAGAGGGAGTAGCTCCTTTCATTGTAGGCCAAATCATTAGAGTTATAAATGTGCATATGAAACCACATCTGGACATTTTCAAACCTATAAAAGTCGCATGCATTCTGTGTGGGTATCAGAGAACTATTTAAAATGCAGAATAAGTGTATTCTGTGGAATGATATCGTATTTTAATATTTTGGAGAATTTCTATATTCAATTTGTTTGTTCATTTTAGTACTTTTAAGGTTTCAAAATAGTACTGAAAATAAATACATCCATCCATATATGCATACATCCATCCATCCATCCATACATACATGCATACATGCATACATACATACATACAAACATACATACATACATACATACATACATACATACACGCATACATACATTCATACATATATACATACATACATACATACACACACACATACATGCATACATACATGCATTCATACATACATACATGCATACATACGTGCATACATACATACATACATGCATACATGCATACATACCTACATATATACATACATACATACACACACATACATGCATACATGCATACAAACATCCATCCATCCGTCCATACATACATACATACATACATAAATACATACATACATGCATACAGGTATACATACATACACGCATACATACATTCATACATATATACATACACACACACACACAAACATGCATACATGCATCCATCCATACATACATGCATACAAACATGGTGGTATGCTGACATTACCCTGGATACCGTGGCTCTTGATACATCACAAAGACTTGCTGTCTTGGTCACAGATGCGCCAGCAAGACAGGCACCAACAATCTGTCCTCTTTTGAACTCTGGTATGTCACCCATAATGTTGTGTGCATTGCAGTATTTTGAGCAGAACTGTGCTCTTACCTGCTAACTGAACCTTCACACTCTGCTCTTACTGGTGCAATGTGCAATTAATGAAGATTGGCCACCAGGCTGGTCCAATTTAGCCATGAGACCTCCCACACTAAAATTACAGGTGTTTCAGTTTCATTGTCCAACCCCTGTACATGCAAACAATCATACATACATACACACATAAATACATACACACATAAATACATACACACATACATTCATACATTTATACATACATGCATACATACATGCATGAATGCATGCATCAGTGTAGAGTAAGCCACAACAAAGCCATTATTTTACTGCAAGCAAAAAGGCGCATGCAGAGTAGCGAGGTGATGAGGGAGGTCGCTACTAACTAGAGGCTTCATGCTACTGGTGACCTCCCTCACCCACAAAACACACTAACAACCCAGCACCCCTGAGCGTAGAGTAACACACTGAACAGTGAACACGTACCCCATAGATTTACTAAAGAAACAGCAACATGAACAACAGCAATACGTTGCCTTGCCTCATGAGATTCTACAGGCCAGCGCCAGCCAGTAGCAGGTCGCTACAATGCATACATGTGAATGTACATCCATACATTAATACATACATAAACAAAAATCTTATCTTAATGCATTTTACTCTCTGCATTTCTCTCTTTCTTTAAGTCACTTCTCTTTATATCTATATTTATGCCTGTCTTTCCTCCCCTCTCTATCTCTCAGTATTCTCGTGATAAAGACGACAGAGTGGTGCATATGTTCTCTTTTCCCTCATTTCTTTCATCTGCTCTCCTCCTGTCATCCTTCTGTTCTCTATCCCTCCGTCTTCTCTTTTCATGTGTCGTGAATGTGCAGATGGGAGAGCGAAGGAAGGTCATATTGAGTATGAAAGAGTGTCCTTCGTTTGGACCTGAACTGTGCGTCACATGTCCTTCTGCTTCAGGGACACTCATCTTTTCTGAAGGATTCATTTGTTTTGGATTACACAACTTTCGGTTACATATAAAACCACTGAAGGTGTTTAATCTGTTACAGTCTCTCTGTTTACATCTCATATGGCATAGCATAAAATCATAAAGTCATAATATCTTTTGTTTAAACACAAGCTAAGCCTGGATTAATTCCTCTTCCTGGTGACAGTTATTAATGTTACACACTGATGATGTGACTTTAGGACACATTTACTTTAAAACCGTATTGTATGCAGATATGCAGTGAGCCGAGATAAGTCATACTGTTAGTATCAGCACCATTGGCAGATGGTTGCACAACGCAGGACTGCATGCCTGCATGCCTTTACATCAACTGCCTTTAACACCACATCATCGTCGCCAAAGACTGCAATAGTGCCAGATTGTCATTACGTGACTCAGAATGATAACATGTCATCTTCAGTGATGAGTCCTGCTTTTGCCTTGGTGGAGACGACCAACAGATCTGTGTGGAGGCACCCTGGTCAGCACCAAGATAAACGATTTGTTGTCACGTGTCCAGAAGGCCTGGTGTCACTCCACCTCCACACCTACCACACAGTTCGCAGGAACTGTGAGAATATTCAAGCCGCATGGGCTGGATGATCACTTTTTATTACATTTGAACATTTTACATGGTTACTATTCATCTCTTCATCTCTTCCTTTTATTTTCTTTCTCTCTGCCCATGTCTCCCTTTTTCTCATTTGCTTCTCTCTCTCTGTTCTTTCCTATCCCTCTTTCCTTCTTACTGTCTCCTACCTATCTCTCTCTCTCTCTCTCTCTCTCTCTCTTTCTCTCTCTGGTTGTTTGCTGGTTTGATGCCCAGTGGGAGTGGCTCCATGGTGGATAACTGACAGCTCCTCTGTGTGATCATTATGGGATGCGAGTGGTGGGTGCTGTTAGCCGGGGGCACACTGGCAAAAGATTGCAGTGGGAGAGTGTGGAATAATTGTACTTTTTAACAAAGCAAACTGCATAATGATGGGTTTCAGTGTGTGCTACTGTCTCCCTGCTGACACAGACACACACATACACACACACACACTGACAGACCAACACACAGAGCAAGGAGACACTTTTGAGGTAGAAATTTGTACTTGTTTGTGTGCGCTTATGTGTGTGTGTGCGTGCAGGTCTATGCTTCTGCTTATTCATCTGTACCGCAGGGCATCAATGAAGGAATAATAACTTCAGCTGAGCACAAAACACTTCCATTATAGCTGCAATGATAAGTTGAAAAAGAACGTTGAGTAGGCGTGAACAGCCCAGATTATATTAAGGACATTTTTATTTCTATATATTGATGCTGCAACTTTTTTTTAGGAGGGTGCATGCCATCCATAAGACACTTTGCATGGCCACAAGCTTCATGGAGCCAGCGTGAGCCAGTAGAGGGTCACTACATAGCCCTCTGCTTAAAGGTCAATTGTCCCGGCAGTCCACCAGCTTAATCCACGTCTCTTGGTGTGCACAGTCCTGGTCAACATAAACACAGCAGGCTGCATCCTTACCACCACAGTTGGACCTGCGTGTGCTGGAAATCCCCACCGTGCACCAACAGCGAATACTGTGCAGCTGGGGCACCGCCTCCGTCATCAAGCCTTCCTGCACCAGCCCAATACCAGGCCTTCTCGAGTGCTCTTTTATTCAGAACCAGGCATGTGTGTGAGGAGGATCCAGGCAACCTTCTAGTTAGTGAATTCAACTACTTCAAACCGCTCGTATACCCTCCGTAGAAAAGCCTTGCCAATGGAATGGGACTCCCTGCTGCACTTGAAACTAAGGTCACTGAGTCCAATGCCAAGTGTACCCTGTTCCAGTAAGCAGCAGAACTGTGTTCTCTGGAGGGATGAAGCTCCATCTAAAACCTTTGGGATTAGTTGGAGTTGGCGTTTGTGATTCAGAACTGATCATCCAGTGTCAGTATTTTAAATCTTTAGCAATGTTAACATAGTGTTAAGCCTTCCCAGAAGAGTGGAGTCCGTTAGCCTCCCGTAAATACCCTTGATTTAGGTGGAAACCCTGGAAATCAAGTGACTACCTGTCTACATGTAGATCTAAAGTCAACATATGATTTGACTATCCTGATAGATGTCAATACACTAAGGGAGTGTTTCCTCTGTTGTTTTGTTGAACCATGAGAGAAGAAATGGCTGTTAACACAAGATGGGCCATGTGGTTCTGTGACAGTGGAAACTATATAAGAAGGAATAATAGCTCAATTAGTGAATTAATCAGGTTATCCTCAACAGATTCATTCCCAGCCCTGTCCTGTTAATGATTCTGTTTGCTCTAACAAACATATTGTAACTCAGAGGTTTGTTATTTAGTTAATTAGTTGGATCAGGTGTGTTAAAGGCAGTGACATTGCCAGAATATCATTTTAGGGTCTGCCAGATAACAGTCTGTTGACTGATCGATTGATTGATTGATTGATTGGTTTATTGATTGATTCGTTGGTTGATTGGTTGATTGATTGATTGATTGATTGATTGATGTACATACCTACTTGTTTGTTAATTTGTTTGTTTGTCCATTCTTGATATTGAACTTGTTAGAAACGAACGCAGCATAACTAAGTGCTCACGATCTGAAGTAACAGTGGAGCGGGGTACTGCTGTGTTTTGATAAAGATTGCCTTATTGCAGGGTTGGTCTAAAACAGCAATGGCGCCAGCACACAGCCATGCAAATGTTGCCAGAGTTAAAGTTTACACTGATTTCAAAAAGGCACTGGAATGTCTGAGGATGGTTTAATTCATCCTGCCCCAAAAGACCACAAGATGACCACTGTTTTCACCACTTAGATTGTAATTTGAGAACTGTCTTTTGTTTGAACAGTTAGAAATCTGAGGACAGCTATCTTCCAAGTTGGGGGACCACTGAGCAGAACTGGAAGTAGATTCCTGGAATCTGATTTACTGGTATTTTACATGCTTTATCAAAAATGACCAGACAGAGATATAAAAAAAAACAGGTCAAGTACATGAGGAACAAATATAGTCGTCACTGGAGGCTTATTTGCAAGTTGGTGGTATGATAAGCAGCGTGTGCTTGAGATGTCTGCAGATGGTTTAATGCTATAAGAATTTAATTCTTTAAGGAATAAACTCTGGGTCTGACCTGTCCCTACTTAATCACCTGTTGTTTCTGTTACAACATCTATTGTTTTCTGATTCTTTCTAGTTATAGTTTCTTGTGGGTCTGACCTATCCTACCCGGTTTTTGGTTTTGGAGCTATGGATGTGTCTGTAATTACATTTCCCGTCTGCGCTTTGACCCCTGCTGCCTGCTCTGACCTTGAGCTCTGGAAATAACATACTTACAGCTGCCTCAGACTGTCAGGTGTTGCAAAAAGACACGTATATGTTATTATTAAAGTTATTTTATCAAATGTACACCTTACAGCCAAAAGAATGTGCACACCTGACCATCACTCCTATTTGAGTTTTTTGGACATGTCTTTCTTCAACCACTTACATGGAGTTGCCCCCTCTTTGCAGCTATAACAGCCTCCAATCTGCTGGGGAGGCTTTGCATTTTTACCTATTCAGTGAAAATAACATTTGTGAGGTCAGTCACTGATGTAGCAATCGAAGTTCCACTTCATCTCAAAAGTTTAGTCAAATTGAGGTCAGGGCTCTGTGCAGGTCAATGGACTTTCTCCACACCAGTGTATCTTAGTTTAAAGTCAGCTTTAGTGTTAGTTCTTCTCATCGCAGGTGAGTTGGGAGAGGAATGAAATGTAGTTTCTCCTGGACACATACGCCATATGTACTTCAGTTCTGAGTTTGGCCTGTGGTTGTGTTGACACTAGACTTTTCCATTCACAATGATAGCACTTAAAGTTGACCGGGACAGTTTTAGAAATTTTACGAACTACCTTAAAGCATATGTAGCATTCTATGTCAGTGCCACTGAGCTCTACAGCATGACCAGACCCTCAGAGAAAGCTGGTGTTACTGTGGACCACCCAGTGGAAACAATCGTTTGCTGTTGACAATCAGTGTGTTAAAAGTAACATTTGAAAATTAAGCTTCTTTAAACTCTATGCTTGGTCATTTTGGTGACCTTGTGACAGCCTAGAGTACCCTCACTGGGAGTAGTGTGACTGCCAGTGTTTGTCTATGGTAATTGCATGGCTATGCGCTTGATTTTATATACATGTTTGCAATGAGTGTGGCAACAAATGTACAACAAGACACATTCAACAATCATACAGGTTAATCCATCTTACAATCCACACACGGAATTGTTGGCCTTTTCTACCAAGACAAAAGCTCATCACTGAAGATGACTTGCTGCAATTCAGAGACTCCATGACAGTCTGGCACGACACCATTGCAGTCTTTGGTGACGCTGACATGCTGTTAAGGCCAGACGTCATAATGGTCTGTGTGCATGTTGTCCTGCATCATGTAGCCATCTGTCAGTGGTGCTCCACTAACTTGATGACTTATTGAGGGCATCACTGCTCGTTGAGTGTCCACAAACTTGGAGGCCTGTCCTTGCATACGCCACATGCGTGGCCGGGCGTGACACCTGAATTATATGCATATCTCACAATGCCAAACCTATCCACCAAGTTTCATTCCCGTCAGTTGATTCCTTCTGGATGCAACTATTTGTTTTGATGATGTTTGTGTATCTGTATAGCCGTTTGTACATATACACTGATTCTTTGTCCTGCTGTGTCCCAGTCAGATTTTTTTCCCTGCTTTTGGACATTTTCACTGCTGACTCTTTAGCCCCCACTTCCACTAGCAGGTGTAAACTTACCTTTCGTTCTTTTATAACCACAGAATAACTCCAAGACTAGCCAAGAGCCATTTAGGAACCTTGATATAGAGGCAGGAAGTGCAATGGTGAGATTACAGATGAAGGAAGCGCCTGGTGAGATTTTGGGCTAAGGAAGCGTGTTGGTGACTTGGCAGGAGATTAAACCTGTTTGTGTTGGAGTATGTTGAGAAATTTCTCCGCTGTGTGTTCTGGTTCTATTTTTAGAGTTATTCGAGTAATTCTAGATTTTTCTTTTGCTCTGAGTAAATCCTGCTGAATTCGAGGACTCCTGAGAGATATTGGCACAGTGGTAGGAGTGTGTTCTGTCATAAGTCTGTCCATATTTTGTATTTGCAGTGGCACGCAGAGTATTTGGGCTAGCGGATAAGCTCGGTCCACCCCGTGTCCAGTCTGGTGGGGGTTGGTGGTTATGTAGAATTTATGCGCTGCTCTTTGGGACTGAGAGGGGGTCAGTTTTTAAGTCGATTTGTGTTTTGGGGCTGCAAGATGTGCGATGTTTCTGTGTGAGGCGGATATTGGGTCGGCTCTAAGAGGTTGCTGGAGCATCTGTGAAGGGTCTGATAATGAGTTGACATTTCTGCTCTGCAAAACAGCATGAGAGATTTGTTATGGTAATGGAACATTTAATGGTGAGAGCACCTTCGGATAGAAATGGTGGGGTGTCTGCTTTCTAAAGTCACCTATTAAAATGTGTGTGTGTGTGTGGGGGTGGGTGTGTGTTTGCGGGGGTGCGCTTATCCGGATGCGTTTTATGCGTTAAAGAGGACACACTGCGACTTTAATGAGACACTTTTTTTTTGCTTTAATGATTTTACTCAGCAGAAAAAAAGAAACCATTATACCCCTTCCACCTTACTGAGGACTGGGCATACTGAGAGAGAGAGAGAGAGAGAGAGAGAGAGAGAGAGAGAGGGGGCCTGCATTAATGTGGTCAGGAATCATTTTAAATATACATAGGATTAATATTTTTGTCATAACATCCAGTTTTAATAACATTTCTGTTACACTATTTTAAAGCAATGTCTTCTCAAAATCTCTTAACTGCTAATGAAATAAGAAGTAGGAATTAAATAGTCTGAAGAAAAATATTCCAATTTTCTGGCTGAAAAACCCCATACTAGTCACAGAAATATGTTAATGCTTGACACAAATGTAAAGGTCAACCAGTGAGGCTATTCATCACATGACAAGTGTGGGGCTATGCACAGATTTTCTGCCTATGTGCATTTTGTATTGAAAGAGCAATCAGTTTTCCCATCATTACTTTGAGCACCGTGTGGTTTTAACATAGATTAAACAGATAGATAGAGACACAGATAAGCAGGTTGATGAGCAGATTAAAAAAAAACTGTCTGCTATTAGTAGTTTGAGGTGGTAGTAACACCAAGCAGATGGCGCTGTAAGAGGATGATGGGGCTATAATTATCTGTGGGGTGAGTGACGGGATTTACAGATTGAGAAGAAGATGGTACTGGTAGATGGTAGTGTGGCATTCCATGTGTGGAAAATGGCTCCAGAGCAGATGCTAATGATTGCCTAAAAGGAGTGATTGCTCTTGGGCGTGCCAAAAGCCATAGTGTGAGAGAAGTAGCTGAATCTGCAGGTCTGTAGAAGCGTATGGTCATACAGGTCTACCAGCAGAGGCTAAAATCCCAGTCTACAGGAAACTCTCCTCGGAATGGTGCCAGAGAAGGCATCCACCAAATCTGGTACAACTGCGCAATTCTTTGATGTAATTCTTTGAGTGTCTGAACAGTGATGTTGGTTACATCCACAAACTTTTCCAGTACACGCCAAATCCAACCACAGCCATTATTGCTGCTTGTGGAGGTATTACACGCTATTAGGTGTGGTTCGGTCACAGGTGACTCATTTTGTCTCTGGATGCTTACAAACATACATACATGCAAAAAACTGGATGTACAGACAGATAACAGATAGCTAAACAGGCACATGGCATACGGTATGAACAAACAGACAGAGAGATGCTACAACACGACCTGAAAAACATTTTATAATAAGAGTTTGTGGTGTTTTCTTGATTACATAATAGACCAATAAGGTTAAGGTTATTTAATAAAACAATAGGATTAATAATAATTTTATTGATCATTCCAGTAATACATGTGGTGTGTATTCAACTTGACATTAGTCCTGCACCTCACATCACTTAATGCGTCCGATAACCACCTACTTTTGCTGGAAAATGAAATTCGACAAACACGCAACAAGACAGCTTATCACAAGCCTGCTATTTCACACAATGTGACACTGACATTGAGATTTTCACATTGAGACATGACATAAAAAGCCCCTTATGAAACATATTACATACAATGGGTGGAGTATCAGTGGCTGAACCTACTGTTCACTAGGCTGAAAGGTGATACACTTCTACTGCATATGCACTTGTCCTGCTACTTGCTCTGCTCCTTCTTCCCAGGAGATCCCAACACACACACGCTCATACTGCAAGAGAGACATGCTGGGGTAGGACTGCCTCATTCCTTCTGTTCTGTCCTCACTCTTAAAGCTTCCAAAAAGAGCTTTTCAGAACCGTGTCATGGAAGAACCGTCATTGGCTCTCTCATTAGATCTCTCATCAGATGACTCACTTAAAGGATCGTTTTGTAGGAGTGAGAACCTAGACAACTTCAAGGCTTCCACATTTTTTACTCAGAAACTGTTCACTAAAGCCAACAACAAAACTTTCACATTCACATTGTACCAGTTCAAACTATACACACAAGTGAAAAGACTTAACATAACCTAATATAAACCAGGGACAAGACGTTTATTGTTTTTAAAAGTCCAATATATACTGTCTAATCTGAAAACAGATGTTTTGTAAGAACTATTTACCAGTGTTTTGCTCTGCATGTCTGCCTGACTGTGTAGGTAACTTATTAAGTGAAGTATGGATCAGTGCGATGCACCATGCAGACATGCACTGTTTTGAATAGAAGATGGTTGATTATAATAAAATAAAGCTTTATTGGACTGAACCTACGTAGGCATACATAGAGAGAGGGAGAGAGAGCCATGCAGTGAAAGAACAGTGTGAAAGTCATTTTCTCCTTGTATCCTCCTGCAGCAGTGGGTTTGAGGCAGAGCGAACTTTAACCAGTAGAGCAGAGAGTTGAGCTTTAAAGCTCTGAACTCTAAACTCTCCAACTCTGCCAGAGTCAAATGCCAGCTTATGTAGGCTAGCTGCAGAGAGTGGAGAGTTCAGCTTTATTTAGGAGACTATGTTACACACACACACAGCCAACTCACCTGTTCAAGCTCCACAGATGTGTTTTAGTTGCGTGGTTGAATGAGCTTTGCAGAAGTCTTTTTTCACCATGTCACTCAGCTAACATAGCATGGTGGCGAATTTGGTGTTACCCGCTGACTTTTGGCTATGTCCAAAATGACGTCTCTGGGACTGTCAAGGTCCATTTTGTGCCAGTTGTGTTTGCACACACAGGAATTTGTATACCGCATTTAACCCGTCCGTGCAGGGAAACACCCACATACACACACACTAGTGAACACACACACACACACACACTAGGTTGCAGTGAGCACATTTGCCCAAAGCGGTGGGCAGCCCTATCTGCGGCACCCAGGGAGCTGTGTGCATTACTCACTATCATTTAATTTATAACTTATAGAACTAATAACTCAGTAATGTTTAATATTGTAAGAAGTGAAAGTGAATGGAGTTGATTTAGGTTGTATCCTTTGCGCCTTAGCCGTGGTGGTCTGTGGAGGAGTCTTCCTTTACAGCTGCGTAGCACCAGTAATATGGTCTATTAAGGACTCGTAACTTTAGCAGCCTTGTAACTCCAGCTACTAGCTGTGAAACTGAAGTTTGTGGGGTTAGACAGAGTGAGCAACAGTTCAGGACGACAGCTAAACCCTTATTTAATCATTTATTATTCTGAAAACTAATTAAATGATTCTTATTCCTATACAGACCTGCACAAAGGCATGACTGAGCCCCTGAAAATTCCTTTTGGCCTTAAGCTGGGATTTCAAAAACTGGAAGTCATATTGTTTCCATGAGTGTCAGTGATGTTGAAATATATAGGTTAAATACGTGTTATATTCTCAGCACTAATCCCATAAAGGTGTGAGTAAAACTGATAGCCTACTGTGTTTCCAGTGCACTCCGGTCCAACATACAGAGCCCTGTATTAGGTGCATCTCCTTACATCTACTCTTATTGTTCACCTTATCAGCTCCACTCACCATATACACTGCAAAATATGATATCCTGACCAGCAAAAAAAAAAATTCTTATGTTGAGATTACTTTAAGTGGATTTTAAGATTGTCTAATTTACTTCCAGATATCTTTTTACTAGATGTGCGTGATTTTATTAAGCCAGATTTTGGCAGGTGATTAATCTTGTTTCCTAAAATAAGCCCAGGTCTCTCCCAGTATAGTGAGACAATTTAGATTATAAAAAATAAAAACCTTAAAACAAGTAAAAACTGCCTGGAAATTAGTTAAACTATCATAAAATTAGCTTACAATGAGCTCAAAAAGAGAATCTCACAATATATCAGCTGGATTTTCTGATGTTTTGTAACCTTTGTCCTACAACCCAGAGCACAGACAGATCAGCTGCTTCAGGCCACTGAGGATAAGAAAGGTGATGCACTTCTATCACATCTGCACTTGTCTTGCTACTCCCTCTGCTCCTTCTTCCCCAGAGA